>JANJGN010000017.1:112977832-113157832 GCA_026770705.1 Isurus oxyrinchus
GATAGCACCTTGGGTTTAATCTCTGACAGGGCAGCACTGAGCTGCTCGCTTAGATTAAATGCTCCCTTTGTAGCAGACGTTGCCAACCCAACACTGAAAACTTGCCAGCTTTGCAAGAGATGATGGTCAGGACCCCGAACTAGCGCAATAGGAAAAGGGCTCTGGTTCCTGGCAGACAGTCTACACGTTCAGTATTTTCTGCTTGTGTCTCTGGTGTCAAGCTGATGCAGTTACTACGAGCACACCAATGCCTTTCCTGGCCCCTCTTTCAGTTGATCTGCTTTTCTCCAGTCGGTGGGAGTAGTGCCAGTTTTCCCACAGTGTCACTGGGCACACAAAGTGGAAACAGATTACAATTTCAGATTACAATCTGAGCAGCAGTGATACACCCACTTAAAAGAAGCCACATAGCAGTGTGAAGCAACGAGCACTGATTGTCAGTGGAACTCTGCCCTCTGTCAATTTGTGTGAGGCCCCCTGCACTAAAGAAAATAATTTTGCACAGCAGCTAACATCTTACCTGGAGAGAAGGATACAAAGACAAGGAACAGAAAAAGAGCCATCTCTGTCTCCTTACTGTACAAACCACACTGACTCTCTCTTATATAGCAAAGACTTTGTTAGCCTCTTACAGAGTAGTGTAAAATGGGGAAGGTTCACCCAATAGGGACCATGACCTGCCTTTATCCCCGCCCCTTAGTCAAAGTGACAGATTTATTGCAGTGTGCCAGTTCTTAAAGCAGTATCACCTCTCGGTCACTGAGTTAGAATTAAAATCTCACATTCAAGGGAGGCCACTTTAAATTTACGGCTTCGCTTTAAGACTGCTAGTGAAGAAATTCAGGAGAATTTCACATTGTTTCCATGGAATTTTTACTGTGTTCACTTTCTCACCCACACATCCTCCATTATCGGTGACAAAAATCTTTGGGCCTTGGGTTATATAAGTCTCAAACAGCCAGGCCAGGCTGTCTATACTTTATCAAAAACAAATTACCTGGAAAAACTCAGCAGGTCTGGCAGCATCGGCGGAGAAGAAAAGAGTTGACGTTTCGAGTCCTCGTGACCCTTCGACAGAACTTGAGTTTGAGTCCAAGAAAGAGTTGAAATATACTTTATACTCCACGGGACCACAGTCAGTGCTATGGGAGCGTCTCTAGAAGGGGTTTTATCCTACATCTTGTAGGAATGTATTATCGGGAGTTGGAGGCAAATATCGGAGGGAACTCCTTCAAAATATGTTTTCAGCCTCTTGTCATCCTTCAGTTGTGTATCAGTGGGCAACGCTCACACCTCCGAGTCAGAAAGCCATGAATTCAACTCCCACTCCAGACACTTGAGCACAACAGCAAAGCTGACACTCCAGTGCACTATTGAGGGGGAGCTGGACAGTCAGTGGTGCCATCCTTCAGATAAGACATTAAACTGAGGCTTTAAAAAGCAATTAGACATGTCCATGGAGAGAACTAATTTGCTGGCTTCAGGGCAAGAAACAGGCATTTGGGACTAAATTGGACAGCATGTGCACGATGGGCTGATTGGCTGAAAGATTCTAGGATTCTCTTCGATCATCCCACGAAATAACAGAGAGGGTTGATGAAGGTGGTCGGAATGATGTGTCAACTAACTTTCAAAGGATGTTTGATAAAGTGCCACACAATAGATGTGAGCAAACTAAAAGCCTGTGGGATTGCAGGGACAGTAGCAATGTGAATACAAAACTGCTTAACAGACAGAAGTCAGAGATTAGTTTTTTTATTCATTCACGGGATGTGGGCTTCGCTGGCTGGCCCAGCATTTATTGCCCATCCCTAGTTGCCCCTTGAGAAGGTGATGGTGAGCTGCCTTCTTGACCTGCTGCAGTCCATGTGGTGTACACCCACAGTGCTGTTAGGGAGGGAGTTCCAGGGTTTTGACCCAGTGACAGTGAAGGAATGGCGATATATTTCCAAGTCAGGATGGTGAGTGACTGGAGGGGAACTTCCAGGTGGTGGTGTTCCCTTGTCCTTCTAGGTGGTAGTGGTCGTGGGTTTGGAAGGTGCTGTCGAAGGAGCCTTGGTGAGTTCCTGCAATACATTTTGTAGATGGTACACACTGCTGCTAATGTGCGTCGGTGCTGGAGGGAGTGAATGTTTGTGGAAGGGGTGCCAATCAAGAGGGGCTGCTTTGTCCTGGATGGTGTCGAGCTTCTTGTGTGTTGTGGGAGCTGCACTCATCCAGGCAAGTGGGGAGTATTCCATCACACTCCTGACTTGTGCCTTGTAGATGGTGGACAGGCTTTGGGGAGTCAGGAGGTGAGTTACTCACCGCAGGATTCCCAGCCTCTGACCTGCTCTTGTAGCCACAGTATTTAGATGGCTGGTCCACCATCAATTAATGGGCCAGTTAAGGCTCTTGAGGCAGCAATTGATCTCGATTCTTCACAGCCTGTGTGATCTTCAGGACATTGCATGGACGCAATGGGCAGGCGGGTAGGAGACATTTGTATAAACCTCGGGATAAGAGAGGTAAGTGGGGTCACGAATGTGATGTTTGAGGGACTAAAGTGTGAAAGCATCTTATACTTGCCTGAGTGAGGAGGAATACTTCCAAACTCTCACCAGCTGCTAGGACAGGAGTACAAGCCTGGGTCAGGATTCCACAGTAAAGATCATTTCTGGGGCCTGCAGCTTTCAGGAAGCCTTCCCTTAGCCTGGGAATGGGAGTTGTGTTCCCCAATGAAGGCACCTCCTGAGGAGGGAGGGAGGGCCAGAAGGGGGAGGAGGCCAGGAATGCAAATTCAGCCACTAGGGGAGCCAACTTTGGGAGGAGAGGCGCAGGCACAAGGGGCGCAGGGCAAACAGGAAGTCCAAGGTGGAAGGGGCTGCAGAAGACGCCATTATCCTGCTGCCAGGGTTTACAGGCGGTTGAAGCAGCTACCTCAATATGTCTGAGGTGCAGAGCTGAAGGAGGCTCCGATTCTCTAGGGAGACAGTGATCTCCAAGTGTCGGATGATTGGCCCTGAGATCTCCCCTAACTGTGTGGGTGGACACCCCATGTCAGCGGCTCTAAAGGTCACAGCTGCCCTCAACTTCTATGCCTCTGGCTCCTTTCAGGGCTCGGTGGGTGATCTTTGCGGTGTCTCCCAATCAGCTGTCCACACTTGTGTCAAGCAGGTTACAGATGCTCTGTTCAGACGGGCATCGACCTTCATCCACTTCCGCTGTGACCAGGCAAGTCAGACACAACGAGCCAGAGGCTTCACGGCCATTGCTGGCTTCCCCCGTGTCCAGGGTGCTATAGACTGTACACATGTGGCCATCAAGGCGCCAGCAGGTGAGCCCGGTGCCTTCGTCAACAGGAAGGGCTTCCACTCCATGAACGTGCAGATAGTGTGTGACCACAGGATGCTGATTCTACAAGTCTGTGCAAGGTACCCAGGCAGCTCCCACGACACCTACATCCTCAGACACTCCCAGGTGCCGGGGCTCTTCAGTGCTCCAGCCCGGCTGGATGGATGGCTGCTGGGTGACAAGGGCTATCCCCTCAGAAGGTGGCTCATGACGCCTCTCCACCATCCAAGAACAGAATCTGAGCAGCGGTACAATAGGAGCCAGGGCTCCACAAGGGCTGTGGTGGAGAGAGACATCGGTCTTCTCAAGATGCACTTCCGATGTCTGGACCGCTCAGGGGGCGCACTCCAGTACCCCCCAGATCGTGTGTCACTGATAGTGGTTACATGCTGCGCTCTCCACAATCTGGCACTGGAAAGGGGGGGATGCAGTAGATGAGGAAGACATGGACACAGTTGCTCCGGATGCACACGATGAGTCCAGCAGTGAGTCTGAGGATGAGCAGGCACAGGAGAACACTGAGGGGGTAGACACTGACCCGGGCATACTCTAGGGAGGCAGGGACACCCGGGAGGCTTTAACCAAAGAGCCTTCAGCTAGCCCACCACAGATGGACCTTCAGCACACGCCAGTGCTGCAGGCTCCATACTCGATACCTGAGTGCTAAATCAGCCTGGATAATAATAATAACCAAGGCCCTTGTCAATAAAGCTCAATGTCAAACAACTCACTCATAACATCCTGGCTTCCCATCCACTTGCAGAAGTAAGGAATCACCCTGAGACATGGCAACATGTCAACATTTATTGAGTGAACAGAAGTAAATTCATGAAGTAAAACAAAAGCGGTGTTGGACATCACACCAAGTCTTTAACTAAGTATATGGGCCAACATAAAAGGACCAGTGAGAAACCTGTGGTGTGCCTAAGGTGCCCTAAACTTACGCTTACGGGTGCTATGCCTGGGTGCTGTCCCCTACGCCGGCACTGGCACCTGAGCCAGCTGCTCACTCTGCTGTCCTGTAGGCCTCGATGACCTTGGCAGACGTCCTCTGGCCCATTGAGGGTCCTGCCTGGGAGGGAGCAGCCAGTTCCACGGCTAGCTTCTCCCCAGTCGCCGCAGCCTCATCAGATGCCACGGTCACTGCCAGAGGGGCCAGAGTTCCTCGAGCAAACAACATCTGCTACAGACGCGGTCACTGGGAACCACAATGGGGTCCACCAGCTGCCACATTGTGCAGATACAGCACCTCGCCTGGCCCTGCATCTCCACTTTATCTAATTCGTTTTTCATTTTGTTTTTCAATTTCCTATTGGTCTTTAGTTTATCAATCTGTAAGATATTTCTCCTATTTACCTTTAGTCTGAAAGCAAGAGATTCAAAATACACTTTTTAAAATCGACGGGAACTCGCTCTCGCTGCTGAGGCGCAGTTGAAGAGTTCGGCCTCCGATCCTGGGCCCAGGATCTGAAATCTGAAATCAACTTAGAATAGGTCATTCAAACTAGCAGTTACTTACCAACCAATGAGCTTGGGGTTTTCCTGTGATGCCACTCTTTGCTTTCTGCACTCGGCGACCGGGACTGTAGACCGTGACTCCCATTCACTCCGACGCATTGTGCGCAGTCTTTTCCAGAGAAGGAGGGAGGGCCAGCCTGCTCCTGAATTCCCATCGCATCCCTGCCAGCCCAGCCAGACTGGGACATTGCAGGACTCCAGTTCTTCGTCACCCCGCAGCTGCCGCACACTCAGCTGAACAAGCCAGGGCTGACCCCCACCCACCTCCTCCACCACCCCCCCCCTACCCCCCCAACCCCACCCATTGGCCAAACGCTGCCTCCTTCACATGTGGCACCACAAGGTGTCAATTTGCTAAGCTAGGAGGCACAAGCACGTGGAGTGCAAACACCAGCAGATGGATTGGTGCCCTGTCAACTGGAAATTCCCCTCCCAGTGTGCTAGCACCCTGACTTTGACCTGCTTCCCAGTTCCAGCTCTCTGCCTAGGTGCAAGTCCTTGACTTTCACCCCCATTCTAGACTCTGGGTGTCAGTGTCACCCATGCTGCGGATGCAGAACATATCCTAGCTCAACCCTCTCAGGGTGAACAGGACATGGGCAACCTCTGCTGGCCCACCCAGCGAGGGATCCAGGCCGTGAGGGATTCAATGATGTTACTGTACTCAGAGTGGGTGGGGGAGTTGGGGGACAGTGTAGGGGTTTGGGGGAAAGGGTGACGGCTGCATTAAATGACTAGAGGCAACATGGTACTCACCCTTCCAGAGCGCAGGAGGTCATTCAACCTTTTGTGGCACTGGAGCCATGTGCACCACAACACATCAAGGGAACTCACACTCTCAGCCACCTTCTCCCACACACGTTTGGTCAGGTGGGGGAGGCCTCCACCTCTTGTCCCTCGGAAACAGGACCTCGCGCTGCGCTGCCACCTCCTCTGGGAGGGCAGCTAAGCACTTGTCTGAAAAACGAGGGGCACACTGCCCCGCAGGCCTACCCTCTGGCCTGGCCTGTCCCCATGGCCTACCCTCCGCCCCAGCCTGTCCCCATGGGCTACCCTCCGCCCCGGCCTGTCCCCATGACCTACCCTCCGGCCTGGCCTACCCTCCGGCCTGGCCTGTCCCCATGACCTACCCTCTGCCCTGGCCTGTCCCCATGACCTACCCTCCGCCCTGGCCTGTCCTCATGGCCTACCCTCTGGCCTGGCCTGTCCCCATGGGCTACCCTCCGCCCTGGCCTGTCCCCATGGGCTAACCTCCGCCCTGGCCTGTCCCCATGGGCTACCCTCCAGCCTGGCCTGCTCCCACGTCCTACCCTCCGGACTTGCATCACCTCCATTGCCCCTCTGCAGAGCCCTTCGCCCATCCATTGCGAGCAGCCTTTGCAAGGCTGCCAGGCGCCTTCCTTTATACAGGCTGCCGGGTCGCCATTGGACCTGGTGGGTGAGGCTGCCCACCGCCGGCTTCCTGCCCACTCCCGCTATGCACTGGAGCCGTGAAGTATGCTGGGCGGGGGGGGCCTTACCAAGCCCGCCCGTGTAAAATGGTGGCATGGACCTGATTGCCGCCTGCGCCCACGTCTGTGCCCGCTCCTGACCTGACATGGGGAGAATTCTCCCCACAGAAACTCGGAGCAGGAGGAGGCCATTCAGCCCTTCGAGCCTGCTCCACCATTCAATATGATCATGGCTGACTCCCTATCTCAGTGCCCTATTCCCGCTTTCTCTCCATACCCCTCGATGCCCCTAATATCTAAAGATTTATCAATTTCTTTCTTGATTACACTCAGTGACCTGACCTCCACAGCCTCTGTGGTGGAGAATTCCACAGGGTGACCACCCTCTGAGTGAAGACATTTTTCCTCATCTCCGTCCTAAATGGCCTGTCCCGAATCCTGAGATTGTGGATCCTGGTTCGAGACTCCAACCAGGGAAAACATCCTCCCTGCATCCAGTCTGTCTAGTTCAGTTGGAATTTTATACATTTCAATCAGATTCTCTCTCATTCTTCTAAACTCTAGTGAATACAGGCCCTCTCGAACCAATCTCTCCTCATACAACAGTCCTGCCATCACCGATATCAGCCTAGTGAACCTTCGCTGCACTCCCTCTATGACAAGTATATCCTTCCTTAGGTAGGGAAACCAAAACTGTATACAATACTCCAGGTGTGGTCTCACCAAGGCCCTGGATAACTGCAGTAAGACATCCCTACTTCTGAATTCAAATCCTCTTGCAATGAAGGCCAACATACTATTTACCCTCCTAATTGTTGCATCTGCCTATTTACTTACATTGACTGGTGTACAAGGATACCCAGACCCCTTTGTACATCCACATTTCCCATTATATCACCATTTAAATAATACTCTGCCTTTCTGTTTTTCACACTGAAGCGTATAATTTCTCATTTATCCACATTATACAGCATCTGCCATGTGTTTGCCCACACACACAACTTGTCTAAATCACCCTGAAGCCTCCGTGCATCCTCCTCACAATCCCGCCCAGTTGTGTGTCGTCAACAAACTTGGAAACACTGCATTTGGTTCCCTCATCCAAGTCATGTATATGTATCGTGAATAGTTGGGGTCCAAGCCATGATCCCTGCGGTACATAATTAGTCACCACCTACCACCCGGAAAAAGACCCACTTATTCCCACTCTCTGTTTCCGGTCTGTGAACCAATTCTCAATCCATGCCAGTATATTATCTCAATCCCATGTGCTTTAATTTTGCCCACTAGCCTCTTCTGTGGGACCTTATCGAAAGCCTCCTTGAAATCCAAATACGCCACATCCACTGGTCCTCCCTTATCTATTCTACTAGTTACATCCTCAAAAAGCTCCAGTAGATTAGTTAAGCATGATTTCCCCTTCATAAACCCATGCTGTCTTTATCTAATCTCGTTAATACTTTCCAAGAGTTCTGTTACCACGTCCTTTATACTAGACTCTAGCATTTCCCCCATTTGGATTCTCTCTTGTTGGAGATGGTCATTGCCTGACACTTGTGTGGTGTGAATGTTACTTGCCACTTGTCAGCCCAAGCCTGGATATTGTCCAGATCTTGCTGCATTTGGACATGGACAGCTTGAGTATCTGAGGAGTCGCGAACATTGTGCAATCATCAGTGAACATCCCCACTTCTGACCTTATGATGGAAGGAAGGTCATTGATGAAGCAACTGAAGATGGTTGGGCCGAGGACACTACCCTGAGGAACTCCTGCAGTGATGTCCTGGAGCTGAGATGACTGACCTCCAACAACCACAACCATCTTCCTTTGTACTAGGTGTGACTCCAACCAGCGGAGAGTATTCCCCCGATTCCCATTGACTCCAGTTTTGCTAGGGCTCCTTGATGCCACACTCGGTCAAATGCTGCCTCGATGTCAAGGGCAGTCACTCTCCCCTCACCTCAGGAGTTCAGCTCTTTTGTCCATGTTTGGACCAAGGCTGTAACGAGGTCAGGAGCTGAGTGACCCTGGCAGAACCCAAACTGGGCATCAGCGAGCAAGAGCTGTATGATAGCACTGTTGATGTTCCCTTCTATTGCTTTACTGATGATGGAGAGTAGACTGATGGGGCGGTAATTGGCCGGGTTGGATTTCCACCCCTCCTAGGTGCACCTGTCTGTGAAGAGCAGCTAGGGTGGAAATGGAATTGTGTAACTCCAAGGTATGAGTGTTTAGCCAGAGAGGCATTGAAAAGCAGTATCTGGGAACCAGCGTAGCTTTAGAAGAAGGTTATTAAGAGGATGCTGTGCATGACTTTGTCCCACGATCGCCTTGTGTTTCTCGGGTGGCAGATCAGTGTCTAAAGGGATCGGCAGCCGTGACCCAGCATCACAGCCCATCCAATCATCGAGGGAGCTCACCAAGGGCTGAGCAATCAGGAAAGGAGGCCTTGGGAATCCATGCATTTTCAGGGAATCTCACCATCCTCAGCCCTCAGCCAAATGCACCGTCTGTTGGCCGGGTCTAAACAAGGAGAGCTGACCCTGCAGAGATTCAGGTAACGCTGTTGCAGAGTGGGGCCTCATGGATCCCTGTGGCATGAGGCCAATGGCCTTGATCCTCACGGCCATGGGGGCAGGCACTGGCACAGTGGTATTGTCACTGGACTAGGTACCCAGGGGAATGCTCTGGGGACCTGGGTTCGAATCCCACCAGGGCAGATGGTGGAATTTGAATTCAATTATAAAAAAATCTGGGATTAAAAGTCTAATGATGACCATGAAACCCTTGTCATAAAAACCCATCTGGTTCACTAATGTCCTTCTGCAGTCCTTACCTGGTCTGGTCTACATGTGACTCCAGGTCCACAGCAATGTGGTTGACTCTTAAAAGTGCCCTCTGAACAAGGGCAATTAGGGATGGGTAATAAGTGCCAGCCTAGCCAGCGACACCCAGATCCCACTGATGAATAATAATAAAGAATATTTGCAAAATGCAGTTTATATGCAGTCAAACGTCTCTAGTTTCTCACAACTTCTCTGAGCCTTTCCTGCTCTGGTAGGGAGTGATCCTGGGACAATAGAGGAGACGTGCTTTTATTTTTTAAAAAAAGTCTGCAAAACATGCTCGAGTGGACAAAAATAGCGCGCCAGAGGAGGTGTGAAATGTCTGCTCCTTTATCATGGCATTGCTGATGTCCCAAGCTGGAAATGGCACGGGGTCGAGATGGGAGTGGAATTTCGGGTGGTCAGTGGTGGGGGTGGGGGGTTCAGGTGGTCAGTGAGGGTGAATTCAATGGCAGGAATTCACTGGCATTAGACATCATTGCAGGCAGGTAGTGGGGGTGGGGGGTGGGGTGGTGGGTGGGAGGTCGGGGGGTGGGAGAGAAATATATGGCAAGAAGGCCATAAAAGTCAGTTTCACCCCCGTCGGGAAACCAGTTTGCGATGGTCCGCTCCACCTGTCAGAGCTGGGCTGTGTCTCTCACCGTTACACGTCGGGAACCTAATCTCAATACGTCAGCATCTGATTATAAGCCCTGCTCACTGGAATCACCACCCCCCCCCCCCACTTCCCCCGCACTCACTGGATCATGCAGGCTCACCGACGGGTTTCACAACTCAACATGAGTGACCTGCACCTGGTGGGCTGCACCTCGCTCAGGACTTCTGAGGCTTGTTTGCCTACCTTGCTTCAAGCAGCACCCACGGGCATCAGTGCCAGGCTTGGCAGGCACCACCGCCACATCTCTTTAATAAAAATTCATTCAGGAGATGCGGGCATTTATTGCCCATCCCTAATTGCCCCTTGAGAAGGTGGTGGTGAGCTGCCTTCTTGAACCGCAGCAGTCCCTGTGGTGTAGGTACACCCACCGTGCTGTTAGGGAGGGAGTTCCAGGAGGCCTCGCGAGCAGGTCCCTAACTACCAGACCAGCCTTAAGCTGGAGGTGACTTTTCAATGGATGCAGGGCTGGGGCTTGCTTGGGGCAGGGGGAGAAGTGGCCTCAGGCAAGGGAAGAGATTGCAGGGCGAGGGCTGTACTGGGGAAGGGGGGTATCCCAGGGTGTGTGTGTGTGTGTGTGTGTGGGGGGGGAGGGTAGGGGGCACATATTGATCTTGTGCAAGTGGACTCAAGAGGGTGAGGGAGTCTCCAGAGGAGATAAGGCCAGATGGAGATATGAAGGTGTGTGTGAGGGAGTGAGTGGTGATGTCCCTTGAGCTGGCAGTGAGTGAGATGCCAGTGAATGTGTGATGGGCTTGTGAGTGTGTGAATTTAGAGTGATGAGATGGTTGCTTTACCCTGGCGGCACAGACGAGATCATTCAACTGTTTTCTACACTGGATGGCCGACCTCTTGTGAGCAGCATTGGCACTGACCACCTCTGGCACCACCTCCCAAGCCGGAGTGGTGAGACTGATGGGCCTCCTGCAGTCAAAGCAGGGGTAGAGGACTTCATGGTGGGTCTCCACGATGTCCAGAAGGTTTCCCAGGGATGCGTCTCTGAATAGGGGGGCTGCACTCTTCTTGGCTTTTGGGGCCATGTCTCTACCAGAGTAGTCCTGGGCTACAAGCACTGAGAAGTGTGCGTGCGGCTGCAGTTTAAACATGGCGCCCTGCGTGAGGAAGCGGTGAGGTAACAGCATGGCGGGCCAATCGGAGGCTGCTCGCCAGCGAGATAGGGTGTTTCCTGTGGCTGCATAACTGGCGGGAATGGGACGATGTGGCCGGTAAAACGACCCTTTTCCCATCCGCTACTGCACTTTGTGCACATCTGGAATGATTCTGCCCAAAACTCCTTAATTTTCCTAACTCTACCACTTCACCTCAGTGCACCCACAGCAGAGGCGGAGCCTCCTGACTATCATGCCCTGTTGTCGGTGATTATTTTGGCGGGTGTCCTCCGGGGGTCTGAGGCCTGGAGGGTCTCGGCCTGCTTTAGGCTCAGGGGCAGCTGTGTCCTCCTTGGCCTGAGCAGCTGGAGCTGATGTGGTCACAGGCAGAGGGGATTGGGAACCTCTGGACAGCTGCGGGCTGTCCGCGCCTGATGCTCCTCCTCCCTTTGGGCTCCTCCCTGACTCCTCGAGGAGAAGGGGCACCCAGAGGGAAGTCGAGGTGGCCTGCCCCCTTCTCACGTAGACCCTGCAAAAGGCCACCCACGGCAATGTGGACGGAGCACAGGTCCGAGAGCATCCCGGGCAGAAACTGGGCATTCCGCTGGACCAGGGTCTCCACGGCGTCCACCGTCTTGCCCGTGGAGATGTCGATGCACCTGTACGTCAGAGCCAAGACTTCAGTAGAGATTACAGACACACTCCTCCGCCTCTCGTGCCACTCTGTTAGGAGCCTCTCCCGCCTCTGCCTGATGTTCCCCTGCGTCTCTTTGATTCTCCGGTATCCCCTCCACGGCCACTTTCACAGGCTCGTCGTCTGACTCAGGCTTCGCAGGCCTCGTTCTTTCGGGCTTATTCTTGATGAGTTCATTTTTATCGTTCATACACTTGACATTGTGAGCCTAACAGGGCCGGATTTCAAATCGATTCAGAGACACGGTCTGAGTCTCTCAGAACAAGTTTTGTTTTCACATTGCTTCAGGCTGATTCACGCTTTTGCCTCACCAGACCCGCTGTTCAGGTACAATGTTAGGATTTGGTTAACGTCGCAGGCTCAGGTGGAAATCGCTGAAAACACAGCTCACATTGTCTAAGAGATAATCTTACGTTTCAAAGTTAATTTGTGTGCGAACACCGAATTGAACGGGACATGGCACCCAGGCTCCCTCAAGTCTCAAGGTCTCACCAGGTAGCTGGCTGACCAAAACCAGGGCTAATCCAAGCATTTCCAGTTGTAATGCAATACTGGTCATGATGTGACGCTGTGTAACACGAGCGAGGGAACTCCTGCTGGGTGTACACTGCAGCTTTCTCTACAGTAGGATCACTTGTTTCCACCCTCCTATTGTAGGCCCTCCTGGAACTTGAGGACTTCCCCTTGCCTAGAGCGGGCTGTATGTCCTAATGAAGGTTATGTAAGCATTTCACTTGTGGCCTACTTTCCCATTATTTTCAGCATTGATTACTATGTCTCAGTTAGGGTCAATAAAATTCTCCTTGGAAAAACTGTGTTTGGTGTCAGGCAACTGGTGTTGGTGTTGAGTGTGTTGCTTTTGGATCTCTGCAGTGTTACTGGTGGAGGTGTTTGAGGCATCATCTTCAGCCTGAGAATAGGACGTGTGCCATGTTCATGGAGAGTTAGTGATGAAAATAACTTGCCCCTCCGGGGGAATGAACATGAATACGAACGATACACCCTATTGTTTTAAAATCCTGGCTTTCCCTGCTCCTGAAGGCTCTGACTCTTGCACTGGCAAAGATACCAACATCTCCCTGATGCCTCACTCAAGTGGTCATCTGCACGTTATATTCCCATGGAATACTGAGCCTGATTCTGTCCTCATCTCCCTACTTCTTCCACTCCAGGCATCCCCTTCCAGTAGAACAATGCACAGCAGTGAAAGCCTAGGCTGAACTGTATTTCTCTGGATGTATTTGAGTGAAGAATGGTGTGATTACTGTCATAAAAACAAAAAAACTGCGGATGCTGGAAATCCTAAACAAAAACAGAATTACCTGGAAAAACTCAGCAGGTCCGGCAGCATCGGCGGAGAAGAAAAGAGTCGACGCCTCGAGTCCTCATGACCCTTCGACAGTACTGTTGAAGTTCTGTCGAAGGGTCATGAGGACTCGAGGCGTCGACTCTTTTCTTCTCCGCCGATGCTGCCGGACCTGCTGAGTTTTTCCAGGTAATTCTGTGATTACTGTCATTCAGATTGTTAGTTTTCTAACTCCAGGGTCCTGGGCCTGTCATTTTCATTTAATAGGGAAGCTTGGTGAAAGGTCAAAGGAGAGCGGGTAAAGCAGAGGAGTTAGGCTCAGTGTTTGTTTGCAGCTTGTTCCAAGAGGAATTCCAAGAAGACTGATGATTCCATTTGAATACTTGGTGGGAGGAGCTAGGATGCATTTAAGATTGCGTATAGTTATCCTGCTGTTAATGACGAGGATTTGACAGGATTACTGTTTACTCAGAATCTGCCCCTTGACTGCACCAATTGAGACCATTCATTTAGTTCATCTCTAACCCAAGATTAAACAAGGGAAATGGTGACTCCCTGTCTATGCTGAGTGACCCTGTCTGTTGTGGCACTGCAGTTTGCCTCAGCTGCTCTGGGTTGGATGAGGTGTGTATATTGGGTAAGAACCGGACTGAGTTTTGATGGCTTGCTACAGCTGAACAAAGCAACCTTCTGCCACTCAACGTTGAGCCTCTCCCATGATAAATGGCTAACTGAGCGAGGTATTAAGTAGAAAAATTGAACCACATGGAAATGAACCACATCACTTCGCAAATAAGTACGTTAGTAAAAGTTTATTAAGCAAGCAAATCATAGTTTTGAAGCACTTTTGTCTACATGACTAACAGTCACTATTCATTATTGCACCACATATCAGCTAGAGCGCAAGGAAAGGATGATTAGCCATAAATGTTCGCGGGTTAAGTCAGATCTACAGCAACAGTTAAAATTCTGTCAAAATCACTCTCTTTCTTTCCTTTTCCTTGCCTTTTTCCTATTGGATCAGCAAACTTGTGTTGGTCCTATTGGTGTAGCTGGCTTGGCTGTGCCTGGATAAAAGCTGACAGAATGCATTGACAGCAGCGTTATGTAGAAAGGAAAGCCTTGATCTTAAACAGTACCTCACCACATCTCAGATATATCTGAGAATCATTCACCCGCAATAAATTGTTTTTAACCTGCACTGATTGTTATATAGGTAATCATGTTTTAACTGAATATTTCCACTCACAGACTCTCAACACATGCAATAACCAGCAGTTTGAACTGTTTCACTTCCGTATTGCTATTTGCGGACTGCATTGTCTCTGATATAACACACACACACACAATGGGAAAGTCTTGCAGGTTTAAAAAAATCCTGGAACCATATTGTACCCTTTGCCCTTGGAGACTGTTTCCTCAGTGTCATCCATTCAGTGGATCCTTTGAGCTCTAAGTAACACTGTATTCCCAATCTTTTTCAGAAGATTTACTTTACATCAGAGCGTACTCATTTTAAACTCCTGATTCATGGAAAAAAGTATAAAATTCACATTCAATACGAGAGGTCAGTAATCCTAACTGAGAGACAACACCATCCAGAAGAGCGGATCAGTATGGGGGGGAAAGGGATAACCTGTATTCATTCATAGCTGCACATTTCACATTGTAGGAGATGTGCTGTATTAACAATTAATCACAAGTTGTAAGGGTAGGAAACTGAAAGACACACAGACACACAACATGCAGCTGGACAGAATGATTTGTGTTAATGCTGAATTTACGTTTCTAAGCAAGGATACAGTGGAATGTTTCGCTGTTTAAACTAAGCTGTAGATTTGGTTTTCACGGAGTTATTGTATTTCCAGCCAAGTTGCTGACAGAGTGCGACGTTCTGAAAGAGAACCAGCCAAAGTACAAATATGAGAGCTCATAATTCCTAAAATATAGAACAGACTTTGTGAGCAAGCCCCTGTCTGCTAATCTGCTGTGGAACTTGGGGGGGGGGGGCGGTGGGGAGGGGGGGTGGGGGAGAGAGTGTGGGTGGGGGGAAACATGGTGTGAGGGGTGATTTAATTTGGTGTGATGTGAAGCTCTGATTTCCTGACGGTCAGTTGAAACACAGAGATAAAGTCAGCAGGGTTGCACCCAGGGTGCTGAGCCTCACACTGCCCTGTGGTCGATTCCTACACGTAATCCATTTCTGATTGGCCGGAAAGGTGGAATCAGCTTTTTGGACAAGCTGCACAGAATCAAATTCCCAAAGGGGACCTGACTACAGTTTCTCAAGTCTGGACATTGGGTTTTATTCTCTGATTCCCTCTGATTTTTCTCAATCCCGATTGATAATGTGTTCCCAACCTTGACGTTACTCTCCCCCTTGAGTGGTGCCTCAGTCTGGGGTGAAAGCGGCTAATAGCAACACCAGACTCATCGCCTTCACGCTGACAGATACCGATAGTTTGCCCCGTGGTAGCGCCAGCCCTGGGTGCAGGGAAGGAGAAAAGGGAGGGACAGAAAGTGTTATTTGGGTGATGGAGGCTGCGAATGAGGGAAGGGAGGGAGGAAAGAGAGGTGGTGTCCAGGTGCAGGAAAGTGTGGAGGAGGGAAGAGAGGATGAACAGAGGGTAGCATGTGGGTCCCGGCAGGTGCGATGAAGAGCGAGGGAGCGGGGTTGAGGGGGTGTGGGATGGTGGTATTATTTGGGTTCGGAGATGTGTATAGAAGGGGAGGGTGGAGCATTCAGGGTCTGGTGGGAGGGTTAGGGGGACTTTCCAGTCAATGGGTGATAAAATGGATCATCGGCCTAAAGAGTGGGGTTGCTGCCATCAGCGTTGGGGTCCTGTGGGTCGAATTGACGGCGGTGGGTGGCAGAAGGAACAGTCGCAGTCAGAGGGGTGAGTTGGATTTTGTAGGAGTTCGGGCCTAGTATCAGGGTCGAGCCTCATGGGGTAGGTCACAGGAAAAGATAAAAGGAGGATAACGGGAGAGCGCAGGGTCAGCATGGGCATTGGGACAGTCACGGGCCTAGGCACAGGAAGGAGAGATGGGGCATCAAGGGAAATGGTGATGGGGTCCAGGGTAACAGGGAGAGGTTTAAAGCACACAAGTGAAGCCGCAAGGTTGTGTGGGATGGGTCAGGAGTGATGGTGGCAAGTGTGAAGGTGACACGAGGAGGGCAGAAGGTACAGGAATGGGTCTCAAAGGTCACCCACACCATAATGAGGGGCTCAATCAGAACACTGCCTCGCACGGAAGGAATTTAGATTGGAGTGGGAGGGGGGTCGAGTTCCGCTTGTGCATAAGTGCCTCTCTAATCATTAGTTCATTGGATGAGAACCGTGTATGTCTGCCCTCTTTATACAGAGCAATTACCTCAATAACCACGAGTCACATACCCCCGATACTCCTGCAACTTCAGCAGCAGGAGCAGAGGAAGCGAAGAACGTATTACTGCCCAACAACAGAGGCAGCAAGGTCAACAGCAGACTGCACCAGAGGGAGAGGCTGGACCGCATGCAGAAATCGGGGGAAGGCATTGGCAAAGACAGGCACTGGCGCCTCAACCCATCCAGAGGACAAGAAAAACTACCTCCAGATGTCAGAGAGGCGATGCCCATAGACATCTGAGAATGTCCCAGGAAGTTGTCACCGATATACCCAGGATTGTTGATCAAGACGTGTGTCTATGTGGATTTGGGGGGGTACCCCATGCCAGTGGCCCTCAATGTCACAGTGGGGCTCAATTTCTACGCCAGCGGTGGCTTCCAGCGTGTGATGGGTGACGTACATGACACCTCACAGGTTGCCACACATCGGGGTAGGAAGGAGGCGATCGATGCTCTATTTAGCTGTGCCAATGGTTTTATCCACTTTAACACCAATGAAGGCCGGGATGCAGCAAGATCAGCCACACTCGGTGCCAGCGCTTGGTTTCTTCGGGTGCAGGGGGTCATTGTCTGCACTCGTGTGGCCATAAAAACTCCCTGGGAATAGCCAGCAGCATTTGTAAATCATAAAGGCTTTCATTCCTGAATACGCGAGCACAGGAGTAGAGTAATGCAGGTCAACGCCTGTTTCCCAGGGAGATTTCACAATGCATACACCTTGCACAACCCATGGGTCCCAGAGGCTTTTGAAGACTCTACCCAGATTGACGGATGAATCCTTGGTGACATGGACTATCCTCTGCCTACATGGCCGAAGATGCCAGTCAGGCATCCCCAAAGCAATGTAGAGGAGCACCACAATCACGCCTCTAGGAGCCAGCCTACAACACACCGATTGCACTTCTTAAAATGTGCTTCTGCTGCCTGACTGGTCTGGAGGCGATCTGCAATACACATCCCAGAGGGTGTGGTGAATAAGTAGTGATCTGCTTTTCACTGCACGGCCTGGATCCTCAACATGGACAGATGTTTCAAGGGGGAGAGCATGAGGAACATCAGGCCAACACAGATGATGCGGATTTGTTGGAGCATGAGGGGGGCCATGAATACAAATGAGCATTTCACGGATGTCAGGGCGGTGGAGAGATGTGCAAGGCATGCCCAGGACAACCTGATCCACGCAAGGCTCGCACAGCAGTAACACATCTGCGTGACTATTAGTCCACTGCCGGAACTCCACTGCCTTACTGTCTTCAACAGAACCTGCTGAGTTTTTCCAGGCATTTGTATTTTTGTTTTTAACTATAAACCTGTCTACTCTACCAGCTGGAATAGAACGGGGAGTAGAGCTTTGTCGCACACATTGCTGGTCAGTGCTGGTTCCAGTGAAATCTCATGGGTACGTGGACATACAATGTACCAGCCGGCCTGGCCAGATTATTCTGATCCAGAACCTTTGGTAAAGTGCATTGGTTGCAACTGCACCACTCTCATTTATACCCACCGATAGTGATGTGGAGTAATGTCCTCTCGAATGCCTAGAAGGGCAGGGATGGGCGTGGGGGTCACAGGTACCTGCATATTAAACCATGTTCCATGGAATGATTATCGCAGAAGTAACAGTTCAAATGCACATTTAATAAAGACTGCAGGAAAATGCAACACATTATTCAGGAGTAATATCTATGTCCCAATCAACTCTGCAGCATCAGATTGTGACAAAACTGACTGGATCATGACCATTATACCTGATACGATAACAGGCCCCAACACTTCTCAACAATTATATAAATGACATTATATTGTGCATATGCTTACAAGTGCAAAACAGATGGATCAATCATCTATGCCACCTTCGTGCTTGTATTTAAAAGAGAGTTTCTGGCTCGACATCTAAGTGCAGCCCCAGCACCAGGGGTTGGAGGCAGTCTATTCCGTGTGATGTCCCCTTGCTTTGAATGATCCTGGCGGGTGTCCTCTGGAGGTGTGTGGTCCTCTGGGCAGCAGCCGATTGGGGGTGCCCTGCGCTGGTACAGGAGCACCCCCATCAGCCTCGCCTGCTGGAGCTATTGGGATCAATGGTGGAGGGGATGAGGAGCTGCCACCAGCCCAGGGGGTATTCTGAGAGAGTGGCCTAGGCAGCTGGCACATGCTCCACCTCCATCTAGGTTCCCAATGACACCTCCCTCTCTCCCTGAGGGGAAGGGGATGCTGGAGGGAGGTCCAGGGACCTCATCACTCTCTCACTGAGCCACAGCTGCTCAGAGCTAAAGACTAGAGTGATGGAGTGGAGTCAAACCTGGATCGAATGCTTGAATTATCTCTCCATGGCAGTCACCTACCTCTCCATGGATGAAGCCATCGGCCCAAATGCCTGAGACAAGACAGGATCCATGGTGTGTGACCACACATCCGTATCCCCCGCAAAACTGTGCATTATCCCTGTATCTACGCCAAATTTCCTCCTAGCTTCTGATGAATGTCCAGCAGATTTCAAGAGGCTGCAGTCAGAAAACTCCGATCAACATGAGCTTAGCAGGGGCCAAAACCCCAGCAATCCTCCGACAGTATGGGCAGGCAGTTGTCAAACACTCGCTCATTCACTGGGACAAATCTGCGATCACCAGATCGTGGTTCCGAATCTGCATGGCAAACATGTGTGGACCAGGTGGATGTCACTGTGCTGGGTGTCACTGTGCTGGGTGTCACTGTGCTGGGTCTCACTGTGCTGGGTGTCACTGTGCTGGGTGTCACTGTGCTGGGTCTCACTGTGCTGGGTCTGACTGTTCAGTATGTCACTGTGCTGGATGTCACTGAGCTGGGTCTCACTGTGCTGGGTGTCACTGTCTTGGATGTCACTGTGCTGGGTGTCAATGTGCTGGATGTCACAGTGCTGGGTGTCACTGTGCTGAATGTCACTGTGCTGGATGACATTGTGCTGGGTCACACTGTGCAGGATGTCACTGTGCTGGGTGTCACTGTGCAGGATGACACTGCACTGGATGTCACTGTGCTGGGTGTCACTGTGCTGGGTGTCATTGTGCTGAGTGTCACTGTGTTGGATGTCACTGTGCTGGGAGTCACTGTGCTGCGTCTCACTGTGTTGGATGTCACTGTGCTGGGTGTCACTGTGCTGAATGTCACTGTGCTGGGTCTCACTGTGCTGGATGTCACTGTGCTGGATGTCACTGTGCTGGGTCTCACTGTGTTGGATGTCACTGTGCTGGATGTCACTGTGTTGGGTGTCACTGTGCTGGGTGTCACTGTGCTGGGTGTCACTGTGCTGGATGTCACTGTGCTGGGTGTCACTGTGCTGGATGTCACTGTGCTGGGTCACACTGTACTGGGTCTCACTGTGCTGGATGTCACATTGCTGGGTGTCACTGTGCTGGGTGTCACTGTGCTTGGTCCCACTGCATTGGGTCTCACTGTGCTGGATGTCACTGTGCTGTGTGTCAATGTACTGGGTCTCACTGTGCTG
This sequence comes from Isurus oxyrinchus, assembly GCA_026770705.1. NCBI lineage: Eukaryota > Metazoa > Chordata > Chondrichthyes > Lamniformes > Lamnidae > Isurus > Isurus oxyrinchus. The sequence continues at coordinate 112,997,616 of JANJGN010000017.1, forward strand.
GTTGTCACTGTGCTGGGTGTCACTGTGCTGGATGTCACTGTGCTGTGTCTCACTGTACTGGGTCTCACTGTGCTGGGTGTCACTGTGCTGGGTCCCACTGTCCACGGTCTCACTGTGCGGGGTCTCACTGTGCTGGGTCTCACTGTGCTGGATGTCACTGTGCTGGGTGACACTGTGCTGGGTGTCACTGTGCTGGATGTCACTGTGCTGGGTGTCACTGTGCTGGATGTCACTGTGCTGGGTCTCACTGTGCTGGGTGTCACTATGCTGGGTCTCACTGTGCGGGGTCTCACTGTGCAGGGTCTCACTGTGCTGGATGTCACTGTGCTGGGTGTCACTGTGCTGGGTGTCACTGCGCTGGGTCTCACTGTGCTGGATGTCACTGTGCTGGGTGACCCTGTGCTGGGTGTCACTGTGCTGGATGTCACTGTGCTGGGTGTCACTGTGCTGGATGTCACTGTGCTGGGTCTCACTGTGCTGGGTGTCACTATGCTGGGTCTCACTGTGCGGGATCTCACTGTGCAGGGTCTCACTGTGCTGGATGTCGCTGTGCTGGGTGTCACTGTGCTGGGTGTCACTGTGCTGGGTCTCACTGTGCTGGGTCTCACTGTGCTGGATGTCACTGTGCTGGATGTCACTGTGCTGTGTCTCACTGTCCTGGGTGTCACTGTGCTGCGTGTCACTGTGCTGGATGTCACTGTGCTGGGTGACACTGTGCTGGATGTCACTGTGCTGGGTGTCACTGTGCTGTGTCTCACTGTGCTGGATGTCACTGTGCTGGGTTTCACTGTGCTGGACGTCACTGCGCTGGGTGTCACTGTGCTGGATGACACTTTGCTGGGTGTCACTGTGCTGGATGTCACTGTGCTGCGTGTCACTGTGCTGGGTCTCACTGTGCTGGATGTCACTGTTCTGGGTGTCACTGTGTTGGGTGTCACTGTGCTGGGTCTCACTGTGCTGGGTCTCACTGTGCTGGGTGTCACTGTGCTGGGTGTCACTGTGCTGGGTGTCACTGTGCTGGGTCTCACTGTGCTGGGTCTCACTGTGCTGGGTGTCACTGTGCTGGGTGTCAGTGTGCTGGGTGTCACTGTGCTGGGTGTCACTGTGCTGGGTGTCAGTGTGCTGGGTGTCACTGTGCTGGGTGTCACTGTGCTGGGTGTCAGTGTGCTGGGTGTCACTGTGCTGGATGTCACTGTGCTGGATGTCACTGTGCTGGGTGTCACTGTGCTGGATGTCACTGTGCTGGGTGTCACTGTGCTGGGTGTCACTGTGCTGGGTGTCACTGTGCTGGGTCTCAATGTGCTGGGTCTCACTGTGCAGGGTCTCACTGTGCTGGGTGTCACTGTGCTGGGTGTCACTGTGCTGGGTGTCACTGTGCTGGGTCTGACTGTGCTGTGTGTCACTGTGCTGTGTGTCACTGCGCTGGATGTCACTGTGCTGGGTTTCACTGTGCTGGGTGTCACTGTGCTGCGTGTCACTGTGCTGGGTGTCACTGTGCTGGGTCTCACTGTGCTGGATGTCACTGTGCTGGGTGTCAATGTGCTGTGTGTCACTCTGCTGGGTGTCACTGTGCTGGGTGTCACTGTGCTGGGTGTCACTGTGCTGGATGTCACTGTGCTGGGTCTCACAGTGCTGGGTGTCACTGTGCTGGGTGTCACTGTGCTGGGTCTCACTGTGCTGGGTCTCACTGTGCTGGGTGTCACTGTGCTGGATGTCACTGTGCGGGGACTCACTGTGCTGGGTGTCACTGTGCTGGGTGTCACTGTGCTGGATGTCACTGTGCAGGAAGTCACTGTGCTGGGTCTCACTGTGCTGGGTGTCACTGTGCTGGGTCTCACTGTGCTGGGTGTCACTGTGCAGGGTCTCACTGTGCTGGGTGTCACTGTGCTGGGTATCACTGTGCTGGGTGTCACTGTGCTGAGTGTCACTGTGCTGGATGTCACTGTGCTGGGTCTCACTGTGCTGGGTCTCACTGTGCTGGGTCTCACTGTGCTGGGTCTCACTGTGCTGGATGTCACTGTGCTGGGTCTCACTGCGCTGGATGTCATTGTGCTGGATGTCACTGTGCTGGGTCTCACTGCGCTGGATGTCATTGTGCTGGGTGTCATTGTGCTGGGTCTCACTGTGCTGGACGTCACTGTGCTGTGTGTCACTGTGCTGGATGACACTGTGCTGGGTGTCACTGTGCTGGATGTCACTGTGCTGTGTGTCACTGTGCTGGATGTCACTGTGCTGGGTGTCACTGTGCTATGTGTCACGGTGCTGGATGTCACTGTGCTGGGTGTCACTGTGCTGGATGTAACTGTGCAGGGTCTCACTGTGCTGGGTCTCACTGTGCTGGATGTCACTGTTCTGGGTGTCACTGTGCTGGATGTCACTGTGCTGCGTGTCACTGTGCTGGGTCTCACTGTGCTGGATGTCACTGTTCTGGGTGTCACTGTGCTGGGTGTCACTGTGCTGGGTCTCACTGTGCTGGGTGTCACTGTGCTGGGTGTCACTGTGCTGGGTGTCACTGTGCTGGGTGTCACTGTGCTGGGTCTCACTGTGCTGGGTCTCACTGTGCTGGGTGTCACTGTGCTGGGTGTCAGTGTGCTGGGTGTCACTGTGCTGGGTGTCACTGTGCTGGGTGTCAGTGTGCTGGGTGTCACTCTGCTGGGTGTCACTGTGCTGGGTGTCAGTGTGCTGGGTGTCACTGTGCTGGATGTCACTGTGCTGGATGTCACTGTGCTGTGTGTCACTGTGCTGGGTGTCACTGTGCTGGGTGTCACTGTGCTGGGTGTCACTGTGCTGGGTCTCACTGTGCTGGGTCTCAATGTGCTGGGTCTCACTGTGCTGGGTCTCACTGTGCTGGGTGTCACTGTGCTGGGTGTCACTGTGCTGGGTGTCACTGTGCTGGGTCTGACTGTGCTGTGTGTCACTGTGCTGTGTGTCACTGCGCTGGATGTCACTGTGCTGGGTGTCACTGTGCTGGATGTCACGGTGCTGGATGTCACTGTGCTGGGTTTCACTGTGCTGGGTGTCACTGTGCTGCGTGTCACTGTGCTGGGTGTCACTGTGCTGGGTCTCACTGTGCTGGATGTCACTGTGCTGGGTGTCACTGTGCTGGGTGTCACTGTGCTGGGTGTCACTGTGCTGGGTGTCACTGTGCTGGGTCTCACTGTGCTGGGTGACACTGTGCTGGATGTCACTGTGCGGGGACTCACTGTGCTGGATGTCACTGTGCAGGAAGTCACTGTGCTGGGTCTCACTGTGCTGGGTGTCACTGTGCTGGGTCTCACTGTGCTGGGTGTCACTGTGCAGGGTCTCACTGTGCTGGGTGTCACTGTGCTGGGTATCACTGTGCTGGGTGTCACTGTGCTGAGTGTCACTGTGCTGGATGTCACTGTGCTGGGTCTCACTGTGCTGGGTCTCACTGTGCTGGGTCTCACTGTGCTGGGTCTCACTGTGCTGGATGTCACTGTGCTGGGTCTCACTGCGCTGGATGTCATTGTGCTGGATGTCACTGTGCTGGGTCTCACTGCGCTGGATGTCATTGTGCTGGGTGTCATTGTGCTGGGTCTCACTGTGCTGGATGTCACTGTGCTGTGTGTCACTGTGCAGGATGACACTGTGCTGGGTGTCACTGTGCTGGATGTCACTGTGCTGTGTGTCACTGTGCTGGATGTCACTGTGCTGGGTGTCACTGTGCTATGTGTCACGGTGCTGGATGTCACTGTGCTGGGTGTCACTGTGCTGGATGTCACTGTGCAGGGTCTCACTGTGCTGGGTGTCACTGTGATGGGTCTCACTGTGCTTGGTGTCACTGTGCTGGGTGTCACTGTGTTGGATGTCACTGTGCTGGGTCTCACTGTGCTAGATGTCACTGTGCTGGATGTCACTGTGCTGGGTTTCACTGTGCTGGGTGTCACTGTGCTGCGTCTCACTGTGCTGGGTGTCACTGTGCTGGGTGTCACTGTGCTCGGTCTCACTGTGCTGGATGTCACTGTGCTGGATGTCACTGTGCTGTGTGTCACTGTGTTGGGTCTCACTGTGCTGTGTGTCACTGTGCTGGGTGTCACTGTGCTGGGTGTCACTGTGCTGGATGTCACTGTGCTGGGTGTCACTGTGCTGGGTGTCACAGTGCTGGATGTCACTGTGCTGGGTGTCACTGTGCTGGGTGTCACTGTGTTGGATGTCACTGTGCTGGGTCTCACTGTGCTGGGTGTCGCTGTGTGTCACTGTGCTGGATGTCACTGTGCTGGGTCTCACTGTGCAGGGTCTCACTGTGCTGGGTGTCACTGTGCTGGGTGTCACTGTGCTGGGTGTCACTGTGCTGGGTCTCACTGTGCTGGATGTCACTGTGCTGGGTGTCACTGTGCTGGGCGTCACTGTGCTGGGTCTCACTGTGCTGGATGTCACTGTGCTGGGTCTCACTGTGCTGGGTGTCACTGTGCTGGATGTCACTGTGCTGGGTCTCACTGTGCTTGATGTCACTGTGCTAGATGTCACTGTGCTGGGTGTCACTGTGCTGGGTGTCACTGTGCTGGGTGTCACTGTGCTGGGTGTCACTGTGCTGGGTCTCACTGTGCAGGGTCTCACTGTGCTGGGTGTCACTGTGCTGGGTGTTACTGTGCTGGGTCTCACTGTGCTGGATGTCACTGTGCTGGGTCTCACTGTGCTGGATGTCACTGTGCTGGGTTTCACTGTGCTGGATGTCAATTTTCTGGATGTCACTGTGCTAAGTGTCACTGTGCTGGGTGTCACTGTGCTGGGTCTCACAGTGCTGGGTCTCACTGTGCTGGGAGTCACTGTGCTGGGTGTCACTGTGCTGGATGTCACTGTGCTGGGTGTCACTGTGCTGGGTGTCACTGTGCTGGATGTCTCTGTGCTGGGTATCACTGTGCAGGGTCTCACTGTGCTGGGTGTCACTGTGCTGGGTGTCACTGTGCTGGGTGTCACTGTGCTGGATGTCACTGTGCTGGGTCTCACTGTGCTTGATGTCACTGTGCTGGGTGTCACTGTGCTGGATGTCACTGTGCTGGAAGTCACTGTGCTGGACGTCACTGTGCTGGGTCTCAATGTGCTGGGAGTCACTGTGCTGGGTGTCACTGTGCTGGGTGTCACTGTGCTGGATGTCTCTGTGCTGGGTATCACTGTGCAGGGTCTCACTGTGCTGGGAGTCACTGTGCTGGGTGTCACTGTGCTGGGTCTCACTGTGCTGGGTGTCACTGTGCTGGATGTCACTGTGCTGGGTCTCACTGTGCTGGGTCTCACTGTGCTGGATGTCACTGTGCTGGATGTCATTGTGCTGGATGTCACTGTGCTGGGTGTCACTGTGCTGGGAGTCACTGTGCTGGGTGTCACCGTGCTGGGTCTCACTGTGCTGGATGTCACTGTGCTGGGTGTCACTGTGCTGGGTCTCACTGTGCCGGATGTCACTGTGCTGGGTCTCACTGTGCTGGATGTCACTGTGCTGGGTGTCACTGTGCTGGGTGTCACTGTGCTGGGTGTCACTGTGCTGGGTCTCACTGTGCTGGGAGTCACTGTGCTGGGTCTCACTGTGCTCGGTCTCACTGTGCTGGATGTCACTGCGCTGGGTCTCAATGTGCTGGATGTCACTGTGCTGGGTGTCACTGTGCTGGATGTCACTGTGCTGGGTGTCACAGTGCTGGGTGTCACTGTGCTGGATGTCACTGCGTGGTTCTCAATGTGCTGGATGTCACTGTGCTGGGTGTCACTGTGCTGGGTCTCACTGTGCTGTGTGTCACTGTGCTGGGTGTCACTGTGCAGGGTCTCACTGTGCTGGGTGTCACTGTGCTGGGTGTCACTGTGCTGGATGCCACTGTGCTGGGTCTCACTGTGCTGGATATCACTGTGCTGGGTCTCACTGTGCTGGATGTCACTGCGCTGGGTCTCAATGTGCTGGATGTCACTGTGCTGGGTGTCACTGTGCTGGATGCCACTGTGCTGGGTCTCACTGTGCTGGATGTCACTGTGCTGGGTCTCACTGTGCTGTGTGTCACTGTGCTGGGTGTCACTGTGCTGTGTGTCACTGTGCTGGGTGTCACTGTGCTGGGTGTCACTGTGCTGGGTTTCACTGTGCTGGGTCTCAATGTGCTGGATGTCACTGTGCTGGGTGTCACTGTGCAGGGTCTCACTGTGCTGGGAGTCACTGTGCTGGGTCTCACTGTGCTGGATGTCACTGTGCTGGGTGTCACTGTCCTGTGTGTCACTGTGCTGGATGTCACTGTGCTGGTTGTCACTGTGCTGGATGTCACTGTTCTGGATGTCACTGTGCTGGGTGTCACTGTGCTGGATGTCACTGTGCTGGGTGTCACTGTGCTGGATGTCACTGTGCTGGGTCTCACTGTGCTGGGTGTCACTGTGCAGCGTGTCACTGTGCTGGGTGTCACTGTGCTGGATGTCACTGTGCTGGGTCTCACTGTGCTGGGTCTCACTGTGCTGGACGTCACTGTGCTGGGTGTCACTGTGCTGGATGTCACTGTGCTGGGTCTCACTGTGCTGGATGTCACTGTGCTGGGTCTCACTGTGCTGGGTCTCACTGTGTTGGATGTCACTGTGCTGGGTGTCACTGTGCTGGGTGTCACTGTGCTGGGTGTCACTGTGCTATGTGTCATTGTGCTGGATGTCACTGTGCTGGGTGTCACTGTGCTGGATGTCTCTGTGCTGGGTCTCAATGTGCTGGATGTCACTGTGCTGGGTGTCACTGTGCTGGGTCTCACTGTGCTGGGTGTCACTGTGCTGGGTCTCACTGTGCTGGATGTCACTGTGCTGGGTGTCACTGTGCTGGGTCTCACTGTGCTGGATGTCACTGTGCTGGGTGTCACTGTGCTGGGTTTGACTGTGCTGGATGCCACTGTGCTGGGTCTCACTGTGCTGGGTCTCACTGTGCTGGGTGTCACTGTGCTGGGTGTCACTGTGCTGGGTGTGACTGTGCTGGATGTCACTGTGCTGGGTCTCACTGTGCTGGGTCTCACTGTGCTGGGTGTCACTGTGCTGGGTGTCACTGTGCTGGGTCTCACTGTGCTGGATGTCAATGTGCTGGGAGTCACTGTGCTGTATGTCACTGTGCTGGGTGTCACTGTGCTGGGTCTCACTGTGCTGGATGTCACTCTGCAGGGTGTCACTGTGCTGGGTCTCACTGTGCTGGGTCTCACTGTGCTGTGTGTCACTGTGCTGGATGTCACTGTGCTGGGTGTCACTGTGCAGGGTCTCACTGTGCTGGGTGTCACTGTGCTGGGTGTCACTGTGCTGGGTGTCACTGTGCTGGATGTCACTTTGCTGTCTGTCACTGTGCTGGATGTCACTGTTCTGGATGTCACTGTGCTGGGTGTCACTGTGCTGGATGTCACTGTGCAGGGTGTCACTGTGCTGGATGTCACTGTGCTGGGTATCACTGTGCTGGGTGTCACTGTGCTGGGTGTCACTGTGCTGGGTGTCACTGTGCTGGGTCTGACTGTGCTGTGTGTCACTGTGCTGTGTGTCACTGTGCTGGATGTCACTGTGCTGGGAGTCACTGTGCTGGATGTCACTGTGCTGGGTGTCACTGTGCTGGGTGTCACTGTGTTGGATGTCACTGTGCTGGGTCTCACTGTGCTGGATGTCACTGTGCTGGATGTCACTGTGCTGGGTTTCACTGTGCTGGGTGTCACTGTGCTGCGTCTCACAGTGCTGGGTGTCACTGTGCTCGGTCTCACTATGCTCGGTCTCACTGTGCTGGATGTCACTGTGCTGGATGTCACTGTGCTGTGTGTCAAAGTGTTGGGTCTCACTGTGCTGTGTGTCACTGTGCTGGGTGTCACTGTGCTGGATGTCACTGTGCTGGGTGTCACTGTGCTGGGTGTCACTGTGCTGGGTGTCACTGTGGTGGATGTCACTGTGCTGCGTCTCACTTTGCTGGATGTCACTGTGCTGGGTGTCACTGTGCTGGGTCTCACTGTCCTGGATGTCACAGTGCTGGATGTCACTGTGCTGGGTTTCACTGTGCTGGGTGTCACTGTGTTGGATGTCACTGTGCTGGGTCTAACTGTGCTTGGTGTCACTGTGCTGGGTGTCACTGTGCTGTGTGTCACTTTGCTGGGTGTCACTGTGCTGGACGTCACTGTGCTGGGTCACACTGTGCTGGGTTTCACTGTGCTGGGTGTCACTGTGCTGTGTGTCACTGTGCTGGATGTCACTGTGCTGTGTGTCACTGTGCTGGATGTCACTGTGCTGGGTCTCACTATGCTGGATGTTACTGTGCTGGATGTCACTGTGCTGGATGTCACTGTGCTGGGTCTCACTGTGCTGGATCTCACTGTGCAGGGGCTCACTGTGCTGGGTGTCACTGTGCTGGGTGTCACTGTGCTGGGTCTCACTGTGCTGGGTCTCACTGTGCTGGGTGTCACTGTGCAGGGTCTCACTGTGCTGGGTCTCACTGTGCTGGGACTCACTGTGCTGTGTGTCACTGTGCTGGGAGTCACTGTGCTGGGTGTCACTGTGCTGGGTGTCACTGTGCTGGGAGTCACTGTGCTGGGTGTCACTGTGCTGGGTCTCACTGTGCTGGGTGTCACTGTTTTGGGTATCACTTTGCTGGATGTCACTGTGCTGGGTCTCACTGTGCTGGATGTCACTGTGCTGGATGTCACTGTGCTGGATGTCACTGTGCTGGGTCTCACTGTGCTGGGTGTCACTGTGCTGGGTCTCACTGTGCTGGGTCTCACTGTGCTGGATGTCACTGTGCTGGATGTCACTGTGCTGGGTCTCACTGTGCTGGATGTCACTGTGCTGGGTCTCACTGTGCTGGGTCTCACTGTGCTGGGTATCACTGTGCTGGGTCTCACTGTGCTGGGTGTCACTGTGCTGGATGTCACTGTGCTGGATGTCACTGTGCTGGGTCTCACTGTGCTGGGTGTCACTGTGCTGGGTCTCACTGTGCTGGGTTTCACGGTGCTGGGTCTCACTGTGCTGGATGTCACTGTGCTGGGTCTCACTGTGCTGGGTGTCACTGTGCTGGGTGTCACTGTGCTGGGTCACACTGTGCTGGGTTTCACTGTGCTCTGTGTCACTGTGCTGGATGTCACTGTGCTGGGTGTCACTGTGCTGGGTGTCACTGTGCTGGGTCACACTGTGCTGGGTGTCACTGTGCTGGGTCACACTGTGCTGGGTTTCACTGTGCTGGATGTCACTGTGCTGTGTGTCACTGTGCTGGATGTCACTGTGCTGGGTCTCATTGTGCTGGGTGTCACTGTGCTGGGTGTCACTGTGCTGGGTGTCACTGTGCTGGATGTCACTGTGCTGGGTGTCACTGTGCTGGGTCTCACTGTGCTGGGTCTCACTGTGCTGGATGTCACTATGCTGGATGTCACTGTGCTGGTTCTCACTGTGCTGTGTGTCACTGTGCTGGGTGTCACTGTGCTGGGTGTCACTGTGCTGGATGTCACTGTGCTGGATGTCACTGTGCTGGGTGTCACTGTGCTGGGTCTCACTGTGCTGGGTGTCAATGTGCTGGGTGTCACTGTGCTGGGTGTCACTGTGCTGGGTGTCACTGTGCTGGATGTCACTGTGCTGGATGTCACTGTGCTGTGTGTCACTGTGCAGGATGTCACTGTTAAAGGTGTCACTGTGCTGGGTATCACTGTGCTGGGTGTCACTGTGCTGGGTGTCACTGTGCAGGGTCTCACTGTGCTGGGTGTCACTGTGCTGGGTGTCACTGTGCTGGGTGTCACTGTGCAGGGTCTCACTGTGCTGGGTGTCACTGTGCTGGGTGTCACTGTGCTGGGTGTCACTGTGCTGGGTCTCACTGTGCTGGGTTTCACTGTGCAGGGTCTCACTGTGCTGGGTTTCACTGTGCTGTGTGTCACTGTGCTGGGTGTCACTGTGCTGGGTTTCACTGTGCTGGGTGTCACTGTGCTGGGTCTCACTGTGCTGGGTGTCACTGTGCTGGGTCTCACTGTGCTGGGTGTCACTGTGCTGGGTGTCACTGTGCTGGGTCTCACTGTGCTGGGTCTCACTGTGCTGGATGTCACTATGCTGGATGTCACTGTGCTGGGTGTCACTGTGCTGGGTGTCACTGTGCTGGATGTCACTGTGCTGGATGTCACTGTGCTGGGTGTCACTGTGCTGGGTCTCACTGTGCTGGGTGTCACTGTGCTGGGTGTCACTGTGCTGGATGTCACTGTGCTGGGTCTCACTGTGCTGGGTGTCACTGTGCTGGGTCTCACTGTGCTGGGTCTCACTGTGCAGGATGTCACTGTTAAAGGTGTCACTGTGCTGGGTATCACTGTGCTGGGTTTCACTGTGCAGGGTCTCACTGTGCTGTATGTCACTGTGCAGGATGTCACTGTTAAAGGTGTCACTGTGCTGGGTATCACTGTGCTGGTTTTCACTGTGCAGGGTCTCACTGTGCTGGGTGTCACTGTGCTGGATGTCACTGTGCTGGGTCTCACTGTGCTGGGTGTCACTGTGCTGGGTGTCACTGTGCTGGGTGTCACTGTGCTGGGTCTCACTGTGCTGGGTGTCACTGTGCTGTGTGTCACTGTGCTGTGTGTCACTGTGCTGCGTGTCACTGTGCTGGGTGTCACTGTGCTGGATGTCACTGTGCTGGGTGTCACTGTGCTGGGTGTCAATGTGCTGGATGTCACTGTGCTGGGTGTCACTGTGCTGGGTGTCACTGTGCTGGATGTCACTGTGCTGGGTGTCACTGTGCTGGGTGTCACTGTGTTGGATGTCACTGTGCTGGGTCTCACTGTGCTGGATGTCACTGTGCTGGATGTCACTGTGCTGTGTGTCAAAGTGTTGGGTCTCACTGTGCTGTGTGTCACTGTGCTGGGTGTGACTGTGCTGGGTGTCACTGTGCTGGATGTCACTGTGCTGGGTCTCACTGTGCTGGGTGTCACTGTGCTGGGTGTCACTGTGGTGGATGTCACTGTGCTGCGTCTCACTGTGCTGGATGTCACTGTGCTGGGTGTCACTGTCCTGGATGTCACAGTGCTGGATGTCACTGTGCTGGGTTTCACTGTGCTGGGTGTCACTGTGTTGGATGTCACTGTGCTGGGTCTCACTGTGCTTGGTGTCACTGTGCTGGGTGTCACTGTGCTGTGTGTCACTTTGCTGGGTGTCACTGTGCTGGATGTCACTGTGCTGGGTCACACTGTGCTGGGTCTCACTGTGCTGGGTGTCACTGTGCTGGGTCTCACTATGCTGGATGTTACTGTGCTGGGTCTCACTGTGCTGGGTCTCACTGTGCTGGGACTCACTGTGCTGGGTGTCACTGTGATGGGTGTCTCTGTGCAGGGTCTCACTGTGCTGGATGTCACTGTGCTGGGAGTCACTGTGCTGGGTGTCACTGTTCAGGTTCTCACTGTGCTGGGTGTCACTGTGCTGGGTCTCACTGTGCTGGTTGTCACTGTGCTGGGTCTCACTGTGCTGGGTCTCACTGTGCTGGATGTCACAGTGCTTGGTCTCACTGTGCTGTGTGTCACTGTGCAGGGTGTCACTGTGCTGGATGTAACTGTGCTGGATGTCACTGTGCTGGGTCTCACTGTGCTGGATCTCACTATGCTGCGTCTCACTGTGCTGGGTGTCACTGTGCTGCGTCTCACTGTGCTGGGTCTCACTGTGCTGGGTCTCACTGTGCTGGGTGTCACTGTGCTGGATGTCACTGTGCTGGGTGTCACTGTGCTGGGTGTCACTGTGCTGTGTGTCACTGTGCTGGGTCTCACTGTGCTGGATGTCACTGTGCTGGGTCTCACTGTGCTGGATGTTACTGCGCTGGATGTCACTGTGCTGGGTCTCACTGTGCTGGGTCTCACTGTGCTGGATGTCACTGTGCTGGGTGTCACTGTGCTGGATGTCACTCTGCTGGGTCTCACTGTGCTGGATGTTACTGTGCTGGGTCTCACTGTGCTGGGTCTCACTGTGCTGGATGTCAGTGTGCCGGGTGTCACAGTGCTGGGTGTCACTGTGCTGGGTGTCACTGTGCTGGGTCTCACTGTGCTGGGTCTCACTGTGCTGGATGTCAGTGTGCTGGATGTCACTGTGCTGGGTCTCACTGTGCTGGGTCTCACTGTGCTGGGTCTCACTGCGCTGGGTCTCACTGTGCTGGGTCTCACTGTGCTGGATGTCAGTGTGCCGGGTGTCACAGTGCTGGGTGTCACTGTGCTGGGTCTCACTGTGCCGGGTGTCACAGTGCTGGGTGTCACTGTGCTGGGTCTCACTGTGCTGGGTCTCACTGTGCTGGATGTCACTGTGCTGGGTCTCACTGTGCTGGGTCTCACTGTGCTGGGTGTCACTGTGCTGGGTGTCACTGTGCTGGGTCTCACTGTGCTGGGTCTCACTCTGCTGGGTGTCACTGTGCTGGGAGTCACTGTGCTGGGTGTCACTGTGCTGGGTGTCACTGTGCTGGATGTCTCTGTGCTGGGTATCACTTTGCTGGATGTCACTGTGCAGGGTCTCACGATGCTGGGAGTCACTGTGCTGGGTGTCACTGTGCTGGGTCTCACTATGCTGGATGTCACTGTGCTGGATGTCACAGTGCTGGGTATCACTGTGCAGGGTCTCACTGTGTTGGGTGTCACTGTGCTGGGTGTCACTGTGCTGGATGTCACTGTGCTGGGTGTCACTGTGCTGGATGCCACTGTGCTGGGTCTCACTTTGCAGGATGTGACTGTGCTGGGTGTCACTGTGCTGGATGCCACTGTGCTGGGTCTCAATGTGCTGGATGTCACTGTGCTGGGTGTGACTGTGCTGGATGCCACTGTGCTGGGTCTCACTGTGCTGGATGTCACTGTGCTGGATGTCACTGTGCTGGATGTCACTGTGCTGGATGTCACTGTGCTGGGTGTGACTGTGCTGGATGTCACAGTGCTGGATGTCACTGTGCTGGGTCTCACTGTGCTGGGTCTCACTGTGCTGGGTCTCACTGCGCTGGGTCTCACTGTGCTGGGTCTCACTGTGCTGGATGTCAGTGTGCCGGGTGTCACAGTGCTGGGTGTCACTGTGCTGGGTCTCACTGTGCCGGGTGTCACAGTGCTGGGTGTCACTGTGCTGGGTCTCACTGTGCTGGGTCTCACTGTGCTGGATGTCACTGTGCTGGGTCTCACTGTGCTGGGTCTCACTGTGCTGGGTGTCACTGTGCTGGGTGTCACTGTGCTGGGTCTCACTGTGCTGGGTCTCACTCTGCTGGGTGTCACTGTGCTGGGAGTCACTGTGCTGGGTGTCACTGTGCTGGGTGTCACTGTGCTGGATGTCTCTGTGCTGGGTATCTCTGTGCTGGATGTCACTGTGCAGGGTCTCACGATGCTGGGAGTCACTGTGCTGGGTGTCACTGTGCTGGGTCTCACTGTGCTGGATGTCACTGTGCTGGATGTCACAGTGCTGGGTATCACTGTGCAGGGTCTCACTGTGTTGGGTGTCACTGTGCTGGGTGTCGTTGTGCTGGATGTCACTGTGCTGGGTGTCACTGTGCTGGATGCCACTGTGCTGGGTCTCACTTTGCAGGATGTGACTGTGCTGGGTGTCACTGTGCTGGATGCCACTGTGCTGGGTCTCAATGTGCTGGATGTCACTGTGCTGGGTGTGACTGTGCTGGATGCCACTGTGCTGGGTCTCACTGTGCTGGATGTCACTGTGCTGGATGTCACTGTGCTGGGTGTGACTGTGCTGGATGTCACTGTGCTGGATGTCACTGTGCTGGGTGTCACTGTCCTGGATGTCACAGTGCTGGATGTCACTGTGCTGGGTTTCACTGTGCTGGGTGTCACTGTGTTGGATGTCACTGTGCTGGGTCTCACTGTGCTTGGTGTCACTGTGCTGGGTGTCACTGTGCTGTGTGTCACTTTGCTGGGTGTCACTGTGCTGGATGTCACTGTGCTGGGTCACACTGTGCTGGGTCTCACTGTGCTGGGTGTCACTGTGCTGGGTCTCACTATGCTGGATGTTACTGTGCTGGGTCTCACTGTGCTGGGTCTCACTGTGCTGGGACTCACTGTGCTGGGTGTCACTGTGATGGGTGTCTCTGTGCAGGGTCTCACTGTGCTGGATGTCACTGTGCTGGGAGTCACTGTGCTGGGTGTCACTGTTCAGGTTCTCACTGTGCTGGGTGTCACTGTGCTGGGTCTCACTGTGCTGGTTGTCACTGTGCTGGGTCTCACTGTGCTGGGTCTCACTGTGCTGGATGTCACAGTGCTTGGTCTCACTGTGCTGTGTGTCACTGTGCAGGGTGTCACTGTGCTGGATGTAACTGTGCTGGATGTCACTGTGCTGGGTCTCACTGTGCTGGATCTCACTATGCTGCGTCTCACTGTGCTGGGTGTCACTGTGCTGCGTCTCACTGTGCTGGGTCTCACTGTGCTGGGTCTCACTGTGCTGGGTGTCACTGTGCTGGATGTCACTGTGCTGGGTGTCACTGTGCTGGGTGTCACTGTGCTGTGTGTCACTGTGCTGGGTCTCACTGTGCTGGATGTCACTGTGCTGGGTCTCACTGTGCTGGATGTTACTGCGCTGGATGTCACTGTGCTGGGTCTCACTGTGCTGGGTCTCACTGTGCTGGATGTCACTGTGCTGGGTGTCACTGTGCTGGATGTCACTCTGCTGGGTCTCACTGTGCTGGATGTTACTGTGCTGGGTCTCACTGTGCTGGGTCTCACTGTGCTGGATGTCAGTGTGCCGGGTGTCACAGTGCTGGGTGTCACTGTGCTGGGTGTCACTGTGCTGGGTCTCACTGTGCTGGGTCTCACTGTGCTGGATGTCAGTGTGCTGGATGTCACTGTGCTGGGTCTCACTGTGCTGGGTCTCACTGTGCTGGGTCTCACTGCGCTGGGTCTCACTGTGCTGGGTCTCACTGTGCTGGATGTCAGTGTGCCGGGTGTCACAGTGCTGGGTGTCACTGTGCTGGGTCTCACTGTGCCGGGTGTCACAGTGCTGGGTGTCACTGTGCTGGGTCTCACTGTGCTGGGTCTCACTGTGCTGGATGTCACTGTGCTGGGTCTCACTGTGCTGGGTCTCACTGTGCTGGGTGTCACTGTGCTGGGTGTCACTGTGCTGGGTCTCACTGTGCTGGGTCTCACTCTGCTGGGTGTCACTGTGCTGGGAGTCACTGTGCTGGGTGTCACTGTGCTGGGTGTCACTGTGCTGGATGTCTCTGTGCTGGGTATCACTTTGCTGGATGTCACTGTGCAGGGTCTCACGATGCTGGGAGTCACTGTGCTGGGTGTCACTGTGCTGGGTCTCACTATGCTGGATGTCACTGTGCTGGATGTCACAGTGCTGGGTATCACTGTGCAGGGTCTCACTGTGTTGGGTGTCACTGTGCTGGGTGTCACTGTGCTGGATGTCACTGTGCTGGGTGTCACTGTGCTGGATGCCACTGTGCTGGGTCTCACTTTGCAGGATGTGACTGTGCTGGGTGTCACTGTGCTGGATGCCACTGTGCTGGGTCTCAATGTGCTGGATGTCACTGTGCTGGGTGTGACTGTGCTGGATGCCACTGTGCTGGGTCTCACTGTGCTGGATGTCACTGTGCTGGATGTCACTGTGCTGGATGTCACTGTGCTGGATGTCACTGTGCTGGGTGTGACTGTGCTGGATGTCACAGTGCTGGATGTCACTGTGCTGGGTCTCACTGTGCTGGGTCTCACTGTGCTGGGTCTCACTGCGCTGGGTCTCACTGTGCTGGGTCTCACTGTGCTGGATGTCAGTGTGCCGGGTGTCACAGTGCTGGGTGTCACTGTGCTGGGTCTCACTGTGCCGGGTGTCACAGTGCTGGGTGTCACTGTGCTGGGTCTCACTGTGCTGGGTCTCACTGTGCTGGATGTCACTGTGCTGGGTCTCACTGTGCTGGGTCTCACTGTGCTGGGTGTCACTGTGCTGGGTGTCACTGTGCTGGGTCTCACTGAGCTGGGTCTCACTCTGCTGGGTGTCACTGTGCTGGGAGTCACTGTGCTGGGTGTCACTGTGCTGGGTGTCACTGTGCTGGATGTCTCTGTGCTGGGTATCTCTGTGCTGGATGTCACTGTGCAGGGTCTCACGATGCTGGGAGTCACTGTGCTGGGTGTCACTGTGCTGGGTCTCACTGTGCTGGATGTCACTGTGCTGGATGTCACAGTGCTGGGTATCACTGTGCAGGGTCTCACTGTGTTGGGTGTCACTGTGCTGGGTGTCGTTGTGCTGGATGTCACTGTGCTGGGTGTCACTGTGCTGGATGCCACTGTGCTGGGTCTCACTTTGCAGGATGTGACTGTGCTGGGTGTCACTGTGCTGGATGCCACTGTGCTGGGTCTCAATGTGCTGGATGTCACTGTGCTGGGTGTGACTGTGCTGGATGCCACTGTGCTGGGTCTCACTGTGCTGGATGTCACTGTGCTGGATGTCACTGTGCTGGGTGTGACTGTGCTGGATGTCACTGTGCTGGATGTCACTGTGCTGGATGTCACTGTGCTGTGTGTCAAAGTGTTGGGTCTCACTGTGCTGTGTGTCACTGTGCTGGGTGTCACTGTGCTGGGTGTCACTGTGCTGGATGTCACTGTGCTGGGTGTCACTGTGCTGGGTGTCACTGTGCTGGGTGTCACTGTGCTGGGTTTCACTGTGCTGGGTGTAACTGTGTTGGATGACACTGTGCTGGGTCTCACTGTGCTTGGTGTCACTGTGCTGGGTGTCACTGTGCTGTGTGTCACTTTGCTGGGTGTCACTGTGCTGGATGTCACTGTGCTGGGTCACACTGTGCTGGGTTTCACTGTGCTGGGTGTCACTGTGCTGTGTGTCACTGTGCTGGGTGTCACTGTGCTGTGTGTCACTGTGCTGGATTTCACTGTGCTGGGTCTCACTATGCTGGATGTTACTGTGCTGGATGTCACTGTGCTGGATGTCACTGTGCTGGGTCTCACTGTGCTGGGTGTCACTGTGCTGGGTGTCACTGTGCTGGGTCTCACTGTGCTGGGTCTCACTGTGCTGGGTGTCACTGTGCTGGGTCTCACTGTGCTGGGTCTCACTGTGCTCGGTGTCACTGTGCTGGGTCTCACTCTGCTGGGTCTCACTGTGCTGGGACTCACTGTACTGGGTCTCACTGTGCTGGATGTCACTGTGCTGGGTGTCACTGTGCTGGGTCTCACTGTGCTGGGAGTCACTCTGCTGGGTCTCACTGTGCTGGGAGTCACTGTGCTGGGTGTCACTGTTTTGGGTATCACTTTGCTGGATGTCTCTGTGCTGGGTATCACTGTGCAGGGTCTCACTGTGCTGGGTGTCTCTGTGCTGGGTCTCACTGTGCTGGATGTCACTGTGCTGGATGTCACTGTGCTGGGTATCACTGTGCAGGGTCTCACTGTGCTGGATGTCACTGTGCTGGGTCTCACTGTGCTGGATGTCACTGTGCTGGGTGTCACTGTGCTGGGTGTCACTGTGCTGGGTCTCACTGTGCTGGATGTCACTGTGCTGGGTCTCACTGTGCTGGGTATCACTGTGCTGGGAGTCACTGTGCTGCATGTCACTGTGCTGGGTCTCACTGTGCTGGGTGTCACTGTGCTGGGTGTCACTGTGCTGGATGTCACTGTGCTGGGTGTCACTGTGCTTGATGTCACTGTGCTGGATGTCACTGTGCTGGGTATCACTGTGCAGGGTCTCACTGTGCTGGGTCTCACTGAGCTGGGTGTCACTGTGCTGGGTGTCACTGTGCTGGGTCTCACTGTGCTGGGTTTCACTGTGCTGGGTGTCACTGTGCTGGATGTCACTGTGCTGGGTGTCACTATGCTGGATGTCACTGTGCTGGGTCTCACTGTGCTGGGTCTCACTGTGCTGGATGTCACTGTGCTGGGTGTCACTGTGCTGGATGTCACTGTGCTGGGTCTCAGTGTGCTGGATGTCACTGTGCTGGGTCTCACTGTGCTGGGTGTCAATGTGCTGGGTGTCACTGTGCTGGATGTCACTGTGCTGGGTGTCACTGTGCTGGGTGTCACTGTGCTGGGTGTCACTGTGCTGGCTGTCACTGTGCTTGATGTCACTGTGCTGGGTCTCACTGTGCTGGATGTCACTGTGCTGGGTGTCACTGTGCTGGATGTCACTGTGCTGGATGTCACAGTGCTGGGTATCACTGTGCAGGGTCTCACTGTGTTGGGTGTCACTGTGCTGGGTGTCACTGTGCTGGATGTCACTGTGCTGGGTGTCACTGTGCTGGATGCCACTGTGCTGGGTCTCACTTTGCTGGATGTCACTGTGCTGGGTGTCACTGTGCTGGATGCCACTGTGCTGGGTCTCAATGTGCTGGATGTCACTGTGCTGGGTGTGACTGTGCTGGATGCCACTGTGCTGGGTCTCACTGTGCTGGATGTCACTGTGCTGGGTCTCACTGTGCAGGGTGTCACTGTGCTGGGTCTCACTGTGCTGGATGTCACTGTGCTGGGTCTCACTGTGCTGGATGTCACTGTGCTGGGTGTCACTGTGCTGGATACCACTGTGCTGGGTCTCACTGTGCTGGATGTCACTGTGCTGGGTCTCACTGTGCTGGGTGTCACTGTGCTGGGTCTCACTGTGCTGTGTGTCACTGTGCTGGGTGTCACTGTGCTGGGTCTCACTGTGCTGTGTGTCACTGTGCAGGATGTCACTGTGAAAGGTGTCACTGTGCTGGGTATCACTGTGCTGGGTTTCACTGTGCAGGGTCTCACTGTGCTGGATGTCACTGTGCTGGGTCTCACTGTGCTGGGTGTCACTGTGCTGGGTGTCACTGTGCTGGGTGTCACTGTGCTGGGTCTGACTGTGCTGTGTGTCACTGTGCTGTGTGTCACTGTGCTGGATGTCACTGTGCTGGGTGTCACTGTGCTGGATGTCACTGTGCTGGGTGTCACTGTGCTGGGTGTCACTGTGTTGGATGTCACTGTGCTGGGTTTCACTGTGCTGGGTGTCACTGTGCTGCGTCTCACAGTGCTGGGTGTCACTGTGCTGGGTGTCACTGTGCTGGATGTCACTGTGCTGTGTGTCACTGTGTTGGGTCTCACTGTGCTGTGTGTCACTGTGCTGGGTGTCACTGTGCTGGGTGTCACTGTGCTGGGTGTCACTGTGCTGGATGTCACAGTGCTGGATGTCACTGTGCTGGGTTTCACTGTGCTGGGTGTCACTGTGTTGGATGTCACTGTGCTGTGTCTCACTGTGCTGGGTGTCACTGTGCTGGGTGTCACTGTGCTGTGTGTCACTTTGCTGGGTGTCACTGTGCTGGATGTCACTGTGCTGGTTCACACTGTGCTGGGTTTCACTGTGCTGGGTGTCACTGTGCTGGGTGTCACTGTGCTGGGTCTCACTGTGCTGGGTCTCACTGTGCTGGGTGTCACTGTTCTGGGTCTCACTGTGCTGGGTCTCACTGTGCTGGGACTCACTGTGCTGCGTCTCACTGTGCTGGGACTCACTGTGCTGGGAGTCACTGTGCTGGGAGTCACTGTGCTGGGTGTCACTGTTTTGGGTATCACTTTGCTGGATGTCTCTGTGCTGGGTATCACTGTGCAGGGTCTCACTGTGCTGGGTGTCACTGTGATGGGTGTCTCTGTGCTGGGTCTCACTGTGCTGGGTATCACTATGCTGGGTCTCACTGTGCGGGATCTCACTGTGCAGGGTCTCACTGTGCTGGATGTCACTGTGCTGGATGTCACTGTGCTGGGTGTCACTGTGCTGGGTCTCACTGTGCTGGGTCTCACTGTGCTGGATGTCACTGTGCTGGGTCTCACTTTGCTGGATGTCACTGTGCTGGGTCTCACTGTGCTGGGTGTCACTGTGCTGGATGTCACTGTGCTGGGCGTCACTGTGCTGGGTCTCACTGTGCTGGATGTCACTGTGCTGGGTATCACTGTGCTGGGAGTCACTGTGCTGGATGTCACTGTGCTGGATGTCACTGTGCTGGAAGTCACTGTGCTGGGTCTCACTGTGCTGGATGTCACTGTGCTGGATGTCACTGTGCTGGATGTCACTGTGCTGGGTCTCACTGTGCTGGGTCTCACTGTGCTGTGTGTCACTGTGCTGGATGTCACTGTGCTGTGTGTCACTGTGCTGGGTCTCACTGTGCTGGATGTCACTGTGCTGGGTGTCACTTTGCTGGGTGTCACTGTGCTGGGTGTCACTGTGCTGGGTCTCACTGTGCTGGGTCTCACTGTGCTGGGTGTCACTGTGCTGGGTCTCACTGTGCTGGATGTCACAGTGCTGGGTCTCACTGTGCTGGATGTCACTGTGCTGGGTCTCATTGTGCTGGGTCTCACTGTGCTGGGTCTCACTGTGCTGGATGTCACTGTGCTGGGTCTCACTGTGCTGGGTGTCACTGTGCTGGATGTCACTGTGCTGGGTGTCACTGTGCTGGATGTCACTGTGCTGGGTCTCACTGTGCTGGGTGTAACTCTGCTGGGTGTCACTGTGCTGGGTCTCACTGTGCTTGGTCTCGCTGTGCTGGGTGTCACTGTGCTGGGTCTCACTGTGCTGGATGTCACTGTGCTGGATGTCACTGTTTTGGATGTCACTGTGCTGGATGTCACTGTGCTGTGTCTCACTGTGCTGGGTCTCACTGTGCTGGGTCTCACTGTGCTGGATGTCACTGTGCTGGATGTCACTGTTCTGGATGTCACTGTGCTGGATGTCACTGTGCTGGGTCTCACTCTGCTGGGTCTCACTGTGCTGGGTCTCACTGTGCTTGGTCTCACTGTGCAGGGTGTCACTGTGCTGGGAGTCACTTTGCTGGGTGTCACTGTGCTGGGTGTCACTGTGCTGGGTCTCACTGTGCTTGGTGTCACTGTGCTGGGTGTCACTGTGCTGGGTCTCACTGTGCTGGATGTCACTGTGCTGGATGTCACAGTGCTGGGTATCACTGTGCAGGGTCTCACTGTGCTGGGTGTCACTGTGCTGGGTGTCACTGTGCTGGATGTCACTGTGCTGGGTGTCACTGTGCTGGATGCCACTGTGCTGGGTCTCACTGTGCTGGATGTCACTGTGCTGGATGTCACTGTGCTCGGTGTCACATTGCTGGATGCCACTGTTCTGGGTCTCACTGTGCTGGATGTCACTGTGCTGGGTCTCACTGTGCTGGATGTCACTGTGCTGGGTGTCACTGTGCTGGGTCTCACTGTGCTGGATGTCACTGTGCTGGGTCTCACTGTGCTGGGTGTCACTGTGCTGGGTCTCACTGTGCTTGGTCTCGCTGTGCTGGGTGTCACTGTGCTGGGTCTCACTGTGCTGGATGTCACTGTGCTGGATGTCACTGTTCTGGATGTCACTGTGCTGGATGTCACTGTGCTGTGTCTCACTGTGCTGGGTCTCACTGTGCTGGGTCTCACTGTGCTGGATGTCACTGTGCTGGATGTCACTGTTCTGGATGTCACTGTGCTGGATGTCACTGTGCTGGGTCTCACTCTGCTGGGTCTCACTGTGCTGGGTCTCACTGTGCTTGGTCTCACTGTGCAGGGTGTCACTGTGCTGGGAGTCACTTTGCTGGGTGTCACTGTGCTGGGTGTCACTGTGCTGGGTCTCACTGTGCTTGGTGTCACTGTGCTGGGTGTCACTGTGCTGGGTCTCACTGTGCTGGATGTCACTGTGCTGGATGTCACAGTGCTGGGTATCACTGTGCAGGGTCTCACTGTGTTGGGTGTCACTGTGCTGGGTGTCACTGTGCTGGATGTCACTGTGCTGGGTGTCACTGTGCTGGATGCCACTGTGCTGGGTCTCACTGTGCTGGATGTCACTGTGCTGGATGTCACTGTGCTCGGTGTCACATTGCTGGAATCCACTGTTCTGGGTCTCACTGTGCTGGATGTCACTGTGCTGGGTCTCACTGTGCTGGATGTCACTGTGCTGGGTGTCACTGTGCTGGGTCTCACTGTGCTGGATGTCACTGTGCTGGGTCTCACTGTGCTGGGTGTCACTGTGATGGGTCTCACTGTGCTGGATGTCACTGTGCTGGATGTCTCTGTGCTGGGTCTCACTGTGCAGGGTGTCACTGTGCTGGGTGTCACTGTGCTGGATGTCACTGTGCTGGATGTCACTGCGCTGGGTGTCACTGTGCTGGGTCTCACTGTGCTGGATGTCACTGTGCTGGGAGTCACTGTGCTGGATGTCACTGTGCTGGATGTCACTGTGCTGGATGTCACCGTGCTGGGTCTCACTGTGCTGGGTCTCACTGTGCTGGGTGTCACTGTGCTGGGTGTCTCTGTGCTGGGTCTCACTGTGCTGGATGTCACTGTGCTGGATGTCACTGTGCTGCGAGTCACTGTGCTGGATGTCAGTGTGCTGGGTCTCACTGTGCTGGGTGTCACTGTGCTGGGTCTCACTGTGCTGGGTCTCACTGTGCTGGATGTCACTGTGCTGGGTGTCACTGTGCTGGGTGTCACTGTGCTGGGACTCAGTGTGCTGGGTGTCACTGTGCTGGGTGTCACTGTGCTGGGTCTCACTGTGCTGTGTGTCACTGTGCTGGGTCTCACTCTGCTGGATGTCACTGTGCTGGATGTTACTGTGCTGGGTGTCACTGTGCTGGATGTCACTGTGCTGGGACTCACTGTGCTGGGTCTCACTGTGCTGGGTGTCACTGTGCTGGATGTCACTGTGCTGGGTCTCACTGTGCTGGATGTCACTGTGCTGGGTGTCACTGTGCTGGATGTCACTGTGCTGGGACTCACTGTGCTGTGTGTCACTGTGCTGGGACTCATTGTGCTGGATGTCACTGTGCGGGGTCTCATTGTGCTGGATGTCACTGTGCTGGGTGTCACTGTGCTGGATGTCACTGTGCTGGATGTCACTGTGCTGTGTGTCACTGTGCTGGATCTCACTGTGCTGGATGTCACTGTGCTGGGTGTCACTGTGCTGGGTCTCACTGTGCTGGATGTCACTGTGCTGGATGTCACAGTGCTGGATGTCACTGTGCTGGGTGTCGCTGTGCTGGATGTCACTGTGATGGATGTCTCTGTGCTGGGTGTCACTGTGCTGGATGTCACTGTGCTGGGTGTCACTGTGCTGGATGTCACTGTGCTGGATCTCACTGTGCTGGGTCTCACTGTGCTGGATGTCACTGTGCTCGATGTCACTTTGCTGGATCTCACTGTGCTGGGTGTCACTGTGCTGGGTGTCACTGTGCTGGGTGTCACTGTGCTGGGTCTCACTATGCTGGGTGTCACTGTGCTGGGTCTCACTGTGCTGTGTGTCACTGTGCTGGGTCTCACTGTGCTGGGTTTCACTGTGCAGGGTCTCACTGTGCTGGGTGTCACTATGCTGGGTGTCACTGTGCTGGGTTTCCCTGTGCTGGGTGTCACTGTGCTGGATGTCACTGTGCTGGGTGTCACTGTGCAGGGTCTCACTGTGCTGGGTCTCACTGTGCAGGATGTCACTGTGCTGGGTCTCACTGTGCTGGATGTTACTGTGCTGGATGTCACTGTGCTGGGTGTCACTGTGCAGGGTCTCACTGTGCTGGGTGTCACTGTGCTGGGTTTCACTGTGATGGGTCTCACTGTGCTGGGTGTCACTGTGCTGGGTGTCACTGTGCTGGGTCTCACTGTGCTGGGTGTCACTGTGCTGGGTCTCACTGTGCTGGGTGTCACTGTGCTGGGTCTGACTGTGCTGCGTGTCTTTGTGCTGGATGTCACTGTGCTGGGAGTCACTGTGCTGGATGTCACTGTGCTGGATGTCACTGTGCTGGATGTCACTGTGCTGGGTCTCACTGTGCTGGGTCTCACTGTGCTGGGTCTCACTGTGCTGGGTGTCACTGTGCTGGGTCTCACTGTGCTGGATGTCACTTTGCTGGATGTCACTGTGCTGGGAGTCACTGTGCTGGATGTCACTGTGCTGGGTCTCACTGTGCTGGGTCTCACTGTGCTGTGTGTCACTGTGCTGGGTCTCACTGTGCTGGATGTCACTGTGCTGGGTGTCACTGTGCTGGATGTTACTGTGCTGGGTGTCACTTTGCTGGGTCTCACTGTGCTGGATGTCACTGTGCTGGATGTCATTGTGCTGGGTGTCACTTTCCTGGATGTCACTGTGCTGGGACTCACTGTGCTGTGTGTCATTGTGCTGGGACTCACTGTGCTGGATGTCACTGTGCCGGGTGTCACTGTGCTGGGTCTCACTGTGCTGGGTGTCACAGTGCTGGGTGTCACAGTGCTGGGTGTCACTGTGCTGGGTGTCACAGTGCTGGGTTTCACTGTGCTGGGTCTCACTGTGCTGGGTGTCAGTGTGCTGGGTGTCACTGTGCTGGTTGTCACTGTGCTGGGTGTCACTGTGCTGGGTGTCACTATGCTGGGTGTCACTGTGCTGGGTGTCACTGTGCTGGATGTCACTGTGCTGGATGTCACTGTCCTGGGTCTCACTGTGCTGGATGTCACTGTGCTGGGTCTCACTGTGCTGGATGTCACTGTGCTGGGTGTCGCTGTGCTGGATGTCACTGTGATGGATGTCTCTGTGCTGGGTGTCACAGTGCTGGATGTCACTGTGCTGGGTGTCACTGTGCTGGATGTAACTCTGCTGGATGTCACTGTGCTCGATGTCACTTTGCTGGATCTCACTGTGCTGGGTGTCACAGTGCAGGGTCTCACTGTGCTGGGTCTCACTGTGCTGGGTGTCACTGTGCTGGGTGTCACTGTAATGGGTGTCACTGTGCTGGATGTCACTGTGCTGGGTGTCACTGTGCTGGGTGTCACTGTGCTGGATGTCACTGTCCTGGGTCTCACTGTGCTGGATGTCACTATGCTGGGTCTCACTGTGCTGGATGTCACTGTGCTGTGTGTCACTGTGCTGGATGTCACTGTGCTGGATGTCTCTGTGCTGGGTGTCACAGTGCTGGAAGTCACTGTGCTGGGTGTCACTGTGCTGGATGTAACTGTGCTCGATGTCACTGTGCTCGATGTCACTGTGCTGGATCTTACTGTGCAGGGTGTCGCTGTGCTGGGTGTCACTGTGCTTGGTGTCACTGTGCTGGATGGAACAGTGCTGGATGTCACTGTGCTGGGTCTCACTGTGCTGGGTCTCACTGTGCTAGATTTCACTGTGCTGGGTGTCACTGTGCTAGGTCTCACTGTGCTGGGTGTCACTGCGCTGGGTCTCACTGTGCTGGGTCTCACCGTGCTGGATGTCACTGTGCTGGGTGTCACTGTGCTGGGTCTCATTGTGCTGGATGTCACTGTGCTGGATGTCACTGCGCTGGGTCTCACTGTGCTGGGTGTCACTGTGCTGGGTCTCACTGTGCTGGATGTCACTGCGCTGGGTCTCACTGTGCTGGATGTCACTGTGCTGGGTGTCACTGTGCTGGGTGTCACTGTGCTGGATGTCACTCTGCTGGGTGTCACTGTGCTGGGTCTCACTGTGCTGGGTCTCACTGTGCTGGGTCTCACTGTGCTGGGTCTCACTGTGCTGGATGTCTCTGTGCTGGGTCTCACTGTGCTGGGTCTCACTGTGCTGGATGTCACTGTGCTGATTCTCACTGTGCTGGGTCTCACTGTGCTGGATGTCACTGTGCTGGGTCTCACTGTGCTGGGTCTCACTGTGCTGGGTGTCACTGTGCTGGGTCTCATTGTGCTGGGTCTCACTGTGCTGGATGTCACTGTGCTGATTCTCACTGTGCTGGGTCTCACTGTGCTGGATGTCACTGTGCTGGGTCTCACTGTGCTGGATGTCACTGTGCTGGGTCTCACTGTGCTGGATGTCACTGTGCTGGGTCTCACTGTGCTGGGTTTCACTGTGCTGGGTGTCACTGTGCTGGATGTAACTCTGCTGGATGTCACTGTGCTGGATGCCATTGGTCTGGGTCTCACTGCGCTGGGTCTCACTCTGCTGGATGTCACTGTGTTGGATGTCACTGTGCTGGATGTCACTGTGATGGATGTCTCTGTGCTGGGTGTCACAGTGCTGGATGTCACTGTGCTGGGTGTCACTGTGCTCGATGTCACTTTGCTGGATCTCACTGTGCTGGGTGTCACAGTGCAGGGTCTCACTGTTCTGGGTCTCACTGTGCTGGGTGTCACTGTGCTGGGTGTCACTGTAATGGGTGTCACTGTGCTGGATGTCACTGTGCTGGGTGTCACTGTGCTGGGTGTCACTGTGCTGGATGTCACTGTCCTGGGTCTCACTGTGCTGGATGTCACTGTGCTGGGTCTCACTGTGCTGGATGTCACTGTGCTGGGTGTCACTGTGCTGGATGTCACTGTGCTGGATGTCTCTGTGCTGGGTGTCACAGTGCTGGAAGTCACTGTGCTGGGTGTCACTGTGCTGGATGTAACTGTGCTCGATGTCACTGTGCTCGATGTCACTGTGCTGGATCTTACTGTGCAGGGTGTCGCTGTGCTGGGTGTCACTGTGCTTGGTGTCACTGTGCTGGATGGAACAGTGCTGGATGTCACTGTGCTGGGTCTCACTGTGCTGGGTCTCACTGTGCTAGATTTCACTGTGCTGGGTGTCACTGTGCTAGGTCTCACTGTGCTGGGTGTCACTGCGCTGGGTCTCACTGTGCTGGGTCTCACTGTGCTGGATGTCACTATGCTGGGTGTCACTGTGCTGGGTCTCATTGTGCTGGATGTCACTGTGCTGGATGTCACTGCGCTGGGTCTCACTGTGCTGGGTGTCACTGTGCTGGGTCTCACTGTGCTGGATGTCACTGCGCTGGGTCTCACTGTGCTGGATGTCACTGTGCTGGGTGTCACTGTGCTGGGTGTCACTGTGCTGGATGTCACTCTGCTGGGTGTCACTGTGCTGGGTCTCACTGAGCTGGGTCTCACTGTGCTGGGTCTCACTGTGCTGGGTCTCACTGTGCTGGATGTCTCTGTGCTGGGTCTCACTGTGCTGGGTCTCACTGTGCTGGATGTCACTGTGCTGATTCTCACTGTGCTGGGTCTCACTGTGCTGGATGTCACTGTGCTGGGTCTCACTGTGCTGGGTCTCACTGTGCTGGGTGTCACTGTGCTGGGTCTCATTGTGCTGGGTCTCACTGTGCTGGATGTCACTGTGCTGATTCTCACTGTGCTGGGTCTCACTGTGCTGGATGTCACTGTGCTGGGTCTCACTGTGCTGGATGTCACTGTGCTGGGTCTCACTGTGCTGGGTGTCACTGTGCTGGGTGTCACTGTTCTGGATGTAACTCTGCTGGATGTCACTGTGCTGGATGCCATTGTTCTGGGTCTCACTGCGCTGGGTCTCACTCTGCTGGATGTCACTGTGTTGGATGTCACTGTGCTGGATGTCACTGTGCAGGATGTCACTCTGCATGGTGTCACTGTGCTGGATGTCACTGTGCTTGGTCTCACTGTGCTGGATGTCACTGTGCTGCGTCTCACTGTGCTGGGTGTCACTGCATTGGGTGTCACTGTGCTGGGTCTCAATGTCCTGGGTCTCACTGTTCTGGGTCTCACTCTGCTGGATGTCACTGTTCTGGGTCTCACTGCGCTGGGTCTCACTGCGCTGGGTCTCACTGTGCTGGATGTCACTGTGCTGGATGTCACTGTGCTGGGTCTCACTGTGCTGGATGTCACTGTGCTGGGTGTCACTGTGCTAAATGTAACTCTGCTGGATGTCAGTGTGCTGGATGCCATTGTTCTGGGTCTCACTGCGCTGGGTCTCACTGTGCTGGATGTCACTGTGCTGGATGCCATTGTTCTGGGTCTCACTGCGCTGGGTCTCACTGTGCTGGATGTCACTTTGCTGGGTGTCACTGTGCTGGATGTCACTGTGCTGGATGCCATTGTTCTGGGTCTCACTGCGCAGGGTCTCACTGTGCTGGGTCTCACTGTGTTGGATGTCACTGTGCTGGATATCACTGTGCAGGATGTCACTCTGCTGGGTGTCACTGTGCTGGATGTCACTGTGCTTGGTTTCACTGTGCTGGATGTCACTGTGCTGGGTCTCATTGTGCTGGGTCTCACTGTGCTGGGTGTCACTGTGCTGGGTCTCACTGTGCTGGATGTCAAAGTGCTGGATCTCACTGTGCTGGATGTCACTGTGCTGGGTATCACTGTGCTGGGAGTCACTGTGCTGGATGTCACTGTGCTGGGTGTCACTGCGCTGGGTGTCACTGTGCTGGGTCTCACTGTGCTGGGTCTCACTGTGCTGGGTCTCATTGTGCTGGGTGTCACTGTGCTGGATGTCACTGTGCTGGGTGTCACTGTGCTGGGTGTCACTGTACTGGGTCTAACTGTGCTGGGTCTCACTGTGTTGGATGTCACTGTACTGGATGTCACTGTGCTGGGTGTCACTGTGCTGGATGTCACTGTGCTGCGTGTCACTCTGCTGGGTCTCACTGTGCTGGATGTCACTGTGCTGGGTCTCACTGTGCTGGACATCACTGTGCTGGACGTCACTGTGCTGCGTGTTACTGTGCTGGATGTCACTGTGCTGGGTCTCACTGTGCTGGGTGTCACTGTGCTGGGTGTCACTGTGCTGGATGTCACTGTGCTGGGACTCTCTGTGCTGGGTGTCACTGTGCTGGGTGTCACTGTGCTGGATGTCACTGTGCTGCGTGTCACTGTGCTGGATGTCACTGTGCTGGGTCTCACTGTGCTGGGTGTCACTCTGCTGGGTCTCACTGTGCTGAATTTCACTGTGCTGGGTGTCACTTTGCTGGGTGTCACTCTGCTGGATATCACTGTGCTGGGTGTCACTGTGCTGGATATCACTGTGCTGGGTGTAACTGTGCTGGGTCTCACTGTGCTGGGTCTCACTGTGCTGGGTCTCACTGTGCTGGGTGTCACTGTGCTGGGTCTCACTGTGCTGGGTCTCACTTTGCTGGATGTCACTGTGCTGGGTGTCATTGTGCTGGGTCTCACTGTGCTGGACGTCACTGTGCTGGGTCTCACTGTGCTGGACGTCACTGTGCTGGGTCTCACTGTGCTGGGTCTCACTGTGCTGGGTCTCACTGTGCTGGGTGTCACTGTGCTGGGTCTCACTGTGCTGGGTCTCACTTTGCTGGATGTCACTGTGCTGGGTGTCACTGTGCTGGATGTCACTGTGCAGGATGTCACTCTGCATGGTGTCACTGTGCTGGATGTCACTGTGCTTGGTCTCACTGTGCTGGATGTCACTGTGCTGCGTCTCACTGTGCTGGGTGTCACTGCATTGGGTGTCACTGTGCTGGGTCTCAATGTCCTGGGTCTCACTGTTCTGGGTCTCACTCTGCTGGATGTCACTGTGCTGGGTGTCACTGTGCTGGATGCCATTGTTCTGGGTCTCACTGCGCTGGGTCTCACTGCGCTGGGTCTCACTGTGCTGGATGTCACTGTGCTGGATGTCACTGTGCTGGGTCTCACTGTGCTGGATGTCACTGTGCTGGGTGTCACTGTGCTAAATGTAACTCTGCTGGATGTCAGTGTGCTGGATGCCATTGTTCTGGGTCTCACTGCGCTGGGTCTCACTGTGCTGGATGTCACTGTGCTGGATGCCATTGTTCTGGGTCTCACTGCGCTGGGTCTCACTGTGCTGGATGTCACTTTGCTGGGTGTCACTGTGCTGGATGTCACTGTGCTGGATGCCATTGTTCTGGGTCTCACTGCGCTGGGTCTCACTGTGCTGGGTCTCACTGTGTTGGATGTCACTGTGCTGGATGTCACTGTGCAGGATGTCACTCTGCTGGGTGTCACTGTGCTGGATGTCACTGTGCTTGGTTTCACTGTGCTGGATGTCACTGTGCTGGGTCTCATTGTGCTGGGTCTCACTGTGCTGGGTGTCACTGTGCTGGGTCTCACTGTGCTGGATGTCAAAGTGCTGGATCTCACTGTGCTGGATGTCACTGTGCTGGGTATCACTGTGCTGGGAGTCACTGTGCTGGATGTCACTGTGCTGGGTGTCACTGCGCTGGGTGTCACTGTGCTGGGTCTCACTGTGCTGGGTCTCACTGTGCTGGGTCTCATTGTGCTGGGTGTCACTGTGCTGGATGTCACTGTGCTGGGTGTCACTGTGCTGGGTGTCACTGTACTGGGTCTAACTGTGCTGGGTCTCACTGTGTTGGATGTCACTGTACTGGATGTCACTGTGCTGGGTGTCACTGTGCTGGATGTCACTGTGCTGCGTGTCACTC
Organism: Isurus oxyrinchus; assembly: GCA_026770705.1. Taxonomy (NCBI): domain Eukaryota; kingdom Metazoa; phylum Chordata; class Chondrichthyes; order Lamniformes; family Lamnidae; genus Isurus; species Isurus oxyrinchus. The sequence goes on from JANJGN010000017.1 coordinate 113,027,590, forward strand.
TGCTGGGTCTCACTGTGCTGGATGTCACTGTGCTGGGTCTCACTGTGCTGGACATCACTGTGCTGGACGTCACTGTGCTGCGTGTTACTGTGCTGGATGTCACTGTGCTGGGTCTCACTGTGCTGGGTGTCACTGTGCTGGGTGTCACTGTGCTGGATGTCACTGTGCTGGGACTCTCTGTGCTGGGTGTCACTGTGCTGGGTGTCACTGTGCTGGAAGTCACTGTGCTGCGTGTCACTGTGCTGGATGTCACTGTGCTGGGTCTCACTGTGCTGGGTGTCACTCTGCTGGGTCTCACTGTGCTGAATTTCACTGTGCTGGGTGTCACTTTGCTGGGTGTCACTCTGCTGGATATCACTGTGCTGGGTGTCACTGTGCTGGATATCACTGTGCTGGGTGTAACTGTGCTGGGTCTCACTGTGCTGGGTCTCACTGTGCTGGGTCTCACTGTGCTGGGTGTCACTGTGCTGGGTGTCACTGTGCTGGGACTCACTGTGCTGGGTGTCACTGTGCTGGGTGTCACTGTGCTGGGTGTCACTGTGCTGGGTCTCACTGTGCTGGGTCTCACTTTGCTGGATGTCACTGTGCTGGGTGTCACTGTGCTGGGTCTCACTTTGCTGGGTCTCACTGCGCTGGATGTCACTGTGCTGGGTCTCACTGTGCTGGATGTCACTGTGCTGGATGTCACTGTGCTGGATGTCACTGTGCTGGGTCTCACTGTGCTGGGTGTCACTGTGCTGGGTCTCACTGTGCTGGGTCTCACTGTGCTGGGTCTCACTTTGCTGGGTCTCACTGTGCTGGATGTCACTGTGCTGGGTCTCACTGTGCTGGGTGTCACTGTGCTGGGTGTCACTGTGCTGGATGTCACTGTGCTGGGTGTCACTGTGCTGGGTGTCACTGTGCTGGGTCTCATTGTGCTGGGTCTCACTGTGCTGGGTGTCACTGTGCTGGGTCTCACTGTGCTGGATGTCAAAGTGCTGGATCTCACTTTGCTGGATCTCACTGTGCTGGGTGTCACAGTGCAGGGTCTCACTGTGCTGGGTCTCACTGTGCTGGGTGTCACTGTGCTGGGTGTCACTGTAATGGGTGTCACTGTGCTGGATGTCACTGTGCTGGGTGTCACTGTGCTGGGTGTCACTGTGCTGGATGTCACTGTCCTGGGTCTCACTGTGCTGGATGTCACTGTGCTGGGTCTCACTGTGCTGGATGTCACTGTGCTGGGTGTCACTGTGCTGGATGTCACTGTGCTGGATGTCTCTGTGCTGGGTGTCACAGTGCTGGAAGTCACTGTGCTGGGTGTCACTGTGCTGGATGTAACTGTGCTCGATGTCACTGTGCTCGATGTCACTGTGCTGGATCTTACTGTGCAGGGTGTCGCTGTGCTGGGTGTCACTGTGCTTGGTGTCACTGTGCTGGATGGAACAGTGCTGGATGTCACTGTGCTGGGTCTCACTGTGCTGGGTCTCACTGTGCTAGATTTCACTGTGCTGGGTGTCACTGTGCTAGGTCTCACTGTGCTGGGTGTCACTGCGCTGGGTCTCACTGTGCTGGGTCTCACTGTGCTGGATGTCACTGTGCTGGGTGTCACTGTGCTGGGTCTCATTGTGCTGGATGTCACTGTGCTGGATGTCACTGCGCTGGGTCTCACTGTGCTGGGTGTCACTGTGCTGGGTCTCACTGTGCTGGATGTCACTGCACTGGGTCTCACTGTGCTGGATGTCACTGTGCTGGGTGTCACTGTGCTGGGTGTCACTGTGCTGGATGTCACTCTGCTGGGTGTCACAGTGCTGGGTCTCACTGTGCTGGGTCTCACTGTGCTGGGTCTCACTGTGCTGGGTCTCACTGTGCTGGATGTCTCTGTGCTGGGTCTCACTGTGCTGGGTCTCACTGTGCTGGATGTCACTGTGCTGATTATCACTGTGCTGGGTCTCACTGTGCTGGATGTCACTGTGCTGGGTCTCACTGTGCTGGGTCTCACTGTGCTGGGTGTCACTGTGCTGGGTCTCATTGTGCTGGGTCTCACTGTGCTGGATGTCACTGTGCTGATTCTCACTGTGCTGGGTCTCACTGTGCTGGATGTCACTGTGCTGGGTCTCACTGTGCTGGATGTCACTGTGCTGGATGTCACTGTGCTGGGTCTCACTGTGCTGGATGTCACTGTGCTGGGTCTCACTGTGCTGGATGTCACTGTGCTGGGTCTCACTGTGCTGGGTTTCACTGTGCTGGGTGTCACTGTGCTGGATGTAACTCTGCTGGATGTCACTGTGCTGGATGCCATTGTTCTGGGTCTCACTGCGCTGGGTCTCACTCTGCTGGATGTCACTGTGTTGGATGTCACTGTGCTGGATGTCACTGTGATGGATGTCTCTGTGCTGGGTGTCACAGTGCTGGATGTCACTGTGCTGGGTGTCACTGTGCTCGATGTCACTTTGCTGGATCTCACTGTGCTGGGTGTCACAGTGCAGGGTCTCACTGTGCTGGGTCTCACTGTGCTGGGTGTCACTGTGCTGGGTGTCACTGTAATGGGTGTCACTGTGCTGGATGTCACTGTGCTGGGTGTCACTGTGCTGGGTGTCACTGTGCTGGATGTCACTGTCCTGGGTCTCACTGTGCTGGATGTCACTGTGCTGGGTCTCACTGTGCTGGATGTCACTGTGCTGGGTGTCACTGTGCTGGATGTCACTGTGCTGGATGTCTCTGTGCTGGGTGTCACAGTGCTGGAAGTCACTGTGCTGGGTGTCACTGTGCTGGATGTAACTGTGCTCGATGTCACTGTGCTCGATGTCACTGTGCTGGATCTTACTGTGCAGGGTGTCGCTGTGCTGGGTGTCACTGTGCTTGGTGTCACTGTGCTGGATGGAACAGTGCTGGATGTCACTGTGCTGGGTCTCACTGTGCTGGGTCTCACTGTGCTAGATTTCACTGTGCTGGGTGTCACTGTGCTAGGTCTCACTGTGCTGGGTGTCACTGCGCTGGGTCTCACTGTGCTGGGTCTCACTGTGCTGGATGTCACTGTGCTGGGTGTCACTGTGCTGGGTCTCATTGTGCGGAATGTCACTGTGCTGGATGTCACTGCGCTGGGTCTCACTGTGCTGGGTGTCACTGTGCTGGGTCTCACTGTGCTGGATGTCACTGCGCTGGGTCTCACTGTGCTGGATGTCACTGTGCTGGGTGTCACTGTGCTGGGTGTCACTGTGCTGCATGTCACTCTGCTGGGTGTCACTGTGCTGGGTCTCACTGAGCTTGGTCTCACTGTGCTGAGTCTCACTGTGCTGGGTCTCACTGTGCTGGATGTCTCTGTGCTGGGTCTCACTGTGCTGGGTGTCACTGTGCTGGGTTTCACTGTGCTGGATGTCACTGTGCTGGATGTCACTGTGCTGGGTCTCACTGTGCTGGATGTCACTGTGCTGGATGTCACTGTGCTGGGTGTCACTGTGCTGGATGTCACTGTGCTGGGTCTCACTGTGCTGGATGTCACTGCTGGATGTCACTGTGCTGGGTGTCACTGTGCTGGGTCTCACTGTGCTGGGTCTCACTGTGCTGGGTCTCACTGTGCTGTGTCTCACTGTGCTGGGTGTCACTGTGCTGGGTCTCAGTGTGCTGGATGTCACTGTGCTGGGTCTCACTTGGCTGGGTCTCACTGTGCTGGATGTCACTGTGCTGGGTGTCACTGTGCTGGATGTCACTGTGCTGGGTCTCACTGTGCTGGGTCTCACTGTGCTGGGTCTCACTGTGCTGGGTGTCACTGTGCTGGGTCTCACTGTGCTGGATGTCACTGTGCTGGGTGTCACTGTGCTGGGTCTCACTGTGCTGGATGTCACTCTGCTGGGTCTCACAGTGCTGGATGTCACTGTGCTGGATGTCACTGTGCTGGATGTCACTGTGCTGGGTGTCACTGTGCTGGATGTCACTGTGCTGTGTGTCACTGTGCTGTGTGTCACTGTGCTGGGTCTCACTATGCTGGGTCTCACTTTGCTGGGTGTCACTGTGCTGGGTGTCACTGTGCTGGATGTCACTGTGCTGGATGTCACTGTGCTGGGTGTCACTGTGCTGGATGTCACTGTGCTGGGTGTCACTGTGCTGGGTGTCACTGTGCTGGGTGTCACTGTGCTGCGTGTCACTGTGCTGGGTTTCACTGTGCTGGATGTCACTGTGCTGGATGTCACTGTGCTGGGTCTCACTGTGCTGGATGTCACTGTGCTGGATGTCACTGTGCTGGGTGTCACTGTGCTGGGTCTCACTGTGCTGGGTCTCACTGTGCTGGGTGTCACTGTGCTGGGTCTCAGTGTGCTGGATGTCACTGTGCTGGGTGTCACTGTGCTGGGTCTCACTGTGCTGGATGTCACTGTGCTGGGTGTCACTGTGCTGGATGTCACTGTGCTGGGTCTCACTGTGCTGGGTCTCACTGTGCTGGGTCTCACTGTGCTGGGTGTCACTGTGCTGGGTCTCACTGTGCTGGATGTCACTGTGCTGGGTTTCACTGTGCTGGGTCTCACTGTGCTGGATGTCACTCTGCTGGGTCTCACAGTGCTGGATGTCACTTTGCTGGATGTCACTGTGCTGGGTCTCACTGTGCTGGATGTCACTGTGCTGGGTGTCACTGTGCTGGGTGTCACTGTGCTGGGTGTCACTGTGCTGGGTCTCACTGTGCTGGGTGTCACTGTGCTGGGTGTCACTGTGCTGGGTCTCACTGTGCTGGGTCTCACTGTGCTGGATGTCACTGTGCTGGGTGTCACTGTGCTGGGTGTCACTCTGCTGGGTGTCACTGTGCTGTATGTCACTGTGCTGGATGTCACTGTGCTGGGTGTCACTGTGCTGGGTGTCACTCTGCTGGGTGTCACTGTGCTGGGTGTCAGTGTGCTGGGTGTCACTGTGCTGGGTGTCACTCTGCTGGGTGTCACTTTGCTGGATGTCACTGTGCTGGATGTCACTGTGCTGGGTGTCACTGTGCTGGGTATCACTGTGCTGGATGTCACTGTGCTGGATGTCACTGTGCTGGGTGTCACTGTGCTGGGTCTCACTGTGCTGGGTCTCACTGTGCTGGGTGTCACTGTGCTGGGTGTCACTGTGCAGGGTCTCACTGTGCTGGGTGTCACTGTGCTGGGTGTCACTGTGCTGGATGTAACTGTGCTGGGTCTCACTGTGCTGGGTCTCATTGTGCTCGGTGTCACTGTGCTGGGTGTCACTGTGCTGGGAGGCACTGTGCTGGGTGTCACTGTGCTGGATATCACTGTGCTGGGTGTCACTGTGCTGGATATCACTGTGCTGGGTGTCACTGTGCTGGGTCTCACTGTGCTGGGTCTCACTGTGCTGGGTGTCACTGTGCTGGGTCTCACTGTGCTGGGTGTCACTGTGCTGGGTCTCACTGTGCTGGGTCTCACTGTGCTGGGTGTCACTGTGCTGGGTCTCACTGTGCTGGGTGTCACTGTGCTGGGTCTCACTGTGCTGGGTGTCACTGTGCTGGGTGTCACTCGGCTGGATGTCACTGTGCTGGATGTCACTGTGCTGGGTCTCACTGTGCTGGGTCTCACTGTTCTGGGTGTCACTGTGCTGGGTCTCACTGTGCTGGGTGTCACTGTGCTGGATGTCACTGTGCTGGATGTCACTTTGCTGGGTCTCACTGTGCTGGATGTCACTGTGCTTGGTCTGACTGTGCTGGATGTCACTGTGCTGGGTGTCACTGTGCTGTGTGTCACTGTGCTGGGTCTCACTGTGCTGGGTGTCACTGTGCTGGGTCTCACTGTGCTGGGTGTCACTGTGCTGGGTGTCACTGTGCTGGGTCTCACTGTGCTGGGTGTCACTGTGCTGGGTCTCACTGTGCTGGGTCTCACTGTGCTGGATGTCACTGTGCTGGGTGTCACTGTGCTGGATGTCACTGTGCTGGGTGTCACTGTCCTTGGTGTCACTGTGCTGGGTGTCACTGTGCTGGATGTCACTGTGCTGGGTGTCACTGTGCTGGATGTCACTGTGCTGGGTGTCACTGTGCTGGATTTCACTGTGCTGGGTCTCACTGTGCTGGATGTCACTGTGCTGGGTCTCACTTTGCTGGATGTCACTGTGCTGGGTCTCACTGTGCTGGGTCTCACTGTGCTGGGTCTCACTGTGCTGGATGTCTCTGTGCTGGATGTCACTGTGCTGGGTCTCACTGTGCTGGATGTCACTGTGCTGTGTCTCACTGTGCTGGGTCTCACTGTGCTGGGTCTCACTGTGCTGGATGTCTCTGTGCTGGATGTCACTGTGCTGGGTCTCACTGTGCTGGATGTCACTGTGCTGGGTCTCACTGTGCTGGGTGTCACTGTGCTGGATGTCACTGTGCTGGGTCTCACTGTGCTGGATGTCACTGTGCTGGGTGTCACTGTGCTGGGTGTCACTGTGCTGGGTCTCACTGTGCTGGGTCTCACTGTGCTGGGTGTCACTGTGCTGGATGTCACTGTGCTGGGTCTCACTGTGCTGGATGTCACTGTGCTGGATGTCACTGTGCTGGATGTAACTCTGCTGGATGTCACTGTGCTGGGTCTCACTGTGCTGGGTGTCACTGTGCTGGGTCTCACTGTGCTGTGTCTCACTGTGCTGGGTCTCACTGTGCTGGGTCTCACTGTGCTGGATGTCACTGTGCTGGGTGTCACTGTGCTGGGTCTCACTGTGCTGGATGTCACTTTGATGATGAGACGGGTGACATTTCATCCCCGGGACACTGGCTTCTTCATCCCAGTTTTTGTTTCTTTGATCTGCTGTTGTGCCTGTTGCCTGATCCTTGAATGGAGATGAAGTGTGGTGGAGATGGAACAGAATCACATCAGGTTCCTCACAGTTTCTGCCGCACATATTATTGCCACCTTGTCTGAACCCGAATGCCGTCACCAAGATGGTTACTTCATGCTCCTTATATTTGGTTTGCTCTTCCCGCACTGTCCGTCGAATTGCGCTACTTCCTTTCTCACAATATCCATTGTCTCCTAGTCAGCGACAGACAGGAGCCTGAGGTCTGGACTTCCCCTCCTGTCTGCCTGCTGTGTATTGTGGGTCTGTGTATTGTGGGTCTGTGTATTGTGGGTCTGTGTATTGTGGGTCTGTGTAATGTGGGTCTGTGTATTGTGGGTCTGTGTATTGTGGGTCTGTGTATTGTGGGTCTGTGTAATGTGGGTCTGTGTATTGTGGGTCTGTGTATTGTGGGTCTGTGTATTGTGGGTCTGTGCATGGTCTGTCTGTGTATTGTGGGCCTGTGTATTGTGGGTCTGTGTATTGTGGGTCTGTGCATGGTCTGTCTGGGTATTGTGGGCCTGTGTATTGTGGGTCTGTGTATTGTGGGTCTGTGCATGGTCTGTCTGTGTATTGTGGGCCTGTGTATTGTGGGTCTGTGTATTGTGGGTCTGTGCATGGTCTGTCTGTGTATTGTGGGCCCGTGTATTGTGGGTCTGTGTATTGTGGGTCTGTGCATGGTCTGTCTGTGTATTGTGGGTCTGTGTATTGTGGGTCTGTGCATGGTCTGTCTGTGTATTGTGGGTCTGTGTATTGTGGGTCTGTGTATTGTGGCTCTGTGCATGGTCTGTCTGTGTATTGTGGGTCTGTGCATGGTCTGTCTGTGTATTGTGGGTCTGTGTATTGTGGGTCTGTGTATTGTGGGTCTTTGCATTGTGGGTCTCTGCATGGTCTGTCTGTGTATTGTGGGTCTGTGCATTGTGGGTCTGTGCATGGTCTGTCTGTGTATTGTGGGTCTGTGCATTGTGGGTCTGTGTATTGTAGTTCTGTGTTTTGTGGGTCTGTGCATTATGGTTCTGTGTATTGTGGTTCTGTGTTTTGCGGGTCTGTGCATTATGGTTCTGTGCATTGTGGGTCTGTGTATTGTGGGTCTGTGTATTGTGGGTCTGTGTATTGTGGTTCTGTGTATTGTGGGTCTGTGTATTGTGGGTCTGTGCATTGTGGTTCTGTGCATTGTGGGTCTGTGCATTGTGGGTCTGTGTATTGTGGGTCTGTGTAAGTGCAGTGTTAGTGACACCTGAAGCCCTTGTCTATGTGAATCCCTGTCACACGTACTGGCCTCTCGGTCCTACTTTGCGTCCAGGCACACAAAGTCAAACTCCACGCAACTTGGCCTCAATGGCCATGTGGCATTAAGGCTGATTATGCATTCAATCTGCTGGCAAAGTTGCCCACTTGCACACGTACCTCATGGGTGACCCCATAAGTGAGTCCTGTTGAAGGTGTGACACTAGCACTTACCCACGGTGGATTGGAGAAAGTCATTAACCTGTTTTCTGCAATGTCCTGCTGCCTGGTCCCCGTGGATGCTCATCTTCTCTGACCAGCTTTGTATAAGCTGCCTTGGTCAGACCAGGCTTTCTGATGCCATCTGCAGGAGAGAGCAGCTCCCCCCTTGTCCCTGATGGCTGGAGAAAGATCTTCAGGGAGGCGTTGCTGAACGATGGGGCTGGTCTGACTCAGCGCTCGGTCATAGCAGATCTGATGGGGCCTTTGCAAATAGAATCTCGCACTCTGTAGCACTGCAGCATCCTGGCAATGATAGATATCCTCCCAGACAGTAAGCCTTCAATAGCCCAGCCATAGCTGCAGTGTGTTCACCGCTGAATCACATTTGTGATTTCATTTGGTCACAGAGTGCAGATAAACAGATGGCGAATGCAAAATCAAAATCTCTACTTGAGACGTCAGACAAACAGCCCACAGCTCAAATCTACTTTGCAAACATGAACGGAAAATCACCTGAAATTCTGTTTCACAACGTCACGTGAAAGATAATCTTTCGATGCTGTATGAGGATTTAGCAAGTCTGCTTTCACTGCCCACACGTTCCTGTGATAACTGGTGTGAACAGTATATATGAAAGTCCTTTATCACTAGGCCAGGAATTAGCCATGATCGCAATGTGAAGAGAGAGTATGTCTGCGCAAACCCAGACTTGTGGAATCAAAATAAGATATAAGTGCAAAAGTCAAATGGTAATAAATATAACACACAGCCTTTAAATCAGATTTGATTGTCATCCACTATCTGTTGTCTATGAATCTTTACTCATTGCCATTCATTACACAGAGGATTGAAGTTATACTTACTTTACACCGGGTGGCACTTTCCCAGGTCTGGCACCAGTGTGATGGTGCCCAGGTGCACTCATCGAGCCCAAGCAATACTGCCTCCATTTTTCTTACACAGAAATCCAGTTCCTGTCAGTAAGTACATAACGATGGTACTGGGTGAGGCCTATTCCTGAATGAACATATGTCTATACAGCTCTCTGAGAGATCAAACACAGGATACACTTTGCTGTTTTTACCAGATAGAGGAAGCAGTGAGCGAGAGGACGCTAGCAGAAATTTAATTTTGACAAGAAGATATCTAAAGTAGAACAGAACAGCACAGAAGGCAGCCATTTGGCCCATTGCTCTTTACATGAATTACCAGATCACCCTCTCTCTGATAGTGCAACATTTGGAGAATGAGAGTGCTAATCTTCATACACTTACCCCACAAAGATCTTTGTCCTCCTGATTCTGAAGAAGATTGCTGAGCCGGGCTTTATGGGAGTGGATAAAGTCTTCGCACTATAAGAACCAGATTAAATAAAAAAGAAAATCAGCCCATCCCATTCTCGTACAAGTAATGGCTTCAATGTTCTTCATGTCTAAGTGGCTTACACAATGGGGCCAGAACAGAAACAGAAAGCAAGAGCGAAAAGCACAAAGCAACAACTATTTATTATAGATAATAGTATATATCTATCTTACTCATATAGCATCTTCAATTAATAAAATGTCCCAGGGTGCTTTGCAGGAGCTTCTGAAAGGAAAATGTGACACTGAGACACATATGATAACATTAAAGCTTGGTTAAAGAGGTAGGTATTAAGAGGTGTCTCAAAAGGAAGGAAGAGGGGTAGAGATGTGCAGAGGTTTGTGGAGGGAATCTCAGAGCTTAGGGACCAGGCAGCTGTAGGCACAGCCACACATGGTGGAGCGATTCTAATCAGGGAATGTCGAAGGTAGAATTTGAAGAGTATAGTTTCATCAGACTGGAGATTACTGGAATAGTAAGGGTGAGGCCATGGAAGGACTTTAAAATTGGAATGATCATTTTAAAATTGAGGCTTCACTTAACTGGCAGCCTGTGTAATGCAGTGACCACAGGGGTGATTGGTGAACAAAACTTTATGAGCTTAAGAACAGGAACAGTCAAATTTTGATGACCTGAGGTTGACTGAGGGTAGAAGGTGGGAGACCAGTCAGGATTGTGTTGCAATAGTCACAACTAGAGGTTAAAAAGGTGAGGTCTTCAACAGCAGGTGAGTTGAGATGGGGGTGAATCTACAATGATGGTAATAGGTAGGGTGGGATTGTCCCACATTTGTACTCAGTGCAGTGGTGGATGTGAAAAAAGAGGTTTAACCCACTGGCCGCAATGGTGGGTTTTCCCGCTGTATCATGGACTGCCTGGCACATTCTGCTTCATTAATAATGCATTCACGGGAAGTACGCAGGATCGCTGGTGGGCAGACAGACTCGGTTTTACCCCCCACACCCTGTCCTCAGCACTTCCTCAATCCGGGCCCCATATTTAACCAGAGCACGTGCCTACTTCATGTCTACAGGCCAGGATTGCTCCATGCGACAGATGGACACAGTGAAAAGCCGTTGTGATGTACTCTACCCCTGCTCTTTCCGCAGGAGCTCCAATCCGGCCTGGGAGGCAGTGGCAGCAGTGGTCAGCACAGAGGAGAACAGCCATCCAGTGCAGGAAGGGGATGAATGATCTCATCCATTCCACCAGGTTAAGCCAATCTTCTCACCACTCTCAACTCAGACACTCACAAACTCATCGCACACCCACAGGGACCTCACTCCACAGGGGACAACACCACTAACTCTCACACACACCCTCCCATCTCCATCAGGCTTATATCCTCTGGATCTCATGTCCCTCATCCCATCCATGACCCACTCACCACACAAACGTTCCAGGCAGTGCCATGTGTCCTGCTCATACTCTCTCCATCTGTTTCCATACAGGAGAAGCTGGCTCACAATAGCAGGGAGAGATCCCAGACTGGGGCAGTGGACCACATTAGTCCCCTCACTCATACATACATACATACGAACAAGGAGCAGCAGTAGGCCATTCAGCCCCTCGAGCCTGCTCTGCCTTTTAACAAGCTCATGGCTGAACTGATAGTCACCTGAAATCTGCATCCCACCTACCCCCAGATAACCTTTCATCCCCGTACTTACCAAGAATCTACCCACCCCCCTGCTTTATAAATAACCAAGTCCCAAAGGATCACCACCCTCTGAGTGAAAAAATTTCACCTCATCTCGGTTTTAAATGGGTGACCCCTTATTTTTAAACAGTGACCCCTAGTTCTAGATTCTCCCACAAGGGGAAACATCCTCCCCACATCCACCCTGCCAAGACCCCTCAGGATCTTATCTGTTTCAATCAAGTCACCTCTTACTCTTCTAAACTCCAGCCTAACCTGTCCAACCTTTCCTCATAAGACAACCCACCAGGTATTAGTCTAGTAAACCTTCGCTGAGCTGCTGCCAATGCATTTACATCCTTTCTAAAATCAGGTGACCAATTGCACTGGAGGGGGTGCAGAGGAGATTCACCAGGATGTTGCCTGGGATGAAACATTTAAGTTATGAAGAGAGGTTGGATAGACTTGGGTTGTTTTCATTGGAGCAGAGAAGACTGAGGGGTGACCTGATCGAGGTGTACAAGATTATGAGGGGCATGGACAGGGTGGATAGGGAGCAGCTGTTCCCCTTAGTTGAAGGGTCTGTCACAAGGGGGCATAAGTTCAAGGTGAGGGGCAGGAGGTTTAGGGGGGGATGTGAGGAAAAGCTTTTTTACCCAGAGGGTGGTGACGGTCTGGAATGCGCTGCCTGGGAGTGTGGTGGAGGTGGGTTGCCTCACATCCTTTAAAAAGTACCTGGATGAGCACTTGGCATGTCATAACATTCAAGGCTATGGGCCAAGTGCTGGTAAATGGGATTAGGTAGGTAGGTCAGGTGTTTCTCACATGTCGGTGCAGACTCGATGGGCCGAAGGGCCTCTTCTGTGCTGTGATTCTATAATGCACCAGGGAAAGAAATGTGGGAGGGGGCCTGAGTAGGACTGGAACAAGGAATGTCTCAGTTAACCCACAAAAACCAGTGTAGCTGGGGCCTCCGTGGGGATCCATGGCCATACCTTGTATTCAGAGGAAATGAGACCAATTAAGCGAGAGAGGAAGTTCAGTCAGGCAGAGGAGGGTGGTTGTCGATGGGGACTGTTTGACCCTCAGTTCGAGGAAGAAGCTGACAAGTCACAGACCACCCTGGTGGGTGTGGGAGGTGAAGAGATTTCATACTAACTACTGAAGAGAAGGTGCTTAAGGCCTGGGAACTGGAAATTGTTGAAATGATGTGGAGTGTCAGAAGAATCACAAATGTAGGTGGGAAGAGACTGGACAAGGGAAGAAAATGTAGAGGAAAGATAAGATATGAGTTTAGCAGGGCAGGAGCAGGCTGAAATGGTGGATCTACCAGGACAGTCTGTGGATTTGGGGAAGGAGTTAGAAGCAGGCTGTCTGGGGCCTGGGCACTGTTAGGTGGGAAGGTTTGAAGGGAAGATCTCCAAAGCAGATGAAATCAGTGACAGTCCTAGAAAGAATGGCTTGATCTTCAGTGTTGGGGTCATGGTCCAGGGGGAGAGGTAGGAAGACCTGTCTGGGAGTTGGAGCTCAGCCTCTTCAAGGTAGATGTCAGTATGCCAGACAACAACAGCACCACTCTTGTCAGCTGGGTTAGACCTGAGAGAATGAAGTCAGCAAGTTCAGAGGGAGACAGGCTAGAGGGGGGTGACAGGAGCAGAGAAACTGAAACAGCTGATGTCACGCCGACAGTGCTCCATGGAAAGATCAAGAGCAGATAAAGAGGCCAGCGGGAGAGGTCCAGGTGGAGGGAGAGTATTGGACACGGGTGAAAGGATCCATTGAGCAACTCCCTCTGACAAGAACTCACCACCAATTTGGAGGCATCAGAATATGAGTTGCAGGCTTTTGGCAGGAGAACGTCCACTTCTGTGCCCTGCCTCCGAGCGGACTTGAGCTGATGCACTACGTTCTCACACATCTGACAGGACATTATAGGCAGCACTGTATTGTGAGAATGTGGGAGAAATTCAGATTAAACAGAGTGAAGAGTTGAACAGCAAGCTTTTCCTGGCAAACAATAAATGGATGCTTTTCAATGTATTAGCTGGAACATGAGGGTAAACGCCCATGAGAAACTAGTTGGTACCAATGAAGCTCCAGTTGCATCATGTCTGGGGAAATACATCCAAGATCAAAGCAAGTTAACGAGAGAAATAGTTGTTATCAACTTCCGATGGGCACATTGACCAATTCTGAACTTGACCCAGAACTAATTTGAAAGCTTTTGTGCTTAAGTCCACTGATTGAGAGAAGTGCCCATATTTTCTATTGCAATATGTGCTGTGTGCAGATCAAACAACAGCGATTGGCACAATGGTGACATGAGGGAAATATTTTTATCATGCATTGCGTGGTTAGAATCTGAAATGCAGTGTCTGAGAGTGTGGAAGAGGCAGATCAATCGAGGCCTTGAAAAGAGAATTGGATAATTATTTGAAAAGGAAGATTTGCATGGCTATAGGGAAAAGGTGGGGGGGGGGTGCGGGGTGGGGTGCGGGGTGGGGTGGGGGGGTGGGGTGCAGGGTGGGGGTGGTGGGTTGCGGGGTGGGGGGGGTGGGGTGCGGGGTGGGGTGCGGGGTGGGGTGCGGGGTGGAGTGAGGGGGTTGGGTGCGGGGTGGGGTGGGGTGCGGGGTGGGGGGGGTGGGGTGCGGGGTGGGCTGGGGTGTGGGGTGGGGGGTGTGGGGTGCGGGGTGGGGGGGGTGGGGTGTGGGGTGGGGGGGGGCGGGGTGGGGGGGTGGGGTGCTGGGTGGGGGGTGGGGTGCGGGGTGGAGTGGGGTGTGGGGTGGGGGGTGTGGGGTGCGGGGTGGGGTGCGGGGTGGGGTGGGGAGGTGGGGTGCGGGGTGGGGGGGTGGGGTGCGGGGTGGGCTGGGGTGCGGGGTGGGGGGTGTGGTGTGCGGGGTGGGGTGCGGGGTGGGGTGCGGGGTGGGGAGTTGGGGTGCGGGGTGGGGGGACGGGTTGGGGGGGTGGGGTGCGGGGTGGGGGGGTGGGGTGTGGGGTGGGGTGGGGTGTGGGGTGGGGGGTGTGGGTTACGGGGTGGGGTGCGGAGTGGGGTGGGGGGTGGGGTGCGGGGTGGGGTGGGGGGTGGGGTGCGGGGTGGGGGGGTGGGTTTCGGGTGGGGTGTGGGGTGGGGTAGGGGGGTGGGGTGCGGGGTGGGGTGGGGGGGTGGGGTGCAGGTTGGGTTGGGGTCCGGGGTGGGGTGGGGTGGGGTGCGGGGTGGGGGGGGGGTGGGGTGCGGGGTGGGCTGGGGTGCGGGGTGGGGGGTGTGGGGTGCGGGGTGGGGTGCGGGGTGGGGTGCGGGGTGGGGAGTTGGGGTGCGGGGTGGGGGGGCGGGTTGGGGGGGGTGGGGTGCGGAGTGGGGGGGTGGGGTGCGGGGTGGGGTGGGGTGTGGGGTGGGGAGTGTGGTGTACGGGGTGGGGTGCGGAGTGGGGTGGGGGGTGAGGTGCGGGGTGGGAGGTGGGGTTCGGGTGGGGTGTGGGGTGGGGTGGGGGGGTGGGGTGCGGGGTGGGGTGCGGGGTGGGGAGTTGGGGTGCGGGGTGGGGGGGTGGGTTGGGGGGGTGGGGTGCGGAGTGGGGGGGTGGGGTGCGGGGTGGGGTGGGGTGTGGGGTGGGGAGTGTGGTGTACGGGGTGGGGTGCGGAGTGGGGTGGGGGGTGAGGTGCGGGGTGGGAGGTGGGGTTCGGGTGGGGTGTGGGGTGGGGTGGGGGGGTGGGGTGCGGGGTGGGGTGGGGGGGTGGGGTGCGGGTTGGAGTGGGGTTCGGGGTGGGGTGGGGTGCGGGGTGGGGGGGTGGGGTGCGAGGAGGGCTGGGGTGCGGGGTGGGGGGTGTGCGGTGCGGGGTGGGGTGGGGGGGTGGGGTGCGGGGTGGGGTGTGGGGTGGGGGGTGTGGGGTGCAGGGTGGGGTGCGGGGTGGGGGGGTGGGGTGCGGGGTGGGGTGGGGTGTGGGGTGCGGGGTGTGGGGTACGGGATGGGGTGTGGAGTGGGGGGTGTGGGGTGCGGGGTGGGGTGCGGGGTGGGGGGGTGTGTTGCGGGGTGGGGTGGGGTGTGGGGGTGGGGGCTGTGGGGTACGGGTTGGGGTGCGGAGTGGGGTGGGGGTGAGGTGCGGGTGGGGGGGTGGGGTTCGGGTGGGGTGTGGGGTGGGGTGGGGGGGTGGGGTGCGGGTTGGGGTGGGGTGCGGGGTGGGGTGGGGTGCGGGGTGGGGGGGTGGGGTGCGAGGTGGGCTGGGGTGCGGGGTGGGGGGTGTGGGGTGTGGGGTGGGGGGGTGGGGTTCGGGTGGGGTGTGGGGTGGGGTGGGGGGGGTGGGGTATGGGGTGGGGTGGGGGTGTGGGGTGCGGGGTGGGGGGTGTGGGGTGCGGGGTGGGGTGCGGGGTGGGGTGCGAGGTGGGGTGGGGGGGTGGGGTGGGGGGGTGGGGTGCGGGGTGGGGGGTGTGGGGTCGGGTGCGAGGTGGGGTGGGGGGTGGGGTGCGGGGTGGGCTGGGATGCGGGGTGGGGGGGTGGGGTGCAGGGTGGGGTGGGGTGCGGGGTGGGGATGTCGGGGGGGGTGGGGGGTGCGGGGTGGTGGGTGTGGGGTGCGGGGTGGGGTGGGGTGCGGGGTGGGGGTGTCGGGGGGGTGGGGGGTGCGGGGTGGTGGGTGTGGGGTGCGGGGTGGGGGGGGTGGGGTGCAGGGTGGGGGGGGTGGGGTGCGGGGTGGCGTGGGCTGCAGGGTGGGGGGTGTGGGGTGCGGTGTGGGGGGAGCGGGGTGCGGGGTGGGGGGGTGGGGGTGCAGGGTGATGGTGGTGCGGTGTGGGGGGGGGTGAGGTGCAGGGTGGGGTGGGGTGCGGGGTGGGGGGGGGTGAAGTGCAGGGTGGGGTGGGGTGCGGGGTGGGGGGGGTGGGGTGCAGGGTGGGGTGGGGTGCGGGGTGGGGGGGGTGGGGTGCAGGGTGGGGTGGGGTGCCGGGTGGGGGGGGTGGGGTGCAGGGTGGGGTGGGGGCCGGGTTGGGGTGGGGTGCGAGTTGGGGGGGGTGGGGTGCAGGGTGGGGTGGGGTGCAGGGTGGGGGGTGCGGGGTGGGGGGGTGGGGTGCAGGCTGGGTGGGGTGCGGGGTGGGGGGGGTGGGGTGCGGGTTGGCGTGGGGTGCAGGGTGGGGGGTGTGGGCTGCGGGGTGGGGGGTGCGGTGTGCGGGGTGGGGGGGTGAGGTGCAGGGTGGGGTGGGGTGTGGAGTGGGGGTGGTGAGGTGCAGGGTGGGGGGTGCTGAGGTGTGGGGGGGTGAGGTGCAGGGTGAGGTGGGGTGCGGTGTGGGGGGGGTGAGGTGCAGGGTGAGGTGGGGTGCGGGGTGGGGGTGCGGGGTGGGTGGGGTGGGGGTGCAGGGTGGATGGGGGTGCGGGGTGGGGGGTGTGGGCTGCGGGGTGGGGGGAGCGGGGTGCGGGGTGGGTGGGTTGGGGTGTGGGGTGGGGGGTGTGGTGTACAGGGTGGGGTGGGGTGCGGGGTGGGGGGGGTGAGGTGCAGGGTGGGGTGGGGTGTGGAGTGGGGGTGGTGAGGTGCAGGGTGGGGGGTGCTGCGGTGTGGGGGGGTGAGGTGCAGGGTGGGGTGGGGTGCGGGGTGGGTGGGGGTGCGGGGTGGGTGGGGTGGGGGTGCAGGGTGGGGGTGCAGGGTGGGGGGGTGAGGTGCAGGGTGGGGTGTGGAGTGGGGGTGGTGAGGTGCAGGGTGGGGTGGGGTGCGGGGTGGGGTGAGGTGCAGGGTGGGGTGTGGTGTGGGGGTGGTGAGGTGCAGGGTGGGGTGGGGTGCGGGGTGGGGTGAGGTGCAGGGTGGGGTGGGGTGCGGGGTGGGTGGGGTGGGGGTGCAGGGTGGGGGTGCGGGGTGGGACCAGCTCAGATTCTCTTGCAGAGCCATCATGGATACGATGGTACAAATGGCCTCCTTCTGCACAGTAACCATTCTGTGATTCAGTATCAAAGGGAGACAATGCTTCCTACTACCAATGGATGTTCCTTAAAAGACAAATATTTTTAGGAAGAAGAAAAGACCAGCCAGCCCAACATGGACAAGCATGTTTTTTTCTATATCAATCCCGTTAGATCTGAATTATATCCAGAAATACCCAATTGCTCCCTGAACATAATGGAAGTGCCTATTCGTGAGTGGCCCTGTCTTCTATCTTGTTCCATTAGGTGTGTCTCAGCAACGCATGGCTGTGTGTCTTTTTATGTACAGATATAACGCCCAGTGCCTAAAGTCTGAGGGTATATGTCTGTTATACAGCCCCTGTATTTATAATGTTTTGACATTAAGCGTAACTGGTGATGATACTATAACTCAGCCATGAACTGATGTGCCCAGTGCCTCTGTGTGGAACGTAGCTGGGTACAGGCAGCTCAGGAGCAAGGCTGAGGAAACCTTTGTTCTCTGAGAGCTGCCACCGGCCTGTCTTAGGCAGTATTCATGGAAGTGTCAGCTCCGCTTCAGAGGAGAAGGATGGAGGGGAAATTGGAAACATGGTTTTTGACATGCAATTAACCAAAATCTTCAGTTTAGAAATGGTGAGTTTTAAACAATCCCTCCTGCCTTGGGTTATCGATCTGTGTTGGTTTGGATACTTACTGAAGGTCCTCTTGTCTGTGGAGCAGAAGTGAAGAGTATCACACACACCATCTGGCATTATCTTTCTGTAGAGCAACTCCACGACAGATTTCCCAATCTTATTCATAAAGTTGTTGCATCTTGTCAATAATTTGTCTGGCAGGAAGGAGCAGATCTTACTTAGCACTTTGGCGATGGATTTCTGTAAATGCAAAGTTCAACATTTAAATCAACAACATAAACTCTGCAGCACAATTGCGCCTCTGCTTTTCAGTTGTAAGTGTTTTTACAATACAACTGAGAATGGAAACCCACCTACACTTTGAAACCTGTCCCCTGGCTCAGTTAATCAAAACAGTGAGTAGCTGATCCGTGAAAGCCAGGGATATTTTGAGTACCATCCCCCAGTGTGTGTCAGAGCCAGGGAGAGACATCATGGGCCCCGGTGCTTCTCCTGATTCTTACAACACCTACCCCCACACGGCTCTCCAGTATGCAAACTTTAATCCTCCCCCTCAATCAAGCAGGATACTTGTCCCTCTTTTCATATCCTAACCAATCACAGAAAGTCCTAGTAAAACGATAACGCCCATTGTTAGCATTTGGTTACAAATATCGACAGAACCACTGTCAGTGAAGGATTGGAACACTAAGGTGTCCCTGTGCAACACAAATTTCAAGATGCCAGAGGATAAAGACTGAATGGTTCACAATTGTATCTATGCCTGAAGCCCATGCTAATTGCTGCTTCTCACTATAATATATTTTCAATATGTACTATGAGCCACAACTTTATCGCAATATTTCAATACCTCAAAAAACTCATAATAAGCACCCAAGATAGAGAGCAATAATAGGTAAGTAGACAAAAGGGCAAGATTGAAGTCAATGGAGAACTCTAAAACAACTCTAAAACACCAAGTTCTGTCGAAGGGTCACGAGGACTCGAAACGTCAACTCTTTTCTTCTCCGCCGATGCTGCCAGACCTGCTGAGTTTTTCCAGGTAATTCTGTTTTTGTTTTACTCTAACACAAGTTATTGATTCACTATGAGCCCATTATGCACATCTGTCCTGCCTCATTCACCAAAGCCCGCTCACATTAAACTTTCATGAGCAATAAAATAAACAGAACTCCAGTCATGATTCCACCCGATATCCGTAAGGTAATGATGGATGAAAGCCATCTAGCCCAGTTCATGTCATCCATCCCAGAATTAAGAGCAGGGGGAGGCCATTCACTCCCTTAAACCTGCTCCACCATTTGATAACTGCCTACATTATATCAGTGACTACAGCTCAAAAGTGTTTCATTGGCTATAAAGCAATTTGGGACATCATGAAGGGTGCTATGTAAATGTAGCTTTTCTCTTTCTTTCATTACACCTGCCTGCTGTAGGCACTGACGGTAGCAATGGTGAAATTTGAGGCGCAATGTTGATTCTGTAAGGATAATTAATCACCAAGCAATCAACAGATGTTAGGGAAATGGCTACAAAGAAATCACTATATTTACAAAAAAATATTCAACTCTGTAGCTAACCATCCCCCCAAACCCCTGCACAATGCCCCCCTCCAATCACCCCCAATCCCCACTGTAACCTCCCCACAAACCCTCACTCTGATGTCCCAACCAACTCCATCTCCAACCTGCCCTAAGATCCGCCCCACCTCCCCTTAATACCCCTCCAACTCTGACCAACCTCCCTCTGAAACACCCCTCCAATCTCCGCCTCCTACCTCCCCATCTCCCCCCAACCTCCCTCCCCAACCCCCACTCTAAGCTCTCCCCCAACCCCTTTCCAAACCCCCTCTCCCACAACCTCACCCCCCCCCACAACACTCCTCAACCTTCCCCCCATCACCCCTCTCCCTTTAACCTCCCTCAACCCGCTTTCCAACCTCTCCCTACAATCTGCCCCCAACTTCCCCCTGCCCTTCCCCCAACCCCCCCACACCACCCACCCAGTGCTCCGCACACACGAGCACACTTTACATTCAATTGGTTCTAAAGTTACGGGGATATGACTGACCATTTTTCAACCCGTCGGTCGCTGTGCTGCTTCTGCTGACCTTTGGGGAGTTTCATGGTTTTCTGGCGGGCTCTCAAAAAAAAAAAAAATTGGAAACACGAAGCTGCCTGAAGGTCAGGAGCAGCTGCGCAGCAACGGGTGAAATTGACCTGAAACTGACAGATCGGATTTTAACTCCCAGCCTGACGGATATGCTTCTTTTTTTACAGCTGGTCTGTCAGGTCTGCAGTTCTGGCTGTTCAGTCAGAGACCCAAGCCCCACCCCCCCAGGTCCCGGTGTTTAGCAGTGTCTGCACTCCCCTCTCCGGGGCTCTGGTGTGTGTGATCTCAATGGCCAAAGGCAGTGTTTTATTTCCCATTCACTTGCAGCATGGTAGGCATCATGGGAAGGTCAGCATTTATGGCCCATCCCTAATCGCCCTTGAGACAACTGAGTGTCTTTCTCGGCCATTTCACAGAGCAGTTAAGAGTCAACCACGTTGCTGTGGGTCTGGAGTCACATACAGGTAAGGATCACAGATTTCCTTTCCACGAGGCCATTAATGAATCAGGTGGGACTTTGCTACATTCCAGTAGTTTCATGGTCACCATTAGTGCTACTAGCTTTTTATTCCAGTTTTGCTTAATTCATTTGCTTCACTGCTGTGGTGTGATCCGAAATCAGGCATGTGATTCATCAGTCCAGCCTCTAGCTAACGTGCCCAGTTACAGAGCCACTACATCACCATACGACCTGCTACAATTTTCTGTGCGGTACAAGTTCTCACTCCTGGATCATGATGATCTCTGAATACCTCTCAATGGTGCTCTGTCTAGTCGCAACGGATCACTCAGCCATACTAACAGCTGACAGCCAAGTGGGGATTGAACTAAGAGACAGCATCATCAGAAGAGGGGGAGAAAATAGGTGGAAATGCACAACAGAACATAATAGAGACATTACTCTGTTCACCCTGGTTTTGGATTCATGACTTGTGAATTCCCAGAATTTGTGCTTACGATCTCTTTATTTTATCTCGATACAGTAACCCACCTCAGTTTTCTCCTCAGGCAATAAGTGCTTCAGTTTCTGTGTGATACGCAGACAAAATTCGCAGCTGAACACGCCTTTGGGAAGTGGCCCCTGTTCAATACAAATAAAACATCAGTGCACGTTTGAAAACACGGCACTCAAATGGAGAAGCTGGTTTGTGCTGGGGATGGAATACTTTAATGCTTCCACTGTCTGTAACAAGCTGAGGTGCAGAGTAAAACTCAGTTTATTCTGTTCCACCAGCACATCTCAACTCCAACCTCAGACAACTCTACACCAGTGTTGCGTTTTTTTAAATATAATTTCCCCAGGCAAATGTTATCCTGTGACCTCTGGGGGTGGTGGCTAATTTTGTGTGAAGTTTAAGGCACTTTGTGTTGTGTGTACATGCCTGCATGGGATCAGACTGACATGGCTGAAGCTCATTCCACCTTCGTCCCTTTACACCCTCCTGCTGTTTATCCTATCAGTCTGGGCTGAATTCAAACTCTCATCCCAGAGGTGTTAAAGGGCTGGGATTGTACCTGGGCATTCCACAGGTGAAAGGTTTATTTCCACCACCCCACCCCCCCCCACCCAACCCCCCAGCAATTTGGGGATGGGTTTGGGTGCATTATTCCCAACGCGGTGAGAACTGATACCAGCTAAACACTGGCTGTATCTGCTGTGCTTATCCAAGGTAACAAGCCTGTCATTTTCAGGGATACCGAGCCACTTGATTTCCTTAACGGACCAGCTCTTGAAGTTCTGTCGAAGGGTCATGAGGACGCGAAACATCAACTCTTTTCTTCTCCGCCGATGCTGCCAGACCTGCTGAGTTTTTCCAGGTAATTCTGTTTTTGTTTTAGCTCATGGACAATATCTTGTAGGCAATTTCAGTGGAGCCTTCAAGGTAAAATCGTCTATCCACTTTTTAAAAAAAGAGGCCTTCATAGATTTCAGTGAAGCCAATGTTTGTCGTTCTTGGCTTCTTCACAATGACTAATTAGCCAATAACAGAACAAGAATCGACTCCCACTCCACCACCCCCACCCCGACATTAACCCTCTCCCCCACCCCGCAAGCTGTGAGTTCCAGACTGTAGTCATCTTACCTGGAATTGCCTCGAGACTCTGGTGTCAGGCGGAGTCTGATTAACCATGTCTGGCTGGTCCTCAGGGATGGTAGTGGAAGGGTTTTCGTGCTCCCTCGATTTGCACAGGCCAAGAGCAGCACACACCACGTGTGGTTTCTGGTGGAGGTCATAAGAAGAGAGGAATTTGGGGATGAGAGACAGTTTGCATGGAACAGTTCTTCTCCTGCCCTTTAGAACTGGAACTGTCACTTCAACACCCGCTCCTATTTTGAAATTGCAGTCTGGGGGGCCTTTTAAGTTATATGGGATGAGGGATTTTTTTCCCCAGAATTAGCCTGGAATTTTCAAATCTAGAATTTGGTCTGTATTGGTGTATAAATTGTGATGCATAAGGTCTCACTCTCATGTGGCACAGCTGAATTGACCATAGATATTTATTCCCCGTAGACCATTCTTTATCTTTTTAAAAGATGGATCAGGGAACACAAGGTGTCCCACACAGTGGCAGTCAGGGCTGTGATTTCCACAGGGAACACGAGGTGTCCCACACAGTGGCAGTCAGGGCTGTGATTTCCATCTTTTTGTCTGAGACAAGAGGCAGGTTACCGATGGACCTACTTTCAGATCAGAATCTCAGTTTGAGATTTTGGCAGGAAAAAAATTCTTGCGGTTCAAGAATCTCGTTAACCGGTGTTGGCAGGTCACAAGGTGCAGAATTGGGAACGGTAACTTTTTGCTTCTGATTTACATTTCTAGAGACTTTCAAAAGTGACAAGAGTCTGTCAGGTTTGAGACAGAAAGCAGCAACTCAACAGCAAAATACTGTGGATGCTGGGAAACTGCACTGAAAGCAGGAAATGCTGGGGATACTCAGCAGGTCTGGCAGCATCTGTGGGGGGAGAAACAGAGTTAACGTTTCAAGGTTGATGTCCTTTCGTCAGAACACAGACCGGAAATGTTGGAATCAGCATGCCTAGTTCTGAAGACAAAACAAAACTGCGGATGCTGGAAATCCAAAACAAAAACAGAATTACCTGGAAAAACTCAGCAGGTCTGGCAGCATCGGCGGAGAAGAAAAGAGTTGACATTTCGAGTCCTCATGACCCTTCGACAGAACTTGAAGAACTTGAACATCAAGTTCTGTCGAAGGGTCATGAGGACTCGAAACGTCAACTCTTTTCTTCTCCGCCGATGCTGCCAGACCTGCTGAGTTTTTCCAGGTAATTCTGTTTTTGCCTAGTTCTGAAGCCTATTGTACACAGAGTCAAAGCAGGAAATGAGGAGAGACTTTTGGAGCTGCTGGATGTTGAATTTGCAAATAGAATCCATCGTTTTGTTTTGGCTTCTAACTCTGGAGAGGGAGGACAGAGCACTTGCGAAGAAAGCTGGCTGGACATTGGGTGGACTCCCTTTGAATAAAGCCTCGAAATCTTCTTCATCTAACAGAATGACCAATACAGGCAGGTCTGATTTTGGTGTAATATCTGAAAGACAGCATCTGCTGCACTCCGCACAGTGCCGCACTGAAGTAACAGACAGATTACGT
Source organism: Isurus oxyrinchus (assembly GCA_026770705.1). NCBI lineage: Eukaryota > Metazoa > Chordata > Chondrichthyes > Lamniformes > Lamnidae > Isurus > Isurus oxyrinchus. The sequence continues at coordinate 113,051,031 of JANJGN010000017.1, forward strand.
GCTCAAATCTTGAGAGTGGGGTTTGATCCCACAACCATTCTGCCTCGAGGGGTTTGAGTGAGTTCATAGAGGGTGCCCAATGCCAGTAAATGCAAGGTCGGCAAGTGTCTTCAGGAGGACCAGAGGAGATCAGTAAACCCGACTCAGTCTGGGCTGTTGCACCTTCTCGGTTATATGACAATCCAAGGGGCTTTCCAGATATCTATCACAGTCAACAAGCAAGGTCTTTCAGTGTTAATAATTGATTCTCAGAGGAAATGTCCAAGCAAAAGTCTTGCAGTAACAGGATTGGAAGAATCCCTTTGAAAAATCGAGAGTTTTGGCAATGCTGCAGATTAGTGAAATAGATTAGCTTACAGCCACGGTAAAAACACAGCTCAGCTTCAACTTTCCATTTCATGGTTTGGTGGCACCCACAGACCCTGAATTGAAAGTGCTGGGTCCCCTACAATAGCACAAGTGTTTTACAGAGGTGGGGTAGTGCACTGGTGTTCTAGGCAGTAACTCCATGACGCTGAGCAGTAAAGCTCACACAACTCCAACTGCAGTGATGTACTTACTGTTGTAAGATCCCACCTCCGAGACCAAGTTATGTGTTGGTTGTGATTGCCTAAGGACCGATTGTTGAGGCATAGGTATGTCTGAACCATAACTGGTGTATGGGATGAACATAGCTATATACAGATATACTAGACTAGGTGTTACTCAGACTAAACCATGAGCATGCTCCTCTTGACTCTCGGTCATGTGTCTCTTCTATCCTCATTTGGGCAGTAGTGTTTCTCCAGTCCCACACATTAACCCTTTCAACCCTGAACACCCTAATACTGCACTTACCACCTCTTTCTGGAGTAATTGAATTATCATGGGCAGATAGGAATCAGCATAGTTGTTACACTGGTCTTTCAAATCTTTGATTGGGATCGAATCACAGCCTTTGTGCAATGCAGCTTTCAAGGCATCCTGTAAAAAAAGAGAGCAACTGGCAGATCTGCAGACATGATACAGTAGAGAGCATATAAATAGTCATTAGGTAGTACAGAACTTAAGTATTGCTTATAAAAAGAGACATGTTAAAGCTTTTCATCTTGCAGTCATCAGGACACTGCAATAATGCCAATATAAGGGAAAACAACAATTTATACTGTATGCAAAGAGAATGTTGATTTGGTTGGCAAGTAGACTCTGATTGTTAGAGGCATTGCCATGGAGAATGCACCAATTGATGGTGACTGACAGTTAACTGCCAAGCATTGTTTGAAATTTAAACCAGGCAACCTGATGGTCAAGGCGTTGCCTTGAAGAATGAGTCAGGCAATGGCTGTCACTTATTTTGTTTGGCTGAAACAGGCACAATGTGTGTACATGTTCTTTCTGTCTGCAAAGAAACAGGACCCTGTGTATTAATATATGTAGCTTCCAGTAGATGCAGATGTGCCACATTGCAAGCCCGGTTGACAATCTTAAACTGGTTGTCTGTGTAATTCTTAGCAAACTGAGGATTATTTAGCAAATGTCCAATTGTGGAATCGCATCAAATGTTAGACACGGTATTTTGAGTTTTGCAAGCACGGGCTGGTTGGGTACAGTCTGTATCCTGCCCGTTGTGAACAGCGGCTGGGACACACTGTTTGATACAATCCGCCAATCTTTGGGATGTACAGGCTATGTACCCATCATCACGCTGGCACTGAAATTCATTTACTACATCACTCATTTGTGTGAGAGACAGAATGTCTTTTTGGTTTGACAGCAGCATCCTGTTAGTGGTGAATATCACTCGTGTTGCTACTGCATAGTAGCAGCGTGAAACAGCTCGCTTCACCTGTTGCTGTGACTTTTGAGATCCCTTGCCCTTCCAGGGTAATCTGAGGTAGACTGGGCACTTTTCAGGGCGAAGAGTGACAGCCTTAGGCCTGTTCATGAGTTTACGCAATATACAGTGTGAAATGATTTGTTCAGGGAAGTAATTATCTGTCATGGATGCCTTTGATGCCTCTATTTCAGCATCAAACACTCATGGTGAGAGAACATATAATGTGCAATATGCAAGCGACACATACAGCATCAAATACACCAAACACAGTCCACCATGCAAACTGTACCTTTCGCTATCCATTCTGCAGCAACCCATTGTGGCAAGCTACAGGTGTCGAGTTCCTATTTTGGATGCTCTCGTTCTCTAAAGGGTTTCCCCACATATATACCAGTTGTCCCTCAACAGCTTCACTGTGGTTTAACCAGTGAAAAGCATGGAGCTTATCAGTGCACTGGCCTGGTCGGTTCCCAGGATGTATCCAGCCAGCGAGTACCCTGCTTGTAGGATAATCCCCGCTGACACATCTACTCTGTCTGGAGAAATACCTTTGAGCACTGTTGCTGTGTGTTGAGTGCTGTGGCTTGTCATAATCATGGGATCTCTGAGGTCACCTTTGGTAAAACACAGGCTTTGCACAGGAGCCATTTTATCCACCACATGAAACAATCCCCAGGTTCTATTTAACAGTCCGACTGGCTGGTTAGTCAGTAGCTGCATCCTGGAACACTGCAGAGGTCATCGTCTCTGCCTTCCTACAATCCATTATCCTGAGTGAGACCTCCACTGGCGATGCCCATGGCTGAATTCTCGGGATGTAGAAGGGAAATGTTCTGCTTTCTTGTCTGGCAAATTGCTGAGCTCCCAGCTCTGGGTACAGCTGTGTGTTGTTGCAGTTGTCTATGGAAGAGGTCCAGGGACAGGGCTGGGACAGACAGAGATGAGACTCCCCCCCCTCAATGCCAGATGCTAATACTCGGAGAATACTCGGGAGGGTGATCCTGTTGTGAGCACAGGGCCAGTCCCTGAAATCAGCTTTGCAGCAGCATCAGTTCAGATGAGTACAATCGGCTGAGGCTGTCTTTTTATGGTTAAATGGTAACTATGGGCAATGGCTGAATATTTAGCATTGCAGTGTTTGGTTTCAATGGGTTTCCCTCATCCTGATCCAAATGCATTATCAGTGAGCAGTACCTTCGGTGAATTGCGGTTCACCATGCCAACAATCTCCCGCATGAACGTTTTGCAGATGTTGCAGGTGTCATCTTTCTGAAAAACAAGAATGAGTTTGATGGGATTGTAACTTATGATGAACATCCCTTTGTTTGCTTTACAGCCTTTGCAAACAATTCAATTATTCCACACGTCCTCCCAGTGTTCTACCACCTCCTCTCATCACAAGTCCATGAGCACTGGGTGTCTGGCACAAGTGAGCTTCAGAAATACATGAGCCAATGCAGTGAGTGTTGGCGGGCTATTTGACTGCAGTGGTATCACAATGAACACCAACACGCAAAAATGAACAAGTAGGAATGTGCTTCTGTGCAGAACAATGACATGTTCGTGCTCTTTGAATGCTTTACAACCAGTGGGTTACTGTTTGTGAAGAACAGTCACTGATTTGTGCAAAAATACAGCAGTTAAATGTACCCAGGGAGAAAGTGAATCAGCAGGTTGCACTTTCCAGTAGAGGTAATAGATAGTGAAGGGATCACTGGCTGATTTTGACTACTCCATGGATGTGGAGGTCAGTAGTTATGCAACTTCTGCTATTAGAGTGGAGCTCAGTTAGCACACAGAGAAGAATGAAATCTGGGATTATATGTTATGGCCCATTATGGTTCCACTACACCACACGTTGCCCGAGCAAATAGGCAGCACATTCAGGAGCGGAGGGGACAAAATGTGGGGAGAAAAACACACATACGACAATTTAGTCAGAATTCCCTGTGCATGGAAGCTGTGTAGAGGTTAGTGTGTGTGGGAGTTGGAAAGAGGACAGTGCGTGTGGGAGTTGGAGAGAGGTCAGTGAGTGTGGGAGTTGTAGAGAGGTCAGTGTGTGTGGGAGTTGGAGAGAGGTCAGTGTGTGTGGGATTTGTAGAGAGGTTAGTCTGTGTGGGAGTTGGAGAGAAGTCAGTTTGTGGGAGTTGGAGAGAGTTTGGTGTTTGTGGGAGTTGGAGAGAGGTCAGAGAATGTGGGTGTTGGAGAGAGGTCAGTGTGTGTGGGTGTGGAGAGAGGTCAGTGTGTGGGAGTTGGACAGAGGTCAGTGCATGTTGGAGTTGGAGAGAGTCAGTGAGTGTGGGAGTTGGAGAGAGGTCAGTATGTGTGGGAGTTGGAGAGAGGTCAGAGAATGTGGGTGTTGGAGAGAGGTCAGTGTGTGTGGGTGTGGAGAGAGGTCAGTGTGTGGGAGTTGGACAGAGGTCAGTGCATGTTGGAGTTGGAGAGAGTCAGTGAGTGTGGGAGTTGGAGAGAGGTCAGTATGTGTGGGAGTTGGAGAGAGGTCAGAGAATGTGGGTGTTGGAGAGAGGTCAGTATGTGTGGGAGTTGGAGAGAGGTCAGAGAATGTGGGTGTTGGAGAGAGGTCAGTGAGTGTGGGAGTTGGAGAGAGGTTGGCATGTGTGGTAGTCGTAGTGAGGTCAGTGTTTGTGGGTGTTGGAGAGTGGTCAGTGTGTGTGGGAGTTGTAGAGAGGTCAGTGTGTGGGAGTTGAAGGGTGGTCAGTGCTTATGGGAGTTGGAGAGATGACAGTGAGTATGGGATTTGGAGAGAGGTCAGTGTGTGTGGGAGTTGAAGAGAGGTCAGTGTATGTGGGAGTTGGAGAAAGGTCAGTGTGTGTGAGAGTTGGAGAGAAGTCAGTGCTAGATGGAGCTGTAGAGAGGTCAGTTTTTGTGGGAGTCAGAGAGAGGTCAGTGTTTGTGGGAGTTAGAGAGAGGTCAGTGCATGTGGGAGTTGTAGAGAGGTCAATTTGTGTGGGTTTGGAGAGAGGTCAGTGTGTGTATGAGTTGGAGAGAGGTCAGGGTTGGTGGGAGTTGTGGAGAGGTCAGTGTGTGTGGGTTTGGAGAGAGGACAGTGCGTGTGGAATTTGGAGAGAGGTCAGTTTGTGTGGGAGTTGTAGAGAGGACAGTGTGTTTGGGAGATGGAGAGCAGTCAGTGAGTGTGGGAGTTGGAGAGAGGTCAGTGCATGTGGGAGCTGGATGAGGTCAGTGCGTGTGGGAGTTGGAGATAGGTCAGTGTTTGTGGGAGCTGTACAGAGGTCGGTGAGTGTGCAAGTTGGAGAGAGGTCATTGTGTGTGGGAATTGTAGAGAAGTCAGTGTGTGTGAGAGTTGGAGAAAGGTCAGTGTGTGTGAGATCTGGAGAGAGGTCAGTGCTAGTGGGAGTTGTAGAGAGGTCAGTGTGTGTTGGAGTTGGAGAGTGGGCAGTGTGTGAGGGAGTTGGAGAGAGGTCAATGCTTGTGGGAGTTGCAGAGAGGTCATTGTGTGTGGGTTTGGAGAGAGGTCAGTGTGTGTGTGAGTTGGAGAGAGGTCAGGGTGTGTTGGAGTTATAGAGAGGTCAGTGTGTGTCGGAGTTGGAGAGAGGTCAGTGAATGTGGGAGTTGGAGAGAGATCAGTGCATGTGGGAGTTTGAGAGAGGTCATTGCGTGTGGGAGTTGGAGAGAGGTCAGTGAGTGTGGGAGTTGGAGAGAGGTCAGTGTGTGTGGGAGTTGGAGAGATGTCATTGTGTGTGGGAGTTGGACAGAGGTCAGTGTGTGTGGGAGTTGGAGAGAGGTGAGTGGCTGTGGGAGTTGGAGAGAGGTCAGTTTGTGTGGGAGTTGGAGACAGGTCAGTGTGTGTGAGAGTTGGAGAGAGGTCAGTGCATGTGAGAGTTGGAGAGAGGTCAGTGTGTGTGAGAGATGGGGTGAAGTCAGTGCGTGTGTAAGTTGGAGTGAGGTCAGTGTGTGTGGGAGTTGGAGAAAGGTCACTGCATGTGGGAGTTGGAGATATGTCAGTGTGTGTGGAAGTTGGAGAGAGGTCACTGCGAGCGGGAGTTGGAGAGAGGACAGGGAGTGTGGGAGTTTGAGAGATGTCAGTCAGTGTGGGAGTTGGGGAGAGGTCAGTTTGTGTGAGATTTGGAGAGAGGTCAGTGTGTGTGGACGTTGGGGAGAGGTCAGAGTGTGTGGGAGTTGGGAGAGGACAGTGAGTGTGGGAGTTTTGGAGAGGTCAGTGTTTGTGTCAGTTGGAGAGAGGTCAGTGAGTGTGGGATTTGGAGAGAGGTCAGTGCGTCTCGGAGTTGACAGAGGTCAGTGGGTGTGGAAGTTGGTGAGAGATCAGTGAGTATGGGCATTGGAGAGAGGTCAATGTGTGTGGGATTTGGTTAGAGGACGGTGTGTGTGGGAGTTGGCAGAGGTCAGTGGGTGTGGGAGTTGGGGAGAGGTCATTGTATGTGGCAGTTGCAGAGAAGTCAGTGTGTGTGGGAATTGGAGAGAGGACAGGTTGTGTGGAGTTGGAAAGACATCAGGGAATTTCGGAGTTGGAAAGATATCAGTCAGTCTGGGAGTTGGGGAGAGGTCAGTTTTTGTGGGAGTTGGAGAGAGCACAGTGTGTGTGAGAGTTGGAGAGAGGTCCATGAGTGTGGGATTTGGAGAGAGCTCAGTGTGTGTGAGAGTTGGAGAGAGGTCAATGAGTGCGGGAATTGGAGAGAAGTTAGTGTGTGCGAGAGTTGGAGAGAGGTCAATGAATGTGGGAGTTGGAGAGAGGTCAGTGTGTGTGGGAATTGGTGCGAGGTCAGTGTGTGTGTTAGTTGGGCAGAGGTCAGTGTGTGTGGGAGTTGCAGAGAGGTCAGTGTGTGTGGGAGTTGCAGAGAGGTCAGTGTGTGTGGGAGTTGGGGAGGGGGTCAGTGCGTGTGGGCTTTAGGGAGACGTCAGTTTGTATGGGAGTTGGGGAGAGTTCAGTGTGTGTGGGAGTTGGAGATAGGTCAGTGACTGTGGGAGTTGGAGGGAGGTCAGTGAGTGTGGGAGTTGGAGCGATGTTAGTGTGTGTGGGAGTTGGAGAAAGGTCAGTGCATTTGGCCGTTGGAGACAGGTCAGTGTCTGGGAGTAGGAGACAGGTCAGTGCGTTTGGGGGTTGGATTGAGGTCAGTGCCTGTGTTATGGAAAGATATCTGCGCGTGTTGGAGTTTGAGAGCGGTCAGTGCGTGTGGGCGTTGGGGAGAAGTAAGTGCGTATGGGAGTTGGAGAGAGTTCAGTGTGTGTGGGAGTTGCAGAGAGGTCAGTGCGTGTGGGAGTTGGGTTGAGGTCAGTGTGCGAGGGAATTATAGAGAGGTCAATGTGTGTGGGAGTTGGGGTGAGGACAGTGCGTGTGGGAGCTGGAGTGAGGCCAGTGTGTGTGGGAGTTGGAGAGAGGTCACTGCATGTGGGAATTGGAGAGATGTTAGTGTGTGTGGAAGTTGGAGAGAGGTCAATGCGTGTGCGAGTTGGAGAGAGGTCAGGGAATGTGGAGTTTGAGAGATGTCAGTCAGTGTGGGAGTTGGGGAGAGGTCAGTTTGTGTGGGAGTTTGAGAGAGGTCAGTGTGTGTGGGAGTTGGAGTGAGGTCAGTTTGTGTGTGAGTTGGAGCGAGGTCAGTGTGTGTGTGAGTTGGGGAGGGGTTAGTGCGTGTGGGCTTTGGGGAGACGTCAGTTTGTATGGGAGTTGGGGAGAGTTCAGTGTGTGTGGGAGTTGGGGAGAGTTCAGTGTGTGTGGGAGTTGGAGATAGGTCAGTGACTGTGGAAGTTGGAGAGAGGTCAGTGAGTGTGGGAGTTGTAGAGATGTCAGTGTGTGTGGGAGTTGGAGAAAGGTCAGTGCATTTGGCAATTGGAGAGAGGTCAGTGAGTGTGGGAGTGGGAGAGAGGTCAGTGCGTTTGGGGGTTGGAGTGAGGTCAGTGCGTGTGTGGAATGGAAAGATATCTGCGCGTGTTGGAGTTCAAGAGCGGTCAGTGCGTGTGGGTGTTGGGGAGAAGTCAGTGTGTGTGAGAGTTGCAGAGAGGTCAGTGCGTGTGGGAATTGGAGAGAGGTCAGTGCGTGAGGGAGTTGGAGAGAGGTCAGTGTGTGTGGGAGTTGGGTTGAGGACAGTGCGTGTGGGAGTTGGAGAGAGGTCAGTGCATCAGGGAATTGGAGAGAGGTCAGTGTGTGTGGGAGTTGGAGAAATGTCAGTGTGTCTGAGAGTTGGAGAGAGGTCAGTGCTAGTGGGAGTTGTAGAGAGGTCAGTGTGAGTGGGAGTTGTAGAGTGGTCAGTGTGTGAGGCAGTTGGAGAGAGGTCAGTGCTTGTGGGAGTTGTAGAGAGGTCATTGTGTGTGGGTTTGGAGAGAGATCAGTGTGTGTGTGAGTTGGAGAGAGGTCAGGGTGTGTGGGAGTTGTAGAGAGGTCAGTGTGTGTGGGTTTTGAGAGAATTCAGGGCATATGGGAGTTGGAGAGTGGTCAGTGTGTGTCGGATTTGGCGAGAGGACAGTGAGTGTGGGAGTTGGAGAGAGATCAATTCATGTGGGAGTTGGAGAGAGGTCATTGTGTGTGGGAGTTGGAGAGAGGTCAGTGTGTGTGGGAGTTGGAGAGATGTCATTGTGTGTGTGAGTTGGAGAGAGGTCAGTGTGTGTGTGAGTTGAGAGAGGTCAGTGTGTGCGAGAGATGGGGTGAAGTCAGTGCGTGTGGGAGTAGGAGTGATGTCAGTGTATGTGTGAGTTTGAGAGAGGTCACTGCATGTGGGAATTGGAGAGATGTCAGTGTGAGTGGAAGTTGGGGAGAGGTCAGTTTGTGTGTGATTTGGAGAGAGGTCAGTGTGGGTGGGAGTTCGAGAGATGTCAGTGTGTGAGGGATTATGACAGAGGTCAGTTTGTGTGGCATTTGGAGAGATATTAGTTTGTGTGGGATTTGGAGAGATGTCAGTGTGTGTGTGAGTTCGAGAGAGGTCAATGCGTGTGGGAGTTGGGGACCGGTCAGTTTGTGTGGGAGTTTGAGAGAGTCAGTGAGTGTAGTTGGAGGGAGATCAGTGAGTGTATGAGTTTCAGAGAGGTCAGTGTGTCTGGGAGTTGGAGAGAGGTCAATGAGTGTGTGAATTGGAGAGTGGTCAGTGAGTGTGAGAGTTGGAGAGAGGTCAATGAATTTGGGAGTTGGAGAGAGTTCAGTATGTGTGGGATTTGGAGAGAAGTCATTGAGTGTGTGATATGGAGAGCCTTCAGTGTGTGTGGGATTTGGAGAGAGGTCAGTGTGTGTGTGATTTGGGGAGAGGTCAGTGTGTGTGGGTGTTGTAGAGATGTCAGTGTGTGTGGGTCTTGGAGAAATGTCAGTGCATATGTCCGTTGGAGAGAGGTAAATGATTGTGGGAGTTGGAGTGATGTGAGTCTGTGTGAGAGTTGGAGAGTGGTCAAAGAGTGTGGGAGTTGGAGAGACGTCTGTGTGTTTGAGAGTTGGAGAGAGGTCAATGTATGTGGGAGATGGAGAGAGTTCAGTGTGTGTGGCAGTTGGAGAGAGGTCAGTGCATGTGGGAGTTTGAGAGAGGTCATTGCGTGTGGGAGTTGGAGAGGTCAGTGAGTGTTGGAGTTGGAGAGATGTCAGTGTGTGTGGGAATTGGAGAGAGGTCACTGTGTGCGGGAGTTGTAGAGATGTCATTGTGTGTGTGAGTTGGGGAGATGTCAGTGTGTGTGAGAGAGATGGGGTGAAGTCAGTGCATGTGTGAGTTGGGGAGATGTCAGTGTGTGTGAGAGAGATGGGGTGATGTCAGTGCATGTGGGAGTTGGAGTGAGGTCAGTGTGTGTGGGAGTTGGAGAGAGGTCACTGCATGTGGGAATTGGAGAGATGTCAGTGTGTGTGGAAGTTGGAGAGAGGTCAATGCGTGTGCGAGTTGGAGAGAGGTCAGGGAGTGTGGAGTTTGAGAGATGTCAGTCAGTGTGGGAGTTGGGGAGAGGTCAGTTTGTGTGGGAGTTTGAGAGAGGTCAGTGTGTGTGGGAGTTGGAGCGAGGTCAGTATGTGTTGGAGCTGGAGCGAGGTCAGTGTGTGTGTGAGTTGGGGAGGGGTCAGTGCATGTGGGCTTTGGGGAGACGTCAGTTTGTATGGGAGTTGGGGAGATTTCAGTGTGTGTGGGAGTTGGAGATAGGTCAGTGACTGTGGGAGTTGGAGAGAGGTCAGTGCGTGTGGGCTTTGGGGAGACGTGAGTTTGTATGGGAGTTGGGGAGAGTTCAGTGTGTGTGGGAGTTGGAGATAGGTCAGTGACTGTGGGAGTTGGAGAGAGGTCAGTGAGTGTGGGAGTTGGAGCGATGTCAGTGTGTGTGGGAGTTGGAGAAAGGTCAGTGCATTTGGCCATTGGAGAGAGGTCAGTGAGTGTGGGAGTGGGAGAGAGGTCAGTGCGTTTGGGGGTTGGAGTGAGGTCAGTGCGTGTGCGGGATGGAAAGATATCTGCGCGTGTTGGAGTTCGAGAGCGGTCAGTGCGTGTGGGCGTTGGGGAGAAGTCAGTGTATATGGGAGTTGGAGAGATGTCAGTGTGTGTGAGGTTGGAGAGAGGTCAGTGTGTGTGGGAGTTGTAGAGAGGTCAGTGCGTCAGGGAGTTGGATAGAGGTCAGTGTGTGTGGGAGTTGGAGCGAGGTCAGTTTGTGTGTGAGTTGGAGCGAGGTCAGTGTGTGTGTGAGTTGGGGAGAGGTTAGTGCGTGTGGGCTTTGGGGAGACGTCAGTTTGTATGGGAGTTGGGGAGAGTTCAGTGTGTGTGGGAGTTGGAGATAGGTCAGTGACTGTGGAAGTTGGAGAGAGGTCAGTGAGTGTGGGAGTTGGAGCGATGTCAGTGTGTGTGGGAGTTGGAGAAAGGTCAGTGCATTTGGCCATTGGAGAGAGGTCAGTGAGTGTGGGAGTGGGAGAGTGGTCAGTGCGTTTGGGGGTTGGAGTGAGGTCAGTGCGTGTGTGGAATGGAAAGATATCTGCGCGTGTTGGAGTTCGAGAGCGGTCAGTGCGTGTGGGCATTGGGGAGAAGTCAGTGCGTATGGGAGTTGGAGAGATGTCAGTGTGTGTGAGGTTGGAGAGAGGTCAGTGTGTGTGAGAGTTGTAGAGAGGTCAGTGCATCAGGGAGTTGGAGAGAGGTCAGTGTGTGTGGGAGTTGGAGCGAGGTCAGTTTGTGTGTGAGTTGGAGCGAGGTCAGTGTGTGTGTGAGTTGGGGAGGGGTTAGTGCGTGTGGGCTTTGGGGAGACGTCAGTTTGTATGGGAGTTGGGGAGAGTTCAGTGTGTGTGGGAGTTGGAGATAGGTCAGTGACTGTGGAAGTTGGAGAGAGGTCAGTGAGTGTGGGAGTTGGAGCGATGTCAGTGCGTGTGGGAGTTGGAGAAAGGTCAGTGCATTTGGCCATTGGAGAGAGGTCAGTGAGTGTGGGAGTGGGAGAGAGGTCAGTGCGTTTGGGGGTTGGAGTGAGGTCAGTGCGTGTGTGGAATGGAAAGATATCTGCGCGTGTTGGAGTTCGAGAGCGGTCAGTGCGTGTGGGTGTTGGGGAGAAGTCAGTGTGTGTGGGAGTTGCAGAGAGGTCAGTGCGTGTGGGAATTGGAGAGAGGTCAGTGCGTGAGGGAGTTGGAGAGAGGTCAGTGTGTGCGCGAGCTGGGTTGAGGGCAGTGCGTGTGGGATTTGGAGAGAGATCAGTGTGTCAGTTTGTTGGAGAGAGGTCAGTGTGTGTGGGAGTTGGAGAAATGTCAGTGTTTCTGAGAGTTAGAGAGAGGTCAGGGCTAGTGGGAGTTGTAGAGAAGGCAGTGTGAGTGGGAGTCGGAGAGTAGTCAGTGTGTGAGGCAGTTGGAGAGAGGTCAGTGCTTGTGGGAGTTGTAGAGATGTCATTGTGTGTGGGTTTGGAGAGATGTCAGTGTGTGTGTGAGTTGGAGAGAGGACAGGGTGTGTGGGTGTTGTAGAGAGGTGTGTGTGTGTTGGTTTCGAGAGAATTCAGGGCATGTGGCCGTTGCAGAGAGGTCAGTGTGTGTCGGATTTGGCGAGAGGTCAGTGAGTGTGGGAGTTGGAGAGAGGTCACTGTGTGTGGGAGTTGGAGAGATGTCATTGTGTGTGTGAGTTGGAGAGAGGTCAGGGTGTGTGGGAGTTGTAGAGAGGTAAGTGTGTGTGGGTTTCGAGACAATTCAGGGCATGTGGCAGTTGGAGAGACGTCGGATTTGGCGAGAGATCAGTGAGTGTGGGAGTTGGAGAGAGGTCAGTGCATGTGGGAGTTTGAGAGAGGTCATTGTGTGTGGGAGTTGGAGAGAGGTCAGTTTGTGTGGGAGTTGGAGAGTGGTCACTGTGTGTGTGAGTTGGAGAGATGTCATTGTGTGTGTGAGTTGGAGAGAGGTCAGTGTGTGTGAGAGATGGGGTGAAGTCAGTGCGTGTGGGAGTTGGAGTGAGGTCAGTGTATGTGTGAGTTTGAGAGAGGTCACTGCATGTGGGAATTGGAGAGATGTCTGTGTGAGTGGAAGTTAGGGAGAGGTCAGTTTGTGTGGGAGTTGGAGAGAGGTCAATGCGTGTAGGAGTTGGGGAGTGGTCAGTTTGTGTGGGAGTTTGAGAGAGTCAGTGAGTGTAGTTGGAGAGAGGACAGTGCTTGTGGGAGTTGTAGAGATGTCATTGTGTGTCGGTTTGGAGAGAGGTCAGTGTGTGTGTGAGTTGGAGAGAGGTCAGGGTGTTTGGGAGTTGTAGAGAGGTCAGTGTGTGTGGGTTTCGAGAGAATTCAGGGCATGTGGGAGTTGGAGAGAGTTCAGTGTGTGTCGGATTTGGCGAGAGGTCAGTGAGTGTGGGAGTTGGAGAGAGGTCAGTGCATGTGTGAGTTTGATAAAGGTCATTGTGTGTGGGAGTTGGAGAGAGGTCAGTGAGTGTGCGAGTTGGAGAGAGGTCAGTGTGTGTGGGTGTTGGAGAGAGGTCACTGTGTGTGGGAGTTGTGGAGTTGTCATTGTGTGTGGGAGTTGGAGAGAGGTCAGTGTGTGTGTGAGTTGGGGAGAAGTCAGTGTATGTGAGAGATGGGGTGATGTCAGTGCATGTGGGAGTTGGAGTGAGGTCAATGTGTGTGGGAGTTGGAGAGAGGTCACTGCATGTGGGAATTGGAGAGATGTCAGTGTGTGTGGAAGTTGTAGAGAGGTCAATGTGTGTGCGAGTTGGAGAGAGGTCAGGGAGTGTGGAGTTTGAGAGATGTCAGTCAGTGTGGGAGTTGGGGAGAGGTCAGTTTGTGTGGGAGTTGGAGAGATGTCATTGTGTGTGTGAGTTGGAGAGAGGTCAGTGTGTGTGTGAGTTGGGGAGAGGTCAGTGTGTGTGAGTGATGGGGTGAAGTCAGTACGTGTGGGAGTTGGAGTGATGTCAGTGTATGTGTGAGTTTGAGAGAGGTCACTGCATGTGGGAATTGGAGAGATGTCTGGGTGTGAGTGGAAGTTAGGGAGAGGTCAGTTTGTGTGGGAGTTGGAGAGAGGTCAGTGTGGGTGGGAGTTGGAGAGAGGTCACTGTGTGTGTGAGTTGGAGAGATGTCATTGTGTGTATGAGTTGGAGAGAGGTCAGTGTGTGTGTGAGTTGGGGAGAGGTCAGTGTGTGTGAGAGATGGGGTGAAGTCAGTGCTTGTGGGAGTTGGAGTGAGGTCAGTGTATGTGTGAGTTTGAGAGAGGTCACTGCATGTGGGAATTGGAGAGATGTCAGTGTGAGTGGAAGTTGGGGAGGGGTCAGTTTGTGTGTGATTTGGAGAGAGGTCAGTGTGGGTGGGAGTTCGAGAGATGTCAGTGTGTGTGGAATTTTGAGAGAGGTCAGTTTGTGTGGGAGTTGGAGAGAGTTCAGTGTGTGTGGGAGTTCGAGAGAGGTCAATGCGTGTGGGAGTTGGGGAGCGGTCAGTTTGTGTGGGAGTTTGAGAGAGTCAGTGAGTGTAGTTGGAGGGAGATCAGCGAGTGTGTGAGTTTCAGAGATGTCAGTGTGTATTCGAGTTGGGGAGAGTTCAATGAGTGTGGGAGTTGGAGAGTGGTCAGTGTGTGTGAGAGTTGGAGAGAGGTCAATGAATGTGGGACATGGAGAGAGTTCAGTGTGTGTGGGATTTGGAGAGAAGTCATTGAATGTGTGATTTGGAGAGCTTTCGGTGTGTGTGGGATTTGGAGAGAGGTCAGTGTGTGTGTGATTTGGGGAGAGGTCAGTGTGTGTGGGAGTTGTAGAGATGTCAGTGTGTGTGGGAGTTGGAGATAGGTCAGTGAGTGTGGGGGTTGGAGAGAGGTCAGTGAGTGTGGGTGTTGGAGAAATGTCAGTGCATATGTCCGTTGGAGAGAGGTAAATGATTGTGGGAGTTGGAGTGACGCCAGTGTGTGTTAGAGTTGGAGAGTGGTCAAAGAGAGTGGGAGTTGGAGAGAGGTCTTTGTGTTTGAGTGTTGGAGAGAGGTCAATATATGTGGGAGATGGAGCGAGTTCAGTGTGTGTGGGAGTTGGAGTGAGGTCAGTGCAAGTGGGAGTTTGAGAGAGGTCATTGCGTGTGGGAGTTGGAGAGAGGTCAGTGAGTGTGGGAGTTGGAGAGAGGTCAGTGTGTGTGGGAGTTGGAGAGAGGTCAGTGTGTGTGGGAGTTGGAGAGAGGTCACTGTGTGCGGGAGTTTTAGCGATGTCATTGTGTGTGGGAGTTGGAGAGAGGTCAGTGAGTGTGGGAGTTGGAGAGAGGTCAGTGAGTGTGGGAGTTGGAGAGAGGTCAGTGTGTGTGGGAGTTGGAGAGAGGTCAGTGTGTGTGGGAGTTGGAGAGAGGTCACTGTGTGCGGGAGTTTTAGAGATGTCATTGTGTGTGGGAGTTGGAGAGAGGTCAGTGTGTGTGTGAGTTGGGGAGAGGTTGGTGTGTGTGAAAAATGGGATGAAGTCAGTGCATGTGGGAGTTGGAGTGAGGTCAGTGTGTGTGGGAGTTTGAGAGAGGTCACTGCATGTGGGAATTGGAGAGATGTCAGTGTGGTTGGAAGTTGGAGAGAGGTCAATGCATGTGCGAGTTGGAGAGAGGTCAGGGAGTGTGGAGTTTGAGAGATGTCAGTCAGTGTGGGAGTTGGGGAGAGGTCAGTTTGTGTGGGAGTTTGAGAGAGGTCAGTGTGCGTGGGAGTTGGAGCGAGGTCAGTTTGTGTGGGAGTTGGAGAGAATTCAGTGTGAGTGTGTGTTGGGGAGGGGTCAGTGCATGTGGGCTTTGGGGAGACGTCAGTTTGTACGGGAGTTGGGGAGAGTTCAGTGTGTGTGGTAGTTGGAGATAGGTCAGTGACTGTGGGAGTTGGAGAGAGGTCAGTGAGTTTGGGAGTTGGAGCGATGTCATTGTGTGTGGGAGTTGGAGAAAGGTCAGTGCATTTGGCCGTTGGAGAGAGGTCAGTGAATGTGGGAGTGGGGGAGAGGTCAGTGCGTTTGGGGGTTGGAGAGAGGCCAGTGTTTGTGGGAGTTGGAGAGAGGTCAGTTTGTGTGGGTGTTGTGGAGAGGTCAGTGCGTGTGGGAGTTGGGGAGAGGTCAGTGTGTGTGGGATTTGGAGAGAGGTCAGTGTGTGTGGGAGTTGGAGAGAGGTCAGTGCATGTGTGAGTTTGATAAAGGTCATTGTGTGTGGGAGTTGGAGAGAGGTCAGTGTGCGTGGGATTTGGAGAGAGGTCACTGTGTGTGGGAGTTGGAGAGATGTCATTGTGTGTGGGAGTTGGAGAGAGGTCAGTGTGTGTGTGAGTTGTGGAGAGGTCAGTGTGTGTGAGAGATGGGGTGAAGTCAGTGCGTGTGGGAGTTGGAGTGAGGTCAGTGTATGTCTGAGTTTGAGAGAGGTCACTGCATGTGGGAATTGGAGAGATGTCAGTGTGAGTGGAAGTTGGGGAGAGGTCAGTTTGTGTGTGATTTGGAGAGAGGTCAGTGTGGATGGGAGTTCGAGAGATGTCAGTGTGTGTGGGATTTTGAGAGAGGTCAGTTTGTGTGGCGGTTGGAGAGATATTAGTTTGTGTGGGAGTTGGAGAGAGGTCAGTGTGTTTGGGAGTTCGAGAGAGGTCAATGCGTGTAGGAGTTGGGGAGTGGTCAGTTTGTGTGGGAGTTTGAGAGAGTCAGTGAGTGTAGTTGGAGGGAGGTCAGCGAGTGTGTGAGTTTCAGAGAGGTCAGTGTGTGTGGGAGTTGGAGAGATTTCAGGGAGTGTGGGATTTGGAGAATGGTAAGTGTGTGTGAGAGTTGGAGAGAGGTCAATGAATGTTGGAATGAGAGAGTTCAGTGTGTGTGGGATTTGGAGAGAAGTCATTGAGTGTGTGATTTGGAGAGCTTTCAGTGTGTGTGGGATTTGACGAGAGATCAGTGTGTGTGTGATTTGGGGAGAGGTCAGTGTGTGTGGGAGTTGTAGAGAGGTCAGTGTGTGTGGGAGTTGGAGAGAGGTCAGTTTGTGCACGAGCTGGGTTAAGGACAGTGCGTGTGGGAGTTGGAGAGAGATCAGTGCGTCAGTTTGTTGGAGAGAGGTCAGTGTGTGTGGGAGTTGGAGAAATGTCAGTGTGTCTGAGAGTTAGAGAGAGGTCAGGGCTAGTGGGAGTTGTAGAGAAGGCAGTGTGAGTGGGAGTCGGAGAGTGGTCAGTGTGTGAGGCAGTTGGAGAGAGGTCAGTGCTTGTGGGAGTTGTAGAGATGTCATTGTGTGTGGGTTTGGAGAGAGATCAGTGTGTGTGTGAGTTGGAGAGAGGACAGGGTGTGTGGGTGTTGTAGAGAGGTGTGTGTGTGTTGGTTTCGAGAGAATTCAGGGCATGTGGCCGTTGGAGAGAGGTCAGTGTGTGTCGGATTTGGCGAGAGGTCAGTGAGTGTGGGAGTTGGAGAGAGGTCACTGTGTGTGTGGGAGTTAGAGAGATGTCATTGTGTGTGTGAGTTGGAGAGAGGTCAGGGTGTGTGGGAGTTGTAGAGAGGTAAGTGTGTGTGGGTTTCGAGACAATTCAGGGCATGTGGCAGTTGGAGAGACGTCGGATTTGGCGAGAAATCAGTGAGTGTGGGAGTTGGAGAGAGGTCAGTGCATGTGGGAGTTTGAGAGAGGTCATTGTGTGTGGGAGTTGGAGAGAGGTCAGTTTGTGTGGGAGTTGGAGAGAGGTCACTGTGTGTGTGAGTTGGAGAGATGTCATTGTGTGTGTGAGTTGGAGAGAGGTCAGTGTGTGTGTGAGTTGGGCAGAGGTCAGTGTGTGTGAGAGATGGGGTGAAGTCAGTGCGTGTGTGAGTTTGAGTGAGGTCAGTGTATGTGTGAGTTTGAGAGAGGTCACTGCATGTGGGAATTGGAGAGATGTCTGTGTGAGTGGAAGTTAGGGAGAGGTCAGTTTGTGTGGGAGTTGGAGAGAGGTCAGTTTGTGTGGGAGTTCGAGAGAGGTCAATGCGTGTAGGAGTTGGGGAGTGGTCAGTTTGTGTGGGAGTTTGAGAGAGTCAGTGAGTGTAGTTGGAGAGATGACAGTGCTTGTGGGATTTGTAGAGATGTCATTGTGTGTGGGTTTGGAGAGAGGTCAGTGTGTGTGTGAGTTGGAGAGAGGTCAGGGTGTTTGGGAGTTGTAGAGAGGTCAGTGTGTGTGGGTTTCGAGAGAATTCAGGGCGTGTGGGAGTTGGAGAGAGGTCAGTGTGTGTCGGATTTGGCGAGAGGTCAGTGAGTGTGGGAGTTGGAGAGAGGTCAGTGCATGTGTGAGTTTGATAAAGGTCATTGTGTGTGGGAGTTGGAGAGAGGTCAGTGAGTGTGCGAGTTGGAGAGAGGTCAGTGTGTGTGGGTGTTGGAGAGACGTCACTGTGTGTGGGAGTTGTGGAGTTGTCATTGTGTGTGGGAGTTGGAGAGCGGTCAGTGTGTGTGTGAGTTGGGGAGAAGTCAGTGTATGTGAGAGATGGGGTGATGTCAGTGCATGTGGGAGTTGGAGTGAGGTCAATGTGTGTGGGAGTTGGAGAGAGGTCACTGCATGTGGGAATTGGAGAGATGTCAGTGTGTGTGGAAGTTGTAGAGAGGTCAATGCGTGTGCGAGTTGGAGAGAGGTCAGGGAGTGTGGAGTTTGAGAGATGTCAGTCAGTGTGGGAGTTGGGGAGAGGTCAGTGTGTGTGTGAGTTGGGGAGAGGTCAGTGTGTGTGAGTGATGGGGTGAAGTCAGTGCGTGTGGGAGTTGGAGTGATGTCAGTGTATGTGTGAGTTTGAGAGAGGTCACTGCATGTGGGAATTGGAGAGATGTCTGTGTGAGTGGAAGTTAGGGAGAGGTCAGTTTGTGTGGGAGTTGGAGAGAGGTCAGTGTGGGTGGGAGTTCGAGAGAGGTCAATGCGTGTAGGAGTTGGGGAGTGGTCAGTTTGTGTGGGAGTTTGAGAGAGTCAGTGAGTGTAGTTGGAGAGAGGTCAGTGCTTGTGGGAGTTGTAGAGATGTCATTGTGTGTGGGTTTGGAGAGAGATCAGTGTGTGTGTGAGTTGGAGAGTGGTCAGAGTGTTTGGGAGTTGTAGAGAGGTCAGTGTGTGTGGGTTTCGAGAGAATTCAGGGCATGTGGGAGTTGGAGAGAGGTCAGTGTGTGTCGGATTTGGCGAGAGGTCAGTGAGTGTGGGAGTTGGAGAGAGGTCAGTGCATGTGTGAGTTTGATAAAGGTCATTGTGTGTGGGAGTTGGAGAGAGGTCAGTGTTTGTGGGTGTTGGAGAGAGGTCACTGTGTGTGGGAGTTGTGGAGTTGTCATTGTGTGTGGGAGTTGGAGAGAGGTCAGTGTGTGTGTGAGTTGGGGAGAAGTCAGTGTATGTGGGAATTGGAGAGATGTCAGTGTGTGTGGAAGTTGGAGAGAGGTCAATACGTGTGCGAGTTGGAGAGAGGTCAGGGAGTGTGGAGTTTGAGAGATGTCAGTCAGTGTGGGAGTTGGGGAGAGGTCAGTTTGTTTGGGAGTTGGAGAGAGGTCAATGTAAGTGGGAGATGGAGAGAGTTCAGTGTACGTGGCAGTTGGAGAGAGGTCAGTGCATGTGGGAGTTTGTGAGAGTTCATTGCGTGTGGGAGTTGGAGAGAGGTCAGTGAGTGTGGGAGTTGGAGAGAGTTCAGTTTGTGTGGGAGTTGGAGAGAGGTCACTATGTGTGGGAGTTGTAGAGATGTCATTGTGTGTGGGAGTTGGAGAGTGGTCAGTGTGTGTGTGAGTTGGGGAGAGGTCAGTGTGTGTTAGAGATGGGGTGAAGTCAGTGCGTGTGGGAGTTGGAGTGAGGTCAGTGTATCTGTGAGTTTGAGAGAGGTCACTGCATGTGGGAATTGGAGAGATGTCTGTGTGAGTGGAAGTTGGGGAGAGGTCAGTTTGTGTGTGATTTGGAGAGAGGTCAGTGTGGGTGGTAGTTCAAGAGATGTCAGTGTGTGTGGGATTTTGAGAGAGGTCAGTTTGTGTGGCAATTGGAGAGAGGTCAGTGTGTGTGGGAGTTGGGGAACGGTCAGTTTGTGTGGGAGTTTGAGAGAGTCAGTGAGTGTAGTTGGAGGGAGATCAGCGAGTGTGTGAGTTTCAGAGAGGTCAGTGTGTGTGGGAGTTGGAGGGAGTTCAATGAGTGTAGGAGTTGGAGAGTGGTCAGTGCGTGTGAGAGTTGGAGAGAGGTCAATGGATGTGGGAGTTGGAGAGAGTTCAGTGTGTGTGGGATTTGGAGAGAGGTCAGTGTGTGTGTGATTTGGGGAGAGTTCAGTGTATGTGAGAGTTGCAGAGAGGTCAGTGCGTGTGGGAGTTGGAGAGAGGTCAGTGCGTGAGGGGGTTGGAGAGAGGTCAGTGTGTGTGGGAGTTGGGTTTAGGACAGTGCGTGTGGGAGTTGGATAGAGGTCAGTGCATCAGGGAGTTGGAGAGAGGTCACTGTGTGTGGGAGTTGTGGAGTTGTCATTGTGTGTGGGAGTTGGAGAGAGGTCAGTGTTTGTGTGAGTTGGGGAGAAGTCAGTGTATGTGAGAGATTTGGTGATGTCAGTGCATGTGGGAGTTGGAGTGAGGTCAGTGTGTGTGGGTGTTGGAGAGAGGTCACTGCATGTGGGAATTGGAGAGATGTCAGTGTGTGTGGAAGTTGGAGAGAGGTCAATGCATGTGCGAGTTGGAGAGAGGTCAGGGAGTGTGGAATTTGAGAGATGTCAGTCAGTGTGGGAATTGGGGAGAGGTCAGTTTGTGTGGGAGTTTGAGAGTGGTCAGTGTGTTTGGGAGTTGGAGCGAGGTCAGTTTGTGTTGGAGTTGGAGAGAGGTCAGTGTGTGTGTGAGTTGGGGAGAGGTCAATGCGTGTGTGAGTTGTAGATAGGTCAGTGAGTGTGGGAGTTGGAGATAGGTTAGTGAGTGTGGGAATTGGAGATAGGTTAGTGAGTGTGGGAGTTGGAGAGAGGTCAGTGTGTGTGGTAATTCGAGAGATATCAGTGTGTGTGAGAGTGGGAGAGACGTCAATGAGTGGGGAGCTGTCGAGAAGTCAGTGTTTGTGCGAGTTGGAGAGAGGTCAGTGAGTGTGGGAGTTGGAGTGCTGTCAGTGCGTATGGGAGTTGGAGAGAGGTCAGTGTGTGTGGGAGTTAGAGAGATGTCAGCGCGTGTGGGAGTTAGAGAGAGGTCTATGTGTGTGTCAGTTGGGGAGAGGTCAGTGTCTGTGGGATTTGGGGAGAGGTCAATGCGTGTGGGAGTTGGAGTTGGTCAGTGCGTGTGGGAGTTGGAGATAGGAAAGTGAGTGTGGGAGTTGGAGAGATGTCAGTGGGTGTGGGTGTTGGAGAGATATCAGTGTGTGTGGGAGTTGGAGAGAGAACAGGGAGTGAGAGAGTTGGAGAGATGTCAGTCATTGTGGGAGTTCGAGAGATTTCAGTGAGTGTGGGAGTTGGAGAGAGGTCAGTGTGTGGGAGTGGGAGAGTTGTCAGTGCGTGTGGGAGTTAGAGAGAGGTCAGTGCTTGTGGGAGTTGGAGAGAGGTCAGTGAGCATGGGCGTTGGGGAAAGATCTGTGTCTGTGGGATTTGGGGAGAGGTCGGTGTGTGTGAGAGTTAGGAGAGTTCTGTGGGTGGGGGAGTAGGTGAGAGTTCAGTGAGTGTGGGAGTTGAAGAGATGTCAGTGAATGTGGAAGGTGGAGACGGTCTCTTTGTGTGGGAGTTGGAGAGACGACACTGTGTGTGGTACTTCGAGAGATGTCAGTGTGTGTGAGAGTGGGAGAGAGGTCAATGAGTGTGGGAGTTGTAGAGAAGTCAGTGTTTGTGGGAGTTGGAGAGAGGTCAGTGAGTGTGGGAGTTGGAGTGCTGTCAGTGCGTATGGGAGTTGGAGAGAGGTCAGTGTGTGTGTGAGTTGGGGAGAGGTCAGTGTGTGTGGGATTTGAGGAGAGGTCAATGCGTGTGGGAGTTGGAGATAGGTCAGTGACTGTGGGAGTTGGAGAGATGTCAGTCAGTGTGGGGGTTCGGGAAATGTCAGTGATTGTGAGAGTTGGAGAGTGGTCAGTGTGTGTGGGAGTGGGAGAGATGTCAATGCATGTGGGAGTTAGAGAGAGGTCAGTGCATGTGGGAGTTGGAGAGAGGTCAGTCTGTGTTGGAGTGAGAGAGAGGTCAGTGCGTGTGTGAGTTGGAGAGAGGTCAGTTTGTGTGGGATTTGGAGAGAGATCAGTGAGTATGGGCATTCGGGAGAGGTCTGTGTGTGTGCGATTTGGGGAGAGGTTGGTGTGTGTGGGAGTTGGGAGAGGTCAGCGGGTGTGGGAGTTGGGGAGAGGTCAGTGAGTGTTGGAGTTGGAGAGATGTCAGTGAGTGTGGATTTTGAGACACGTCTGTTTGTGTGGGAGTTGGAGAGAGGTCAGTGTGTGTGGTAGTTCGAGAGAGGTCAGTGCGCGTGGGATTTGAGGAGAGGTCAGTTTGTGTGGGAGTTGGAGAGATTCAGTGGGTGTAGTTGGAGGGAGATCAGCAAGTGTGGGAGTTGGAGAGAGGTCAGTGTGTGTGAGAGTTGGAGAGAGGTCAATGAGTGTCGGAGGTGTAGAGAGGTCAGTGTGCTTGTGAGTTGGGGAGAGGTCAATGAATGTGGGAGTTTTAGAGAAATCAGTGTTTTTGGGAGATGGAGAGCGGTCAGTGTGTGTGGGAGTTGGAGTGCTGTCAGTGCATGTGGGAGTTGGAGAGAGGTCAGTGTGTGTGTGAGTTTGGGAGATGTCAGTGTGTGTGGGATTTGGGGAGAGGTCAATGCGTGTGGGAGTTGGAGATAGGTCAGTGGGTGTGGGTGTTGGAGAGATATCAGTATTTGTGGGAGTTGGAGGAAGATCAGTGCTTGTGCGCGTTGGAGAGAGGTCAGTGAGTGTGGGATTTGGAGCAAGGTCAGTGTGTGTGGGACTTGGAGAGAGGTCAGTGCGTGTGCCTGTTGGAGAGTGCTCAGTGAGAGTGGGAGTTAGGGAGAGGTCAGTGCGTTTGGGAGTTGTATTGAGGTGAGTGCGTGTGTGGGATAGAAAGAGATCAGCATGTGATAGAGTTCGAGAGCATTCAGTTTGTTGGAGTTGGAGGGAGATCAGTGAGTGTGGGATTTGGAGAGAGGTCAGTGTGTGTGGGAGTTGGAGAGATGTCAGTGTGTGTGGGAGTTGGAGAGAGGTCAGTGTGTGTTGGAGTTGGAGAGAGGTCATTGATTGTGGGAGTTGTAGAGAGGTCAGTGCGTGTGGGTGTTGGAGAGAGGTCAGTGCGTATGGGCGTTGGAGAGAGGTCAGTGTGTGTGGGAGTTGGGGAGAGGTCAGTGTGTGTGGGCGTTGCAGAGAAGTCAGTGTTTGTGGGAGTTGGAGAGAGGTCAGTTAGTGTGGGAGTTGGAGAGATGTCAGTCATTGTTGGAGTTGGTGAGAGGTCAGTTTGTGTGGGAGTTTGAGAGAAGTCAGTGTGCGTGGGAATTGGGGAGAGGTCAGGTTGTGTGGGAGTTGGAGATGGTGGGAGATCAGTGAGTGTGGGAGTTGGAGAGAGGTCAGTGAGTGTGCGAGTTGGAGAGAGGTCAGTGTGTGTGGGAGTTGGAAGAGAAGTCAGTGCCTGTGGGAGTTGGAGAGAGGTCAGTTAGTGTGGGAGTTGGAGCGATGTCATTCAGTGTTGGAGTTGCCAATAGTTCAGTTTGTGTGAGAGTTTGAGAGAAGTCAGTGTGTGTGGAAGTTGGGGAGAGGTCAGTTTGTGTGTTAGTTGGAGAGAGGTCAGTTTGTGTGGGAGTTGGAGAGAGGTCAGTGTGTGTGGGAGTGGGATAGATGTCAGTTTGTGTGGGAGTTGGAGAGAGGTCAGTGCATGTGGGAGTTGGAGTGATGTCAGTGCATGTGGGAGTTGTAGAGAGCTCAGTGTATGTGGGACTTGCAGAGATGTCAGTGTGTTTCGGAGTTGGAGAGTG
Source organism: Isurus oxyrinchus (assembly GCA_026770705.1). Taxonomy (NCBI): domain Eukaryota; kingdom Metazoa; phylum Chordata; class Chondrichthyes; order Lamniformes; family Lamnidae; genus Isurus; species Isurus oxyrinchus. The sequence continues at coordinate 113,074,024 of JANJGN010000017.1, forward strand.
AACATGGAGTGTGGGAGTTGGAGAGATGTCAGTCAGTGTGGGAATTCGGGAGATGTCAGTTTGTGCGGGATTTGGAGAGAGATCAGTGAGAATGGGTGTTGGGGAGAGATCTGTGTGTGTGGGATTTGGGGAGAGGTCAGTGTGTGTGGGAGTTGGGAGAGGTCAGTGGGTGTGGGAGTTGACGAGAGGTCAGTGAGTGTGGGATTTGAAGGTATATCAGTGAATGTGGGAGTTGGAGACAGGTCTGTTTGTGTGGGAGTTGGAGAGAGTGCAGTGTGTGTGGTAATTTCAGAGAGGTCAGTTTGTGTGAGAGTGGGAGAGATTTCAATGAGTGTGGTAGTTGAAGAGAAGTCAGTGTTTGTGGGATTTGGAGAGAGGTCAGTGAGTGTGGGAGTTGGAGTGCTGTCAGTGCGTGTGGGATTTGGAGAGAGGTCATTGTGTGTATGAGTTGGGGAGAGTTCAGTGTGTGTGGGATTTGAGGAGAGGTCAATGCGTGTTGGAGTTGGAGATAGGTCAGTGAGTGTGGGAGTTGGAGAGAGGTCTGTGGTTGTGGGTGGTGGAGAGATATCAGTATGTGTGGGAGTTGGAGAAAGATCAATGCTTCTGGGCGTTGGAGAGAGGTCAATGAGTGTGGGATTTCGGGAGATGTCAGTTTGTGTCGGATTTGGAGAGAGATCAGTGAGTATGGGCGTTGGGGAGAGATCTGTGTGTGTGGGATTTGGGGAGAGGTCGGTGTGTGTTGGAGTTGGGAGAGGTCAGTGGGTGGGGGAGATGGCGAGAGGTCAGTGACTGTGGGAGTTGAAGAAATGTCAGTGAATGTGCGAGTTGGAGACAGGTCTGTTTGTCTGGGAGTTGCAGAGAGGTCAGTGTGAGTGGTAATTTGAGAGAGGTCAGTGTGTGTGGGAGTTGTAGAGAAGTCAGTGTTTGTGGGAGTTGAAGAGAGGTCAGTGAGTGTGGGAGTTGGAGTGCTGTCAGTGCATGTGGGAGTTGGAGAGATGTCGGTGTGTGTTTGAGTTGGGGAGAGGTCAGTCTGTGTGGGATTTGGGGACAGGTCAATGCGTGTGGGAGTTGGAGATAGGTCAGTGAGCGTGGGAGTTGGAGATAGGACAGTGAGTGTGGAAGTTGGAGAGAGTTCAGTGCGTGTGGTTGTTGGAGAGATATCAGTATGTGTGTGAGTTGGAGAGAGGTCAGTGTGTGTGGGAGTGGGATAGATGTCAGTGCTAGTGGGAGTTGGCGAGAGGTCAGTGTGTGTGGGATTTGGGGAGAGTCAATGCGTTTGGGAGTTGGATATATGTCAGTGAGTGTGGGAGTTGGAGAGAGGTCAGTGGGTGTGGATGTTGGAGAGATATCAGTATGTGTGGGAGTTGGAGGAAGATCAGTGCATGCGCGCGTTGGAGAGAGGTCAGTGAGTGTGGGATTTGGAGCAAGGTCAGTGTGTGTGTGACTTGGAGAAAGGTCAGTGTGTGTGCCTGTTGGAGTGATGTCAGTGAGAGTGGGAGTTAGGGCGAGGTCAGTGCATTTGGGAGTTGGATTGAGGTCAGTGCGTGTGTGGGATGGAAAGAGATCAGCATGTGTTGGAGTTCGAGTGCGTTCAGTTTGTTGGAGTTGGAGGGAGATCAGTGAGTGTGGGAGTTGGAGAGAGGTCAGTGAGTGTGAGTTGGAGAGAAGTCAGTGCGTGTGGGAGTTGGAGAGAGGTCAGTTAGTGTGGGAGTTGGAGAGATGTCAGTCAGTGTTGGAGTTGGGGAGATGTCAGTTTGTGTGGGAGTTGGAGAGAGGTCAGTGTGTGTGGGAGTGGGATAGATGTCAGTGTGTGTGGGATTGGGATAGATATCAGTGTGTGTGGGAGTTGGAGAGAGGTCAGTGTGTGTGGAAGTTGCAGAGAGGTCAGTGTATTTGGGAGTTGGAGAGAGAACATGGAGTGTGGGAGTTGAAGAGATGTCAGTCTGTGTGGGTGTTCGGGAGATGTCAGTTTGTGTGGGATTTGGAGAGAGATCAGTGAGTATGGGCATTGGGGAGAGATCTGTGTGTGTGGGATTTGGGGAGAGGTCGGTGTTGGTGGGATTTGGGAGAGGTCAGTGGGTGTGGGACCTGGGGAGAGGTCAGTGAGTGTGGGAGTTGAAGAGATATCACTGAATGTGGTAGTCGGAGACAGGTCTCTTTGTGTGGGAGTTGGAGAGAGGTCAGTGTGTATGGTGGAGAGAGGTCAGTGTGTGTGGTAATTCGAGAGAGGTCAGTGAGTGTGAGAGTGGGAGAGAGGTCAATGAGTGTGGGAGTTGAAGAAAAGTCAGTATTTGTGGGATTTGGAGAGAAGTCAGTGAGTGTGGGAGTTGGAGTGCTGTCAGTGCGTGTGGGAGTTGGAGAGAGGTCGGTGTGTGTGGGATTTGGGGAAAGGTCAATGCATGTGTGAGTTGGAGATAGGTCAGTGAGTGTGGGAGTTGGAGATAGGTCAGTGAGTGTGGGAGTTGGAGAGAGGTCTGTGAGTGTGGGTGTTGGAGAGATATCAGTATGTGTGGGAGTTGGAGAAAGATCAAAGGTTGTGCGCGTTGGAGAGAGGTCAGTGAGTGTGGGATTTCGGGAGATGTCAGTTTGTGTGGGATTTGGAGAGAGATCAGTGAGTATGGGCGTTGGCGAGAGATCTGTGTGTGGGATTTGGGGAGAGGTCGGTGTGTGTGGAAGATGGAAGAGGTCAGTGGGTGTGGGAGTTGGAGAGAGGTCAGTGAGTGTGGGATTTGAAGAGATGTCAGTGAATGTGGGAGTTGGAAACAGGTCTGTTTGTGTGGGAGTTGGAGAGAGGTCAGTGTGTGTGGTAATTCGAGAGAGGTCAGTGTGTGTGAGAGTGGGAGAGAGGTCAATGAGTGTGGGAGGTGTAGAGAAGACAGTGTTTGTGGGATTTGGAGAGAGGTCAGTGAGTGTGGGAGTTGGAGTGCTGTCAGTGCGTATGGGAGTTGGAGAGAGGTCAGTGTGTGTGTGAGTTGGGGAGAGGTCAGTGTGTGTGGGATTTGAGGAGAGGTCAATGCGTGTGGGAGTTGGAGATAGGTCAGTGACTGTGGGAGTTGGAGAGATGTCAGTCAGTGTGGGGGTTCGGGAAATGTCAGTGATTGTGAGAGTTGGAGAGTGGTCAGTGTGTGTGGGAGTGGGAGAGATGTCAATGCATGTGGGAGTTAGAGAGAGGTCAGTGCATGTGGGAGTTGGAGAGAGGTCAGTCTGTGTTGGAGTGAGAGAGAGGTCAGTGCGTGTGTGAGTTGGAGAGAGGTCAGTTTGTGTGGGATTTGGAGAGAGATCAGTGAGTATGGGCATTCGGGAGAGGTCTGTGTGTGTGCGATTTGGGGAGAGGTTGGTGTGTGTGGGAGTTGGGAGAGGTCAGCGGGTGTGGGAGTTGGGGAGAGGTCAGTGAGTGTTGGAGTTGGAGAGATGTCAGTGAGTGTGGATTTTGAGACACGTCTGTTTGTGTGGGAGTTGGAGAGAGGTCAGTGTGTGTGGTAGTTCGAGAGAGGTCAGTGCGCGTGGGATTTGAGGAGAGGTCAGTTTGTGTGGGAGTTGGAGAGATTCAGTGGGTGTAGTTGGAGGGAGATCAGCAAGTGTGGGAGTTGGAGAGAGGTCAGTGTGTGTGAGAGTTGGAGAGAGGTCAATGAGTGTCGGAGGTGTAGAGAGGTCAGTGTGCTTGTGAGTTGGGGAGAGGTCAATGAATGTGGGAGTTTTAGAGAAATCAGTGTTTTTGGGAGATGGAGAGCGGTCAGTGTGTGTGGGAGTTGGAGTGCTGTCAGTGCATGTGGGAGTTGGAGAGAGGTCAGTGTGTGTGTGAGTTTGGGAGATGTCAGTGTGTGTGGGATTTGGGGAGAGGTCAATGCGTGTGGGAGTTGGAGATAGGTCAGTGGGTGTGGGTGTTGGAGAGATATCAGTATTTGTGGGAGTTGGAGGAAGATCAGTGCTTGTGCGCGTTGGAGAGAGGTCAGTGAGTGTGGGATTTGGAGCAAGGTCAGTGTGTGTGGGACTTGGAGAGAGGTCAGTGCGTGTGCCTGTTGGAGAGTGCTCAGTGAGAGTGGGAGTTAGGGAGAGGTCAGTGCGTTTGGGAGTTGTATTGAGGTGAGTGCGTGTGTGGGATAGAAAGAGATCAGCATGTGATAGAGTTCGAGAGCATTCAGTTTGTTGGAGTTGGAGGGAGATCAGTGAGTGTGGGATTTGGAGAGAGGTCAGTGTGTGTGGGAGTTGGAGAGATGTCAGTGTGTGTGGGAGTTGGAGAGAGGTCAGTGTGTGTTGGAGTTGGAGAGAGGTCATTGATTGTGGGAGTTGTAGAGAGGTCAGTGCGTGTGGGTGTTGGAGAGAGGTCAGTGCGTATGGGCGTTGGAGAGAGGTCAGTGTGTGTGGGAGTTGGGGAGAGGTCAGTGTGTGTGGGCGTTGCAGAGAAGTCAGTGTTTGTGGGAGTTGGAGAGAGGTCAGTTAGTGTGGGAGTTGGAGAGATGTCAGTCATTGTTGGAGTTGGTGAGAGGTCAGTTTGTGTGGGAGTTTGAGAGAAGTCAGTGTGCGTGGGAATTGGGGAGAGGTCAGGTTGTGTGGGAGTTGGAGATGGTGGGAGATCAGTGAGTGTGGGAGTTGGAGAGAGGTCAGTGAGTGTGCGAGTTGGAGAGAGGTCAGTGTGTGTGGGAGTTGGAAGAGAAGTCAGTGCCTGTGGGAGTTGGAGAGAGGTCAGTTAGTGTGGGAGTTGGAGCGATGTCATTCAGTGTTGGAGTTGCCAATAGTTCAGTTTGTGTGAGAGTTTGAGAGAAGTCAGTGTGTGTGGAAGTTGGGGAGAGGTCAGTTTGTGTGTTAGTTGGAGAGAGGTCAGTTTGTGTGGGAGTTGGAGAGAGGTCAGTGTGTGTGGGAGTGGGATAGATGTCAGTTTGTGTGGGAGTTGGAGAGAGGTCAGTGCATGTGGGAGTTGGAGTGATGTCAGTGCATGTGGGAGTTGTAGAGAGCTCAGTGTATGTGGGACTTGCAGAGATGTCAGTGTGTTTCGGAGTTGGAGAGTGAACATGGAGTGTGGGAGTTGGAGAGATGTCAGTCAGTGTGGGAATTCGGGAGATGTCAGTTTGTGCGGGATTTGGAGAGAGATCAGTGAGAATGGGTGTTGGGGAGAGATCTGTGTGTGTGGGATTTGGGGAGAGGTCAGTGTGTGTGGGAGTTGGGAGAGGTCAGTGGGTGTGGGAGTTGACGAGAGGTCAGTGAGTGTGGGATTTGAAGGTATATCAGTGAATGTGGGAGTTGGAGACAGGTCTGTTTGTGTGGGAGTTGGAGAGAGTGCAGTGTGTGTGGTAATTTCAGAGAGGTCAGTTTGTGTGAGAGTGGGAGAGATTTCAATGAGTGTGGTAGTTGAAGAGAAGTCAGTGTTTGTGGGATTTGGAGAGAGGTCAGTGAGTGTGGGAGTTGGAGTGCTGTCAGTGCGTGTGGGATTTGGAGAGAGGTCATTGTGTGTATGAGTTGGGGAGAGTTCAGTGTGTGTGGGATTTGAGGAGAGGTCAATGCGTGTTGGAGTTGGAGATAGGTCAGTGAGTGTGGGAGTTGGAGAGAGGTCTGTGGTTGTGGGTGGTGGAGAGATATCAGTATGTGTGGGAGTTGGAGAAAGATCAATGCTTCTGGGCGTTGGAGAGAGGTCAATGAGTGTGGGATTTCGGGAGATGTCAGTTTGTGTCGGATTTGGAGAGAGATCAGTGAGTATGGGCGTTGGGGAGAGATCTGTGTGTGTGGGATTTGGGGAGAGGTCGGTGTGTGTTGGAGTTGGGAGAGGTCAGTGGGTGGGGGAGATGGCGAGAGGTCAGTGACTGTGGGAGTTGAAGAAATGTCAGTGAATGTGCGAGTTGGAGACAGGTCTGTTTGTCTGGGAGTTGCAGAGAGGTCAGTGTGAGTGGTAATTTGAGAGAGGTCAGTGTGTGTGGGAGTTGTAGAGAAGTCAGTGTTTGTGGGAGTTGAAGAGAGGTCAGTGAGTGTGGGAGTTGGAGTGCTGTCAGTGCATGTGGGAGTTGGAGAGATGTCGGTGTGTGTTTGAGTTGGGGAGAGGTCAGTCTGTGTGGGATTTGGGGACAGGTCAATGCGTGTGGGAGTTGGAGATAGGTCAGTGAGCGTGGGAGTTGGAGATAGGACAGTGAGTGTGGAAGTTGGAGAGAGTTCAGTGCGTGTGGTTGTTGGAGAGATATCAGTATGTGTGTGAGTTGGAGAGAGGTCAGTGTGTGTGGGAGTGGGATAGATGTCAGTGCTAGTGGGAGTTGGCGAGAGGTCAGTGTGTGTGGGATTTGGGGAGAGTCAATGCGTTTGGGAGTTGGATATATGTCAGTGAGTGTGGGAGTTGGAGAGAGGTCAGTGGGTGTGGATGTTGGAGAGATATCAGTATGTGTGGGAGTTGGAGGAAGATCAGTGCATGCGCGCGTTGGAGAGAGGTCAGTGAGTGTGGGATTTGGAGCAAGGTCAGTGTGTGTGTGACTTGGAGAAAGGTCAGTGTGTGTGCCTGTTGGAGTGATGTCAGTGAGAGTGGGAGTTAGGGCGAGGTCAGTGCATTTGGGAGTTGGATTGAGGTCAGTGCGTGTGTGGGATGGAAAGAGATCAGCATGTGTTGGAGTTCGAGTGCGTTCAGTTTGTTGGAGTTGGAGGGAGATCAGTGAGTGTGGGAGTTGGAGAGAGGTCAGTGAGTGTGAGTTGGAGAGAAGTCAGTGCGTGTGGGAGTTGGAGAGAGGTCAGTTAGTGTGGGAGTTGGAGAGATGTCAGTCAGTGTTGGAGTTGGGGAGATGTCAGTTTGTGTGGGAGTTGGAGAGAGGTCAGTGTGTGTGGGAGTGGGATAGATGTCAGTGTGTGTGGGATTGGGATAGATATCAGTGTGTGTGGGAGTTGGAGAGAGGTCAGTGTGTGTGGAAGTTGCAGAGAGGTCAGTGTATTTGGGAGTTGGAGAGAGAACATGGAGTGTGGGAGTTGAAGAGATGTCAGTCTGTGTGGGTGTTCGGGAGATGTCAGTTTGTGTGGGATTTGGAGAGAGATCAGTGAGTATGGGCATTGGGGAGAGATCTGTGTGTGTGGGATTTGGGGAGAGGTCGGTGTTGGTGGGATTTGGGAGAGGTCAGTGGGTGTGGGACCTGGGGAGAGGTCAGTGAGTGTGGGAGTTGAAGAGATATCACTGAATGTGGTAGTCGGAGACAGGTCTCTTTGTGTGGGAGTTGGAGAGAGGTCAGTGTGTATGGTGGAGAGAGGTCAGTGTGTGTGGTAATTCGAGAGAGGTCAGTGAGTGTGAGAGTGGGAGAGAGGTCAATGAGTGTGGGAGTTGAAGAAAAGTCAGTATTTGTGGGATTTGGAGAGAAGTCAGTGAGTGTGGGAGTTGGAGTGCTGTCAGTGCGTGTGGGAGTTGGAGAGAGGTCGGTGTGTGTGGGATTTGGGGAAAGGTCAATGCATGTGTGAGTTGGAGATAGGTCAGTGAGTGTGGGAGTTGGAGATAGGTCAGTGAGTGTGGGAGTTGGAGAGAGGTCTGTGAGTGTGGGTGTTGGAGAGATATCAGTATGTGTGGGAGTTGGAGAAAGATCAAAGGTTGTGCGTGTTGGAGAGAGGTCAGTGAGTGTGGGATTTCGGGAGATGTCAGTTTGTGTGGGATTTGGAGAGAGATCAGTGAGTATGGGCGTTGGCGAGAGATCTGTGTGTGGGATTTGGGGAGAGGTCGGTGTGTGTGGAAGATGGAAGAGGTCAGTGGGTGTGGGAGTTGGAGAGAGGTCAGTGAGTGTGGGATTTGAAGAGATGTCAGTGAATGTGGGAGTTGGAAACAGGTCTGTTTGTGTGGGAGTTGGAGAGAGGTCAGTGTGTGTGGTAATTCGAGAGAGGTCAGTGTGTGTGAGAGTGGGAGAGAGGTCAATGAGTGTGGGAGGTGTAGAGAAGACAGTGTTTGTGGGATTTGGAGAGAGGTCAGTGAGTGTGGGAGTTGGAGTGCTGTCAGTGCATGTGGGAGTTGGAGAGAGGTCAGTGTGTGTGTCAGTTGGGGAGAGGTCAGTGTGTGTGGGAATTGGGGAGAGGTCAATGCGTGTGGGAGTTGGAGATAGGTCAGTGAGTGTGGGAGTTGGAGATAGGAAAGTGAATGTGGGAGTTGGAGAGGTGTCAGTGGGTGTGGGTGTTGGAGAGATATCAGTATGTGTGGGAGTTGGAGAGAGAACAGGGAGTGAGAGTGTTGGAGAGATGTCAGTCAGTGTGGGAGTTCGGGAGATGTCAGTGAGTGTGGGAGCTGGAGAGAGGTCAGTGAGTGTGTGAGTGGGAGAGTTGACAGTGCATGTGGGAGTTAGAGAGAGGTCAGTGCGTGTGGGAGTTGGAGAGAGGTCAGTGTGTGTGGGAGTTAGAGAGAGGTCAGTGCATGTAGGAGTTGGAGAGAGATCAGTGTGTGTGGGAGTTAGAGAGAGGTCAGTGCGTGTGGGAGTTGGAGAGAGGTCAGTGTGTGTGGCATTTGGAGAGAGTTCAGTGAGTATGGGCGTTGGAGAGAGGTCTGTGTGTGTGGGATTTGGGGAGAGGTCAGTGAGTGTGGGAGTTGGAAAGATGTCAGTCAGTGTTAGTGTTGGGGAGAGGTCAGTTTGTGTGGAAGATTGAGAGAAGTCAGTGTGTGTGGGAGTTGGGGACAGGTCAGATTTTGTGGGAGTTGGAGAGCGGTCCGTTTGTGTGGGAGTTAGAGAGAGGTCAGTGTGTGTGGGAGTTGGAGAGAGGTCAGTCAGTGTGGGGGTTGGAGAGATGTCAGCGCGTGTGGGAGTTGGAAAGAGCTCCGTGTGTGTGGGAGTTGCTGAGATGTCGGTGTGTTTGGGAGTAGGAGAGAGAACAGAGAGTGTGGTAGTAGCAGAGATGTCAGTGTTTGTGGGAGTTGGAGAGAGAACAGAGAGTGTGGGAGTTGGAGAGATGTCAGTCAGTGTGGGAGTTCGGGAGATGTCAGTTTGTGTGGGATTGGAGAGAGATCAGTGAGTATGGGCATTGGGGAGAGATCTGTGCGTGTGGGATTTGGGGAGAGGTCGGTGTGTGTGGGAGTTGGGAGAGGTCTGTGAATGTGGAAGGTGGAGACAGGTCTCTTTGTGTGGTAATTCGAGAGATGTCAGTGTGTGTGAAGTGGGAGAGAGGTTAATGAGTGTGGGAGTTGTAGAGAAGTCAGTGCGTGTGGAAGTTGGAGAGAGGTCAGTGAGTGTGGGAGTTGGAGAGATGTCAGTCATTGTTGGAGTTGGGAAGATGGCAGTTTGTGTGGGACTTTGATAGAAGTCTGTCTGTGTGGGAGTTGGGGAGAGGTCAGTTTGTGTTGGAGTTGGAGAGAGGTCAGTTTCTGTGGGAGTTGGAGAGAGGTCAGTGTGTGTGGGAGTGGGATGGATGTCAGTGTGTGGGATTGGGATAGATATCAGTGTGTGTGGGAGTTGGAGAGAGGTCAGTGTGTGTGGGAGTTGCAGAGATGTCAGTGTATTTGGGAGTTGGAGAGAGAACATGGAGTGTGGGAGTTGAAGAAATGTCAGTCTGTGTGGGAGTTCGGGAGATGTCAGTTTGTGTGGGATTTGGAGAGAGATCAGTGAGTATGGGCATTGGGGAGAGATCTGTGTGTGTGGGATTTGGGGAGAGGTCGGTGTTGGTTGGAGATGGGGGAGGTCAGTGGGTGTGGGACCTGGGGAGAGGTCAGTGAGTGTGGGAGTTGAAGAGATATCACTGAATGTGGTAGTTGGAGACAGGTCTCTTTGTGTGGGAGTTGGAGAGAGGTCAGTGTGTGTGGTAATTCAAGAGAGGTCAGTGAGTGTGAGAGTGGGAGAGAGGTCAATGAGTGTGGGAGTTGAAGAAAAGTCAGTGTTTGTGGGATTTGGAGAGAGGTCAGTGAGTGTGGGAGTTGGAGTGCTGTCAGTACGTGTGGGAGTTGGAGAGAGGTCGGTGTGTGTATGAGTTGGGGAGAGGTCAGTGTGTGTGGGATTTGGGGAAAGGTCAATGCATGTGTGAGTTGGAGATAGGTCAGTGAGTGTGGGAGTTGGAGATAGGTCAGTGAGAGTGGGAGTTGGAGAGAGGTCTGTGAGTGTGGGAGTTGGAGATAGGTCAGTGAGTGTGTGAGTTGGAGATAGGTCTGTGAGTGTGGGAGTTGGAGATAGGTCAGTGAGTGTGGGAGTTGGAGATAGGTCAGTGAGTGTGGGAGTTGGAGAGAGGTCTGTGAGTGTGGGTGTTGGAGAGATATCAGTATGTGTGGGAGTTGGAGAAAGATCAAAGCTTGTGCGTGTTGGAGAGAGGTCAGTGAGTGTGGGATTTCGGGAGATGTCAGTTTGTGTGGGATTTCGAGAGAGAACAGTGAGTATGGGCGTTGGCGAGAGATCTGTGTGTGTGGGATTTGGGGAGAGGTCGGTTTGTGTGGGAGTTGGGAGAGGTCTGTGCGTTGGGGAGTAGGGGAGAGTTCAGTGAGTGTGGGAGTTGAAGAGATGTCAGTGAATGTGGAAGGTGGAGACAGGTCTCTTTGTGTGGGAGTTGGAGAGAAGTCAGTGTGTGTGGTAATTCGAGAGATGTCAGTGTGTGTGAGAGTGGGAGAGAGGTCAATGAGTGTGGGAGTTGTAGAGAAGTCAGTGTTTGTGGAAGTTGGAGAGAGGTCAGTGAGTGTGGGAGTTGGAGTGCTGTCAGTGCGTGTGGGAGTTGGAGAGAGGTCAGTGTGTGTGTGAGTTGGGGAGAGGTCAGTGTGTGTGGGATTTGGGGAGAAGTCAATGCGTGTGGGAGTTGGAGATAGGTCAGTGAGTGTGGAATTTGGAGAGAGATCAGTGAGTATGGTCGTTGGGGAGAGGTCTGTGTGTGTCGGATTTGGGGAGAGTTCGGTGTGTGTGGGAGTTGGGAGAGGTCAGTGGGTGGAGGAGTTGGGGAGAGGTCAGTGAGTGTGGGAGTTGCAGTGATGTCAGTGAGTGTGGGAGTTGGAGGCAGGTCTATTTGTGTGGGAGTTGGAGAGAGGTCAGTGTGTGTTGTAGTTTGAGAGAGGTCAGTGTGTGTGAGAGTGGAAGAGAGGTCAATGAGTGTGGGAGTTGTAGAGAAGTCTTGTTTGTTGGAGTTGGAGAGAGGTCAGTGAGTGTGGGATTTGGAGTGCTGTCAGTGCGTGTGGGATTTGGAGAGAGTTCAGTGTGTGTGGGATTTGGGGAGAGGTCAATGCGTGTGGGAGTTGTAGATAGGTCAGTGGGTGTGGGTGTTGGAGAGATATCAGTATGTGTGGGAGTTGGAGAAAGATCAGTGCTTGTACGCGTTGGAGAGAGGTCAGTGTGTGTGGGAATTGGAGAGGGGTCAATGTGTGTGGGAGTTGGAGAGAGGTCAATTAGTGTGGGAGTTGGAGAGGTCACTGAGTGTTGGAGTTGGGGAGAGGTCAATTTATGTGGGAGTTGGAAAGAGGTCAGTTTGTGTGGGAGTTGGAGAGAGGTCAGTGTGTGTGGGAGAGGGAGAGATGTCAGTGTGTGTGGGAGTTGGGGAGAGGTCAGTTTGTGTGGGAGTTTGAGAGAAGTCAGTGCGTGTGGGAGTTGCAGAGATGTCAGTGTGTGTGGGAGTTGGAGAGAGAACAGGGAGTGTGGGAGTTGGAGAGATGTCAGTCAGTGTGGGAGTTCGGGAGGTGTCAGTGTGTGTGGGAGTTGCAGAGAGGTCTGTGTGTGTGGGAGTTGGAGAGATGTCAGTGCGTGTGGGAGTTGTAGAGAGGTCTGTGTGTGTGGGATTTGGAGAGAGGTCGGTGTGTGTGGGGGTTGCGAGAGGTCAGTGGGTGTGGGAATTGGAGAGAGGTCAATGAGTGTGGGAGGTGTAGAGAGGTCAGTGTGTTTGAGATTTGGAGCGGGGTCAATGAATGTGGGAGTTGTAGAGAAGTCAGTGTTTGTGGGAGTTGGAGAGGGGTCAGTGTTTGTGAGAGTTGGAGTGCTGTCAGTGCGTGTGGGAGTTGGAGAGAGGTCAGTGTGTGTGTCAGTTGGGGAGAGGTCAGTGTGTGTGGGAGTTGGAGATAGGTCAGTGAGTGTGGGTGTTGGAGATATGTCAGTGAGTGTGGGAGTTGGAGAGAGGTCTGTGTGTGTGGGTGTTGGAGAGATATCAGTATGTGTGGGAGTTGGAGAAAGATCAGTGCGTGTGCGCTTTGGAGAGAGGTCAGTGAGTGTGGGAGCTGGAGCAATGTCAGTGTTTCTGGGACTTGGAGAAATGTCAGTGTGTGTGCTCGTTGGAGAGAGGTCAGTGAGAGTGGGAGTTAGGGAGAGGTCAGTGCGTGTGGGAGTTGGATTGAGGTGAGTGCGAGTGTGGGATGGAAAGAGATCAGCATGTGTGGGAGTTCGAGAGCGTTCAGTTTGTTGGAGTTGGAGGGAGATCAGTGAGTGTGGGAATTGGAGAGAGGTCAGTGAGTGTGGGTGTTGGAGAGAGGTCAGTGTATGTGGGAATTGGAGAGAGGTCAATGTGTGTGAGTGTTGGAGAGAGGTCTTTGCGTGTGAGTATTGGAGAGATGTCAGTGTTTTTGGGAGTTGGAGAGAGATCAGTGCATGTGAGAGTTGGAGAGATGTCAGTTATTGTATGAGTTGGAGAGAGGTCAGTGTGTGTGGGATTTGGTGAGAGGTCAGTTCTTATGAGAGTTGAAGAGATGTCAGTGATTGTGTGAGTTGGAGAGAGGTCAATGTGTGTGGGATTTGGAGGGAGGTCACTGCGTGTGGGAGTTCGAGAGATGTTAGTGCGTGTGGGAGTTGGAGAGACGTTAGTGCGTGTGGGATTTGGAGAGATGTCAGTGTCTGTGAGAGATGGTGTGATGTCAGTGTGTGTGGGATTTGCAGAGCTCACGCGTGTGGGATTTGGAGAGAAGTTATTCTGTGTGGGAGTTGGCGAGAGGTCAGTGTTGTGGGAGTTGGAGAGAGGTCAGTGCGTGTGGGAGTTGGAGAGAGGTCAGATTTTGGGAGTTGGAGAGAGGTCAGTGAGTGTGGGAGTTGGAGAGAGGTCAGTGAGTATGGGAGTTGGAGAAAGGTCAGTGTGTAGGGGAGTTGGAGAGTGGTCAGTGTGTGTGGGTGTTGGAGAGAGTTCAGTGTGTGTGGGTGTTGGAGAGAGGTCAGTGCGTGTGGGAGTTGGATAGAGGTCAGTTTGTGTGGGAGTTGGCGAGAGCTCAGTGAGTGTGGCAGTTGGGGAGAGGTCAGTGAGTGTGGGAGTTGGATAGAGGTCAGTGTGTGTGGCAGTTGGGGAGAGGTCAGTGAGTGTGGGAGTTGGCGAGAGCTCAGTGAGTGTGGCAGTTGGGGAGAGGTCAGTGAGTGTGGGAGTTGGATAGAGGTCAGTGTGTGTGGGGGTTGGCGAGAGGTCAGTGTGTGTGGGTGTTGGAGAGAGGTTAATGAGTGTGGGAGTTGGAGAGAGGTCAGTGAGTGTGGGAGTTGGAGAGAGGTCAGTGAGTGTGGGAGTTGGAGAGAGGTCAGTGAGTGTGGGAGCTGGTGAGAGGTCAGTGAGTGTGGGAGTTGGGGAGGGGTCAGTGTGTGTGGGAGTTGGAGAGAGGTCAGTGAGTGTGGGAGTTGGAGAGAGGTTAATGAGTGTGGGAGTTGGAGAGAGGTCAGTGTGTGTGGGAGTTGGAGAGAGGTCAGTGTGTGTGGGGGTTGGAGAGAGGTCAGTGTGTGTGGGGGTTGGCGAGAGGTCAGTGTGTGTGGGTGTTGGAGAGAGGTTAATGAGTGTGGGAGTTGGAGAGAAGTCAGTGTGTGTGAGGGTTGGCGAGAGGTCAGTGTGTGTGGGTGTTGGAGAGAGGTTAATGAGTGTGGGAGTTGGAGAGGGGTCAGTGTGTGTGTGAGTTGGAGAGGGGTCAGTGTGTGTGGGAGTTGGAGAGAGGTCAGTGAGTGTGGGAGTTGGAGAGAAGTCAGTGTGTGTGAGGGTTGGCGAGAGGTCAGTGTGTGTGGGTGTTGGAGAGAGGTTAATGAGTGTGGGAGTTGGAGAGGGGTCAGTGTGTGTGTGAGTTGGAGAGGGGTCAGTGTGTGTGGGAGTTGGAGAGAGGTCAGTGAGTGTGGGAGTTGGAGAGAGGTCAGTGAGTGTGGGAGTTGGAGAGAGGTCAGTGAGTGTGAGGGTTGGAGAGAGGTCAGTGCGTGTGGGAGCTGGAGAGAGGTCAGTGAGTGTGGGAGTTGGAGAAAGATCAGTGAGTGTGGGAGTTGGAGAGGGGTCAGTGTGTGTGGGAGTTGGAGAGAGGTCAGTGAGTGTGGGAGTTGGAGAGAGGTCAGTGAGTGTGGGAGTTGGAGAGAGGTCAGTGAGTGTGGGAGTTGGGGAGGGGTCAGTGAGTGTGGGAGTTGGGGAGGGGTCAGTGTGTGTGAGGGTTGGCGAGAGGTCAGTGTGTGTGGGTGTTGGAGAGAGGTTAATGAGTGTGGGAGTTGGAGAGGGGTCAGTGTGTGTGTGAGTTGGAGAGGGGTCAGTGTGTGTGGGAGTTGGAGAGAGGTCAGTGAGTGTGGGAGTTGGAGAGAGGTCAGTGAGTGTGGGAGTTGGAGAGAGGTCAGTGAGTGTGAGGGTTGGAGAGAGGTCAGTGCGTGTGGGAGCTGGAGAGAGGTCAGTGAGTGTGGGAGTTGGAGAGAGGTCAGTGAGTGTGAGGGTTGGAGAGAGGTCAGTGCGTGTGGGAGCTGGAGAGAGGTCAGTTTGTGTGGGAGTTGGGGAGGGGTCAGTGAGTGTGGGAGTTGGGGAGGGGTCAGTGAGTGTGGGAGTTGGAGAGAGGTCAGTGAGTGTGGGAGTTGGAGAGAGGTTAATGAGTGTGGGAGTTGGAGAGGGGTCAGTGAGTGTGGGAGTTGGAGAGAGGTCAGTGTGTGTGGGAGTTGGACAGAGGTTAATGAGTGTGGGAGTTGGAGAGGGGTCAGTGAGTGTGGGAGTTGGAGAGGGGTCAGTGAGTGTGGGAGTTGGAGAGGGGTCAGTGTGTGTGTGAGTTGGAGAGGGGTCAGTGAGTGTGGGAGTTGGAGAGAGGTTAATGAGTGTGGGAGTTGGAGAGGGGTCAGTGAGTGTGGGAGTTGGAGAGAGGTTAATGAGTGTGGGAGTTGGAGAGGGGTCAGTGAGTGTGGGAGTTGGAGAGGGGTCAGTGAGTGTGGGAGCTGAGAAGAAATCATTGTTAACTTTTATTTTCAATATTCAAATCCTGGAGCAGAAGTGAAAGTTTGAATGTGAGATTGCATTGTTATTGGGAAATGCTGAGGGAGCGGGGTTTGGTCAATTGCTCCAGCAGAGTGCTGGCCCAGGTTCACTTCTGTATTATGTCCTAAATATGGAGCAGTGATTATATATGGTCGTGTCCACTCCAGTTAAAGGAATATTGCAACTGTACCTATTACTGTAGCTCCACCATGAGTGATTCCAAGAAGAGGAATCTAGAGCAAACTTAAATATTTATAAATATATGAAGAAGCACAAACTATATTTTCTGCATTCTCTCTAATTCCTTCACATCTTTGCTAAAATACTGTGCCCAAAATTGGACACAATACAGCAGGAGAAGACAAAGCTGCATGTTATGAAGCTTCGTCAGATTTTGGGTTAGCTAATGACATCAAATATTAAAGAGCTTCATCTAGTGTGGGAGAGAACTCGTTTTACAATAGGTTTCATTCAAAGTTAATTCACAATCCCCTGAGGATGGGACAAGGGATCAATGCATGTAAAAAAGCCAAACACAGTGGATACTGGAAACAAAAATTCTCGAAATACAGAGCAGGTCAGGCAGCATCTGTGGAGAGCAACAGTTTTAATATTTCAGGTTGAGATGACCTGTCATCGTGTATTGTGCTTATGTAACAATAACATTGACCACTTACTACTTTACGCTGGCGCCATTTGGTTTTCAAACAAAGACGCACCGTTCTGCACTGGATGGCTACCTTCAGGTCCTGGCACTGGTTTTCTGTGCTCTGGGTACATGCGTTGTCCCTCTGTTCAAGCTGGGCCAGAACTGAGAGGTATCAAAAACAAACGGTCACTACTCATCCCCAAACACATGAGTTCAAACTCCAATTCCCTCCAAACACATTCACTTCACGGAGTTAAGATCAGGTCCATGGGGGTGGAATTTTCCAGCCCCATCACAGCGAGCCCTTCAAAAACCCATGGATTTTAACTCTTCCTCTAACCAGTGTGCCCTGGCGAGGCCCAAGATGATCAGGGAACAGGAAGTCCTCAAGGGCCATGAGGAGCACTGTTCTGCTTCATCACATTCTCACTCCTATCCCATTGCTAGCCTTCACCTTGCCTGAAGCAACAATGTGCGAATCTAGGGCATGCTTAAAGGCTGTTTTGACCTCCTGAAATCCCGATTTGGAAGTGCCAGCAGTAACCTCTTGGAGTGTCATGGCAATGGGAAGCACAACTTGTTGACCAACCGTGTGACGAGAGCCTTCTCCCTGCAATAATCACAACTACAGGGTGAGAGATACTGATGTTGGGCATCTGAATCCCAACACAGAAATGTGCCATTGTTTCGTCACCTTATATAGAAACATAGAAACTAGGAGCAGGAGGAGGCCATTCGGCCCTTCGAGTCTGCTCCACCATTCAATATGATCATGGCTGATCATCCAACTCAATAACCTGCTCCCGCTTTCTCCCCATATCCTTTGATCCCTTTCGCCCCAAGAGCTATATCTAACTCCTCCTTGAAAATATACAATGTTTTAGTCTCAACTACTTTCTGTTGATTGAATTCCACAGGTTCATCACTCTCTGGGTGAGGGAATTTCTCCTCATCTCAGTCCTAAATGGTCTACACCGTATCCTCAGACTGTGACCCCTGGTTCTGGGCTCCCCCACCATCGAGAACATCCTTCCTGCATCTACCCTGTCTAGTCCTGTGAGAATTTTATAGGTTTCTATGAGATCCCCCCTCATTCTTCTGAACTCCAGTGAATATAATCCCAACCGACTCAATCACTCTTCATATGTCAGTCCAGCCATCTCAGGAATCAGTCAGGTAAACCTTCGCTGCACTCCCTCTATTGCAAGAACACCCTTCCTCAGATAAGGAGACCAAAACTGCACACAATATTCCAGGTGTGGTCTCACCAAGGCCCTGTACAACTGCAGCAAGACATCCCTGCTCCTGTACTCGAATCCTCTGGCTATGAAGGCCAGCATACCATTTGCCTCCTTCACCGCCTGCTGCCCCTGCATGCTTACCTTCAACCTCAGCTTCACCTAGGTGATAAAGTGCTCCCACGTTGTGCTGGGCTCAGCAGATTGAAACTTGGGAACACGAGAAACCTGTTTGACTGAGGGGGGCAGTACACACATGCTCTAACTATGGGCTCAGATCACTGTAGCTCTGCCGAGACACAGTGGACAGGTGGAGCTGGATGTTTTGTGAGCCTTCTCCATGTGTTAGCACGTCTCCTTAAACACCCACCCCTCCATCTGTCGAGATCGGGGCACACCCCTGCCTCGATCGTTCAGAGCCAAGAATGCACTTGACGGGACCCTTTAAGGAATCGAATGGGGTTTATTCCACAAGCGCACCTTGCTTGAAGGTGCAGGCATTACTGACGTGGAGCATTATGCTGAAATGAGATACTCGCTGTGGTGAGATGGTAGCACAATGCACAGGAGAGAGACCCAGGATAGACACAGCTGCCATTTGTGAGTGCAGGAACAAATGGTGTCACATGCGATTGACAGTAAAACAGCTCATCATCAGAAGGAGGCATGGACAAGAGGAGATATGAAATTATTGAGAGTCTATTTACATTTGTGAACATTATATACATGTGGTTAAGAGCTGTAGCGATGGTGTGAAGCTTCATCCACAGCAGAAGTAGAGGTAGCCTGCTGACTGCTACGCTCTGTTGTCTGTGATGACCTTGGCGGGTGTCCTCTAGAGAGCTGAGAGCTGGAGGACCCCAGCCTACTGTGAGACAGGGCAGCCTCCTCAGCCTGTGGAGCTGGAGCTGATGGGGGTCACAGGAGGAGGGGGTTTGGATTGGCCGGATACTCCTGGTGGATGGTTCCGGGGTGTTGATTTGCTGGTCCTCCCTCCCCCAATGAGTGCCCAAGGATCCTCGGTTGACTGCTTGAGGAGAAGGGGCAGCTGGAGTCAGATCGAGGTGCCCCAAAGCCATCTAGCATTGACACTGATGGACGCCATCAATGCTACAGCGATGGAGTGCAGCTCCTACAGCAGTGCTGGACTGATGTCCTGGATCAAGGTCTCCATGGCGACCACCAGCCTACCAGTGAGGTGCATTGGCATGCTGGCACTATCACCCCAGACTGAAGGGGGGCAGACTCCCCCATCAGCTGTTGCAACCTGAGGAGTGCAGTGGACGTCCCTTCCTGATGTTCCCATGCTTGCCTTTGCAGCTCCACTGACTGATGTAAGGGCCGATTTGGAGGCTTGCCCATGGGACCTGGGCTCAGCAGAATCAAGGCGTCCAGCAGTCCCTCCGAACGCCAGCTACCTCGGATGACCCATCCTCCGGCTGCTGTGGACCCAATGGCACATGGTGACAGGTCTTCAAAGGTGCAGGTTCCTCAGGTTCCTCATCCAAGGTGTGGTCGAGGCTGGAATTGAGGGTCTAGCTCCAGCTTGGGCCTGTGAAAGAACGGGGAGACAATTAGTACATGGGCAGGCGGCTCTGAAACAGGAGGAGTCACTCACTGTCTGGTTGTCTGATACATGTCCTGGGTCCGGAGCCTCACTTGGGTGCGCGTCGCTGACCTCACCATCAGCAGTCTACCTCCACTCTGGCCAGCATTGCGGCTTCACTCTCAAAGTTTGTGAGAGCCTTGATGTAAGGAACTCCACCGCCCTGCACCCCCCCCCCCCAACCCTGGTCTGGGACCCCTCCTTCTTATTGTGAGCCAGCTTGTCCTACATGAAGACAGATGGAAAGAGTGTGAGCAAGATGCACGCGAGGGCAGGTGATAAGGATAAGAGGCATGTGCGGAGCCCTGAGCAGGATTAGGATGCGAACTCCAGAGGAGGTGAAGCCAGATGGAGATGACACGACGAGTGAGAGTAAAGTCCTTGAGGTGGCAGTGAGTGAGATCCTTGCGAACGTGTGAGGCTTGTGAGTGTGAGTTGAGAGTGATGAGATGGTTGACTTACCCTGGCTGCACGGGGGAGATCGTTCATCTTCTTCCTGCATTGGCTAACCTCTTCTGCAGGGCATTTGTGCCAACCACCGCTGTGACTGCCTCCCAAGCTGGAGTGGTCAACCCGGTGGGAGGCCTGTGGTCAGAGTGGGGCTAGAAAACATCGGGCCGGGGCCTTGACTGTGTCCCAAGAGGTGCTCCAGTGAGGCGAGACTGAGTTTGGGCATGGCCCTTGGGAGACACGTCTTCACTGGAGCTGTCCTAGATTTCAGAGGGTGCAAACGCCATTTAAATATGGCGCCTGGGGTTCGGGGGGCGCTGGAGTGGGCAAATCAGGTGTGGCCCGCCAGTGAAACAGCGCATACCCCGTGGACGAATAATTAATGCACTCTCAAGCGCAAGATACGGCACAAAAAGCTGCTATTGTGGCCACGGGCGCACTGAGTGGGCAGAATTTTCCCATCTGACCCGTGGGGGGCTTCTTGATGGGGGAGCGGAGAACCCAGCGGCAAGCAAAACAGTGGTAAGCCCACCGGCATAAAAACAGCCTGCAATTCTCCCCGTGGTGAGTTTATGGAGGGGGTTTGGGTGGAGGGTGGGGCCGGTTATCCCGCCGACTAGTTGCACGAACGCACTTGATGTCCGAGTGCCTTGTGAACACTCATTAAAACAGCTGCTCGCAGCAAACAGCCTTCCCATCTTGCCAGCGGGGAATTATGTCAGCCTTGAACCCATTCGAGAAGGGATGGCACTCTGTTCGCTGGTAACTTCAAGGTGCGTGGCACATGCATAGACCACCTGCCATAGTGCTGCGCCAGTCTTGTTGTGATGAACGCCACTCTGCTGGGGCTTTAGGGTGGGTCTGCTCCTGCCCTTTGCCTACAGAGGAACACCACTGTGCTGCGGTACACACACAGGCCTCCACTTTTATAAACTAGCACTTCAGCAGGAGCTGGGCTGTGAGGAGAGGGTGGGGTTGATGAACACAATGGGGAGGGAAGGCTGTGGAATGGCAGTGATGGACGGGAGGGTGAACATGACGGGGGCCTTTCTGGGGTCGCCCTATAACTTCTTGTTGCCACCAGAGTCTGCATAGAAAGAGAGGAGAAAGACCTCGCGATGAAAGCCACGGAAAGCCAATAGCTTCATTAGCACCATTGAAGAGTTACTCAGAACTCAGTGGCTTCACGTCACATCGCTGCACCTCAGGAGTAACACAGAGGACTGTAGAATTTGGGAATGCAGGTAGTAGTGAAGGAGTCACAGCTGCATCATATATGGCATTCCATCAATGAAGACCTGTCACGTATTCACCAGAATTTACACTCTTCACGGGCCAAAGGGCATCTGCTCATTGACCATGAGTGACCTATTGGTCATTAATATGCCACATCAGAGATTGGAGCTCAGGGCTAGGTTGGGTCACTCCACTCAATTAAACTTTAGCATCCCACACAGGGCTCAAGATGTTACATACCCGCGATGCCATCTTGGTCACCTCCATGTGTGCTTGTGTCTCAGGGACCAGGGGGCATCAGCCACTGGGCAAGTAGGACAGGAAAAACTTGTGGGCTCTGACAGTCTTCATATGTTTCATCTCCTGAGCTTCACTTTCTTGCCCTTTGAATCATTAATGTCTTCGATGGTTCCTTTCAGAGAGAAGGCAGAAGCAGCTATGGGATCCGGAGCTCAATGCTGCCTTTGTCAGGGGCTTAATGCGATGGAGGAGGTGAAGGAGGGAGAGGCAACACCACGTGTAGCTCCAGCAGGAGGGACATGGTCAAGTGGAGCCACAGCATGAACGGGAGGGTCAGGAGGAGAGACGCAGACAACAAGGGCAATTCACCAGACCTAGGGTTTATCATAGGAGAGTCTCTTATTTACAAATGAGTGAGAGGCAATGCCATGCCCCTCTGCACTTGTCCTGAGCTCTGGTGCATCACATATGCCACATTCTTTGCGAAGACGCAATGCCACATGGTGCTGGAGGGTATCTGTTACCAGTGGCTTTGAAGGTGACTGTAGCACTCAATTTCTTTGCCTCTGGTTCTTTCCAAGGATCAGCAGGTAACCTGTGCGGCATCTCTCAGTCTGTAATACATCGATGCATAAAGGAGATCACAGGTGCCCTTTACAGGAGGCCCATCATTACGTTAGGTTTGCTGTGGATGACGATAGCCAGACTGAGATTCACCGGCTTCACCGTCATCTCAGGCTTCCCAAGAGTGCAGGCTGCAATAGGTTGCACCCCATGTGGCTATACAGGTTCCATAGCAACAGGCCCTAGTGTTTATAAAGCACAAGGGATGTCATTCCGTCAATGTACAACTGATGTGTGATCACCAGACGCACATATTGCACATTTGTGCACGGTACCCTGGGAGTTGCCATGACTCTTACATCCTGAGTCACTCCCAGGTGCCTGAGATGTTCGAGAGGCCATTACATCTGCAGGGATGGCTGCTTGGGGATAAAGGGTACCCAGTGAAATGTAGCTGATGACACCAGTGCACCATCCTCAGAGTCATTCCAAGGAGAGGTACAGCACTGCTCACAGCTCCAGATGCTCCCTTATAGAGCAGAGCATAGGGCTTCTGAAGATGCGCTTTAGATCCTTGGACGGCTCAGGGAGCTCATTCCAATACACTCCCGACAGGGGTTCCCGCACTGTAACTGTGCTTTGTGCCCTTCACAACCTGGCAATGCAAAGAGGTGACCCCCTGCCAGAGGATGAGCTGGAGGAAGATGACAGCTCATCAGAGGATGAAGATCAGGAGGCCCAGGAAGCTCAGGGTTCAGATGCTGAATGTCAGTGTGAGTGTGATCATGCCATGGATCGGATGTGCCATGATACTTTAATTGCTGACAGATTCCAGGAAGAATAGAGTTAAATGAGGGGAAATGGCCACATCTCTCCTAGGCCTCAACGCCATTTACTTTCATCTCAGGATGTCCACCCGTTTGCAGCGAGAACGAGTCCTGCATTCACACTTGTGTGTTCTGGCCTCATGAATTTCCAGGCCATGATCTTTGCTTAGGTGTGTGGGCCTCTGTGAGTGCGCTCACTCTGGGAACTGAGAGTCCAACAAGAGCGATGTGAGAAAAGATTTGAAGTCTTTGCTGCCATCTAATGATGCAAGCAGTGCTGCGACTGAGATGTGGACAAGCCCAGGGACCTCCTCCTCCTCCTCTGCATATCTTTACTTCTGCAGCTACCACTGAGGAGACACAAATGGGGCTGGATTATCAATGCTGTTACTCAGTGGTGCTCTTTGAGGAAGAAGGGTTAGAAACGGTTCCATCACACACTTCAAATAAAGATTTAAACACATCTCCCCGAAATCACACAAGAGGTGCGGAGACTAGTTCAACTGAGGTTGACATCACAGGAATGTAAACCTCACATCGGGACACGATCTCTGAATGGGAGGAAGGCTAAACCTCGAAATGAGAGGATTCCAAAGAACAAAATCAAAACGCCTTTAGTTGCCAAAAACATTCACAAAACCATCATACCTGTGGCCCAAAAGTGACATCCATTTTTTAAGACTTTCCTAACTCTAGCGCTATGCATGGGTGCAGCTCTGACATCCGCAGCAGAGGTAGAGGCAGCCTGCTGACCGCTACCTCCTGATATCTGTGATGACCTTGGCGGATGTCCTCTGGTGGCCTGAGGCCTGGAGGGTCCTGGCCTGATAAGGGTCACCTGCTCAGGGGCAGAACATCCTCGGCGGTCTGAGCAGCTGGAGTGGATGGGGTCACCGGTAGAGGGGTCTGTGAGCAGCTGCTCGCCCTTGGAGTGTCATGAGAAGAGGCCACCCTCCCCCCCAGGGGTGTCCAGTTGACGCTCATCCTCCATTTGTGAGGAAGAGAGAAAGGCAGCTGATGGGAAGGGATGGAGCTGAGGCTGGGTGAGATGCATGTCCCCTGTGTGTGTGGTGAGCCCTCTCCAGAAGGGCCAGAGGTTGTAGTGTAAGCAGCATGATAGATGGGATGGTGGCGGTTTGAAAGTCTCGGTTGATATGTGTTCTCCGCTAATGGTTGTGTGAGATCTCTGAAGAGAGGAGCCATTTGAGTGCATGATGCCATGATGAGAGTTTGATATTGGAGGCAGTCGAAGGATGACTTACCCTGGCATCCTCTTCCTGCACTGGGTGGCATGGTTGCCAACTGTGTTGACCTGCCCCACAACAGCCTCCCAGGCCAGAGAGGTGAGGCTGCTGCGCTCCCTACAGCCATCCCTGGGATAGAGCACTTGCCTGTGCACCTGCGCCCCTCTGATCAAGGCCTGGAGGGTCTGGTGGGTGAAGCCGAGGGCTGCCTTCTTCTTGAGACTCTTGGCCTTCATTTCTGGCTGCCAGACATCTCCGGTGGGCTGGAGGGAGTGAGGTTATATGTTGGACTGGCCTTTAAATATGGTGCCTGGACCTTCGATGTCATCAGCTGAGGCCGGACGGACGAATCAGCTCCCGACCCACGGATCCGTTTGGTTCATTTCCTTTGTAATTTGGCAAACTTCAATGAGAACACCTCGAATTCTCCGGTTTTGCAAGTAAGGCCAATTTCTGACCCTGCTCCCTGATTTCTGATCTTGTCTCTCATGAAAGGCCGTAATAAATTCATATCGAATTGGATCTTTCACAAATGATCTCCACACGTTTTCATGCACAGATTGTACTAGACGGGGTTTTGTTACAGTGCTCCCCGTTGACTCATTTTAGAATCAGAGTTTAACCACAGGAGCTGAGAGACGGAGAACTGAGATTGGTAAACCTATTCCGGGAGCAGGGTGTTCTATGAAGGTCATCGGTTATTTTGCTCTGTCTCGTGGTGGGCAGTTTGAGTGCAGCTGCCTCCGAAGCCAGGCACAGCTCACCCTGCACTGAAAGGTTTCTGGGTTCAATTCCAACTCCAGGACTTGAGCCCAAAAAAAAATCAAGGCTGCCTTTCCAGTGGGAGCTCGGAGAGAATGTGGAACTGTTGGAGATGATGCCTTTTGGATGAGGCACTATGTCAGGAGGGTGTGAAAGGGCCCATGACAATTTTCTTTTAGTGTTCTTTCCAATGCCCTGGCCAATAACGTTCCTTTCAGTCAAAACCATTAAACCGGATTAGCTGACAATTTCTCTCCTTGGGAGCTTTCCTGTTGCATCACAACAGTGACTGCTGTTACAGACACGAGGGTGAGGGGAATTGAATTATTATTCTTCTTGCTATTTGACCCTGGCAGCAGTAGCTTTTAATTTCTAATTTAATTTGTTTCCCTTAGCATCCTTTCCATTGTTGGAATGGGCTGGGGTGTGTTTCCCTAAATCCTGCTTTATGAGATCCAATGTTAAAAATAACCCCGCAGCAAATTCATTAAAGTGAAGCAAAGCTAGAATTTATTAACACGTTCAAAACCCAAGGAATGGATCGTGAGGCACATTAACACTCAGGAGCATACGAGGTAGAGATGAAGAGAAAGAGAGGGAAAGAAGTGACGGATTACGAGCTACTTACAAAAAATCAAAAAGGTATTGGCATTAATTCATACGAGTAGAATCCTGTAGCACAACATTGGAGATGAGGAGTCACAAATAGCTCTACCTTTGTCCAGAGTTAGAAGGTGCAGATGTCTCATCCACTAGTCCTTTCTGTTGCTTGGATTGAATGTTCATACAATATAAGTCACGTTCAATTGGAACAGATAAGAATCTTTCAGAACTACCAGCATGTGACCAGCTGTGGCCATTTTATCAGCCCAGCAATTGTCTATATTTTTTTTTTAAAAAGAATTTCAACAAGAGAATAAGGAAGAGAAAAAGCTTTCTTTCAGGTTTTTTGCCTTCATGCATTCTTGGCATGACAATGCACGTTAAAAGTATTGTATTTGACATAATGTGCTTTGGGATGTCCTGGGATTGTGAGAAGTGCTATATAAATGCAAATCTTTCTTCCAGCATTTTAAATTGATGTCACCATGTTAGGTGAGGCACTTAACAAACATATGAACATGTGACTTAGGAGCAGAAGGAGCCCATTCAGCTCATCAAGCCCACTCTGCCATTCAATAAGATCATGGCTGATGTCATTCTAACCTTATTTTCACATTCCCAGCTCTCCTGATAACCTTTCACTCCCTTGCTTCTCAAGAATCTATCTAGCTTTGCCTTAACAACATTCAAAGACTTCTGATTCTACCGCCCTTTGCGGTAGAGAGTTCCAAAGACTCACAGCACTCTGAGGGAAAAAATTTCTCCATCTTAAATGAGCGACGCCCTATTTTTAAACAGTGACCCCTAGTTCTAGATTCTCCCACATGAAGAAACATTCTCTCCACATCCAGCCTGTCTAAACCCCTCAGGATCTTATCTGTTTCAATCAAGTCACCTGTTACTCTTCCAAACTCCATCAGATACACTAGAGCTGTACCTTGAGTGCCCTACCATCCATTCTTAATTAGCACATTCGTTTAGATAATATCACCAACTTTAACTTTAACACCTTGTATTTTATTGTACCATTGTCGTTGACATCTTTTGATGATCTGCTTCTATCACTGCTTGTTTGTCCATACAACCACACCCCCAACCCCCCACCCCCCAAACCCCCCCCAACCTCTCTCTCTCTCTCTCTCTCTATTTCTCCGCCCACCACACACACACCTTAAACCAGCTTGTATTTCAACTTTTTCTTGGACTCGAACTCAAGTTCTGTCGAAGGGTCATGAGGACTCGAAACATCAACTCTTTTCTTCTCCGCCGATTCTGCCAGACCTGCTGAGTTTTTCCAGGTAATTCTGTTTTTGTTTTCCATCAGATACAAGCCTAGCCTATCCAATCTTCCCTCATAACACAACCCTTACATTCCAGGTAATAGTCCAGTAAACCTTCTGTCAACTGCTACCAACACATTTACAACCTTCCTTAAATAAGGAGACTAAGACTGTACACAGTACCCCAGATGTGGTCTCACCAATGCCCTATTACAGAAACATAACCTCCCTACTTTTGGACTTAATTCTCCTCACAATAAACAATATCATTCTATTAACTTTCTGAATGACTTTTTTTTTACCTGCATACTAGCCTATTGCAATTCATGCACCAGGACACCCAGATCCCTCTGCAATCTCTCACCATTTAGATGATATGCTTCTTTTTTACTCTTCTACCAAAATGGACAATTTCACATTTTCCCACATTATACTCCATTTTCCAGATCTTTGCCCACTCATTTAACCGATCTATATTGCTTACTCCGTGTGTCCGTTTCACAACTGAGCTCCCTAGGTGTCTTTGTGTCATCAGCAAGCTTAGCAACCATATCTTCAGTCCTTTCATCCAAATTGTTTATATAAAGTGTAAAAAGTTGAGGCCCCAGTACTGTGGCACACTACTCATTACATCTTGCCAAACTGAAAATGACCCATTTATGCCTACTTTTTGTTTCCTGTTAGCTAGCCAATCTTCTATCCACGCCAGTATGATACCCTCTGCACCATTGGTTTTTTACTTTCCAAAATAACCTTTGATGTGTCACTTTATCAAATGCCTTCTGGAAATCTAAGTACAGTACACCCACCAGGTCCCCTTTATCCACAGCACATGTTACTTCTTCAAAGAACTATATGAGATAGCTTCAACACGATTTCTCCCTCAAAAAGCCATGTTGACTCTGTCTGATTACCTTGAATTTATCTAAGTGCTCTGCTATAACATCTTTAATAATAGCTTCTAACATTTTCCCTATGACAGATGTTAAGCTAACTGGCCTGTAGTTTCCTGCTTTATGTCTCCCTCCCTTTTTCAATAAAGGAGTTACATTCAACATTTTCCAGTCTAATGGAACCTTTCCCAAATTTAGGGAATTTTGGAAAATTAAAACCAATGCATCAACTACCTCACTAGCCACTTCCTTTAAGACCCTAGGATGAAGTCCATCAGGACCCAGGGATTTGTCAGCCCTCAGCTCCAACAATTTTCTCAGTACCACTTCCCTGATGATTGTAATTTTCTTGAGTACCTCCCTCCCTTCCTTTTCCTGATTTACCTCTCTTTCTGGGATGTATCCTCTTTAGTGAAGGTTTTCACTTTGCATGCTATACAGGAATCTTATGATGATGGACCTCGTACATAAGGCTTCTCATGACTGGAGTTTGCTGCTTGTTGACACATCGATCTACAGCATGCACACTGTGGTTAGGATGACCAGGGTAAACTTAGCTTCGTGTGAAGCAGATTTCACTGCTAAGGTTATGGGGTGGTAGGAGGAGTTCCGTGTTTATAGACAGAGGTGGGGAAAGGCAATTATCCTTGTAGCTACGGTGTATGTTTCTAAGGGTAAGGTTACCAATGCTAAAGTAAAAATGCAACAGTAGAGAACAGAGGTAAACACATAAGGCACTGTTGCAAATTCCTTAACCTCTCAATGTAATGTAAAGGGTTAACGTTACATGTGTAAATAGCAATCTAAAATATTTGTGATGTACAATCACATGACAGAGTTTGCCGGGAGATAGTTCCCTGTGAAGCCTTGTGCTAAGCCTTGTACTGTACATAGTTAGGAGAATGTTCAATCAAAGGTAAGGTTCGCCAACTGCCTTCAGCAGTCTCAATTAATCCTGACAAGTACAACCTCATTCATCCATGACCCACAATGATGATAACAGACTCAAAATCTGATTCCTCGTTCTGGTAGAGTTCCTTGGACATTTGTTACCATCTCGCCTCACTATGACTACTTCATAGGCCAGGGTTTTTAACCTGTCGGGCCGGTGTGGTTGGTGGGTCGGGGAGCAGTCACGAAGTTGGCCACTGCCCGCAATTACTGACCAGCCAGCACGAAACCCGCGCAGCAGCGCTCTGCACTGCCGGGGTGGGGCTGGGAGGAGGGCGAGGGTGGGAGTTTGTGTGTGCACTATGCTTTCCCACAGTATAGAAATCCTGAAACTGGAAAACCCAATGAAAAGATGCTGAAATTTAGTACATGGTAACTGCAGTTAATAACTGCATCATTCCACACCGACACCAGCACCCCCCCCACCCCCCCCCCCACCCCCCCACCCCCCGCCACCCCCCCCCGCCACTCCCCCCATACTGGACACGACTAGCCCCTGGGATATTAAAAAAGAACTTGCTAGAAAATGTTCGGTCGAGAAAAAGGAAAGTGCGAACGTTGGTAATAAGGAAAAGTTCACACCCTAAACAAAGCTGCACCTCCAACAAACTGATGCCACGTGGAGCAAAGAATGTGGACCAACTTGCTTCACATGCAAGACTGAACCAGTTCTTTCTCTACATCGCTCCGGGTCAGAGATGTGAGCTGTATGTTGGTCAAAGAGACTTCGATTTTCCTTTATAAAGTATGACCCAGGAACACACCGCACTGGCACCTGCACGCTCCTATATTAGAGAAACTCAAGGGTACAGTGAGGAGAAGGGAGACTGTATCCAATCATACTGTGCAGAAAGGAGGGTAGTGGGGTGAAGGACCATACATCTATCTCTGTTTGTGTGTGTTAAATCCGTAATGAATTTAACTACAGGCTGCACCAACTTTTGAAGTTAGGAAGTAAAATGCAAGTCCTTGTTCTGTTAATTAGATCGATTTCTTTTCGAACATTTTGGGATACAGTGCTGAGCAATTGGAAACATAACATGTGGCGAGTATAACATGCTTGAGAGGAATTGGTTAGTTTAGGTATATGGTTCCCAAAGCTTTCTACCACTGGGTGCTTCCCTCACCTCATTTCTGGGTCTGTTCTAGACTAACTGACAAATCGATTCTCAGAATTCATCAACAACTCCACTGTTGTTGGATCATGAGACTACCAGGAGATGCATTAGTCAACCTTCAGTCTATTTGTCATCTAGCAATTGCGTGTTGGTAGATTAAAGCCGCTGTAAGATAAAATTCATACCCTTCTAATCAGCAACTTCAATCCGCTATGTAAAATGCAATCTTTTCTAACCAGCATCTTAAACTTCCTGAAGTGAAATGTTAGTTAATTTAACGAGAATCTTAAACACACCTTGAATATATAAATGTGGGCACTCTTTAAGTTTTCTTATTGCTGAGAAACCCCAGGTGTGGACTGTGGTGATTTTGCGGATTGGCTGAACATTGGATTGTTAGCAAAGAAAAGCACCATTTCCAGCAGAATAAATCTGCAGATCACAACCTGGAGTGAGGGCCATTCTCAACTGTTAGCTCTCCCTCTCATCATTTCACCCAGATCCCAAACAGGACCCCTGTGAGGTGAGAAGACATGTTTTTCAGTGAGTTTATGTAACTTCACAGAGTGAGGGACAGAGTCCGTAGGTCTCTGTTCACATCCACAGCACAGCACCCCAGCTGTTAAGCAAAATGCGTTACCATCTACAAGAGCTGGCCAACTGAGTTAAATAGAAATTCAAAAATGACAACATGGTCCCAAGCTCTATGTTGAGTTTGTGGCTTTTAGCCAAGGCAGTGAAGGGAGTATTATATCTGCTCTTAGCACCTCCTCAGTTAGGGATGGGACGATCACTCCAAAGGTTGGCCACTATCTTGTGACTTCTTGGCCCTTGTGCCGAGTATGAAACATGTGACTGGAATAAGATGGACAGAAGGCAGCCCAGACTCCAGAGTACTGTCCCAGGGGAGGATTATCACTTTCGGGGGAAAATAAATAAAGCCAAATAAAGAAATCAGCAATAGAATCAGCTTTAATTTGAATACCCAGAGCGTTCAGAGCCCAGCTTCTGATCATTGCTGTGCACATGTCCTATCAGATGAAGGACTGTTAATCTTAGGACGATGAATTTCTATTTAACTCAGTTGATCAGTTCTTCTAGATTGTTAACCCTGGGCTTGAGGAGAGATTTTGACAGCCCAGCATTTCACACTCCAGAAGCATCCTGGTACGAGGCAAGGAAAGCACTGGACAGGCACAACAGTGTGGACAGAGACCCCACCTCAGGTTTTCACTAAGGTAAAACTAAACACATCAGTGTCACTGGGCACACAAAGTGGAAACAGATTACAATTTCAGATTACAATCTGAGCAGCAGTGATACACCCACTTAAAACAAGCCACATAGCAGTGTGAAGCAACGAGCACTGATTGTCAGTGGAACTCTGCCCTCTGTCAGTGCGAGTGAGGCGTCTGCACTAAAGGAAATCATTTTGCACAGCAGCTAACATCTTACCTGGAGAGAAGGATACAAAGACAAGGAACAGAAAGAGAGCCATCTCTGTCTCCTTACTGTACAAACCACACTCACTGTTATATAGAAAGGACAACCCTGACCATAGACTTCACCTGCCAATTACAGGATAGTGAGTGTGCAGCAGGAAAGGTTCACCCAATAGAGACCATGCCTTGCCCTCATCTCCACCCATTACTCAAACTGACAGGTTTATTGCTGTGTGCCAGCTCTTAAAGCGGTATCACCTTTCGGTCACTGAGTTAGAATTAAAATTTCATGTGCAGGGAAGTGACTTTAAGTCTATAACTTATTCTCTTCAAGGCCGCTAGTGAAGTAATTCAGGAGAATTTCACACCTTTTTGATAGAAGTTTTATTGTGGTTCACTTTCGCACCCACAGTCTACATTTTTAGTAGCAAAAAACATTGAAGCTTGGGCTAGACAAGTCTCCGACAGCCAGGCCAGGCTGCCTACATTTTATACTCCACAGGACCACAGTCAATGCTATGGTAACGTCTCTAGAAGGGGTTTTTATCCTACGTTTTGTAGGAATATATTCACGGGAATTGGAAGCAAATGTTCCAGGGTATCCCTTCAAAAAAGTTTGATGTTTTTTGCTTACTGTTCATTCTTCAGTGAACAGAACTCACATCTCGGAGTCAGAAGTCTGTGAGTTCAAGTCCAACTCCAGAGACTTAAGCTGATGCTCCAGCGCACTGTTCACCGCGCGCTGGGCTGCCGGAAGTCCTGTCTTTCAGATGAGACACTAAACAGACCTGGTGGACATAAAAGGTCCAGTGATGCCACTTTGAAGAACAGCAGGGCAGTTATCCCAGATGTTCTGCCAATACCTACACCTCAGACAACATCACAAAATAAACACATAATCTGGTCTTTATCATGCTGCTGTTTATGGGAGCTTGCTGT
Organism: Isurus oxyrinchus; assembly: GCA_026770705.1. Lineage (NCBI taxonomy): Eukaryota > Metazoa > Chordata > Chondrichthyes > Lamniformes > Lamnidae > Isurus > Isurus oxyrinchus. The sequence goes on from JANJGN010000017.1 coordinate 113,105,111, forward strand.
GCACCAATTGGATGTTGCGTTTCCTATATTCCAACAGGGATGACATTGAATCACAAAATTTACAGCATGTAAGAAGGCCAATGGTTTTTCAGACGGAGGGTTGTCAAGATCTGGAATAAGCTCCTGGAAAGGTAAGTGAAATCAGATTTCAACCTTCAAAAAGCAATTAGACATGTCCATGTAATTTTCTGCTTCCAGGGCAATTAGGTGACATTTGGGACTAAATTGGACAGCATGTGCACGATGGGCGGATTGGCTGCAAGATTCTAGGATTCTCTTCGATCATCCCACGAAATAACAGAGATGAAGGTGGTGTGAATGAGGTGTCAATGAACTTTCAAAAGGCGTTTGGTAAGATCACAGAATTGTTATGGTGCAGAAGGAGGCCATTCTGCCTATTGGATCTGCACCGGCTCTCCGAGCATTATGACCTCTGTGCCACTCTCCTGCCTTTTCCCCGTGCCCTTGCACATTGTTCCTATTAAAATAATCATCTAACGATCTCTTGATTGCCTTGATTGAACCTGCCTCAGAATTTCTTCTCTCAGAGGGTAGTGAATGTCTGGAATTCTCTACCTCAGAGAGTTGTGGAGGCTAGATCAGTGAAAGTATTTAAAGAGGAGGTAGATAGGTTTTTGAAATATCGGGGAGTTGAGGGCTATGAGGAGCTGGCACGAAAGAGGAGTTGAAGCCTGGGGCAGATCAGCCACGATCTTATTGAATGGCAGGGCAGGTTTGATGGGCCGAATGGCCTATTCATGCTCCTATTTCTTATGTTCTTATGTTCTCCACCACATTTCCAGGCAGTGGATTCCAGGCTCGAATCACTCGCTCTGTGAAAAAGTTTTTTCTCACATCACTTTTGTTTCTTTTGCAAATCACTTTGAATCTGTGCCCTCTCATTCTCGATCCTTTTATGAGTGGGAACAGCTTCTCCCTATTTATTCTATCCAGCCCCCTCATGATTTTGGGCACCAATAATCAAATCTCCTCTTAACCATCTCCTCTCCAAGGAGAACAGTCACAACCTCTCCAACCTGTCTTCATAACTGAAGTTTCTCATCCCTGGAACCATTCTTAGCAACCTCTTCTGCACTCTCTCCAATGCCTTCACATCCTTCCTATAGTGTGGTGCCCTGAACTGGCCACAATACTCCAGCTGAGGCCTAACAAACGTCTTATATAAGCTCATCATAATCTCCCTGCTCTTGTACTCTATGCCCCCATTAATAAAGCCTAGGATACTGTATGCTTTATTAACTGCTCTCTTCACCTGTCCTGCCACCTTCAATGTTCTGTGCACATATACACCCAGGTCTTTCTGCTCCTGCACCCCCTTCAGAATATCAGCACTTATTTTATATTATCTTTCCATGTTCTTTCTACCAAAATGCATCACCTCACACTTCTCCACAATGAGCTTCATCTGTCACCTATCTGCCCACCCCACCAACTTGTCTACGTCCTTCTGAAGTTCTACACTGTCCTCCTCACAGTTTACAATGCTTCCAAGTTTCGTATCAACTGGAAACTTTGATATTGTTCCCTGCACCCCAAAATCGAGATCATTAATATATATCAGGAAAAGCAGAGGTCCCAATAAAGACAAAAGGGCCACACAATAGACGTGAGGGAAGTAAAGGCCCGTGGAATTGAAGGGACAGTAGCAGTGTCAATACAAAACTGGTTAAGGGACAGAAGTCAGACAGTAGTGATGAGTGGTTGTTGTTGTTCAGACTGGAGGGAAGTTATACAATGGTGTTCACCAGGGGTCTGTATTATCTTTCTGGTATATATTAATAATTTGGGTATAGTTTCAAAGTTTGCAGACAATGTGAAACTTGGAAAGGTTGTAAACCCTGAGGAGGATAGTTAACTGACTTCAGGGAGGAACAACAGGCTGGTAAAAGGGGCAGACACGTGGCAGATAAAATTTAACACAGGGAAGTGTGACATGATGCATTTTGGAAGGAAGAATGAGGACAGGCAGTGAACTCAGCACTGCCACTTTAAAGGAGGCGCAGGAACAGAGAGTCCAGGTGGTTGACAAACACAAACCCTTGAAGCCGTTAGCAGAGGCAAACAGCATCCTCGGCTTAACAAATGGAGGTTTGGTGCCGAATTTCCATAAAACACGAGTTGGACTAATTCCCGGCTTCGGAACCGGCACCCGCCGGATTCCCGCCACAATTTCGGCTCAGGGAGGCGTGGGTGGGATGAGGGCGGGTTTTGTAATTCGGAATTGGGTGTGGGCTCGGGCGTGGGCCTGGAAGGGTTTGAGTTGGAAGACGGCCGCCTGGCTTGTGCCCTGTCAAAGGGCAGCTCACGGCGCCGTTCAACATATCCCACCCGGATACAACCCTGGGAGGCCACTGGAGGGGAACTGTGAATATTGCCCTGTGAGTACTTACTGTGCATGTTACTGAAGGTGAGTCATTGCTGTTCTTTGACATCTGGCCCACTAGGAGTACGAAATGTACCGATTAGCCATGGCTGTGTTAACTGATGAGCTGTGATGTCGCCACTCCAACCCAGCCTCTTGTGCACTCTGCTGTAACAACCTTGTGAACTTCATCCCTGAAAGTCGCTGGGCAAAATCATCCCAGAAATTGGCAAAGTCCAATATCAGGCAGGAAAAGTGGCGTTTGACCCACCGACAGCAATTGCAGCTTTCTCCGCTGTATCTCGCAGTATCTTGTTTAAAAGGCGCAGAGGCAGGGGTTTCACATCAGGTGGATGTCAGGTCAGCCCCTGATTCGCCCACCCCACCGTCACCTCAGGCCTTCACTAACAGTGGGGCCATATTTAAAGGGCCCCCTCCCCCCACCCTGCATGGGGCTATTGCTCTCTAAGGGATCGAAAGCTGGAAAATCATGGCTGCCAAATGTGCTGCCCCCAAATTTAGTGACGCCTCCCTTGGGCGCTGACTGGACATAGTGGAGAGCCACTGCCAAGGATTCCACACCCACCTTGGGTGAAGACCAGCGAGCAAGGTCACCAATCCAGCGTGGGAGGTGGTGGCAGAGGTGGTCAATGCCGATGCCCTGCAAAACAGGAGAGCCACCCAGTGCCAAAAGAGGATAAATATTCTCCTGCCCTTCGCCAGGGTCCGTCACTTTTCTCATCACTCTCAACTCACACACTCCAAAACCCATCACATCTCCACAGGGCTCTCACTCACTGCCAGCTCAAGGGTCCTTGCCACTCACTCTCTCACACACATCTTCATCTGCCCTGTAGATCATGTCCTCATCCTGTCCATGGCACCACTCACCATCCACACATGCCAGCCATCCTTCTCACCTGACCTGGTAGGCTTCCCTGCTTACACTCTCTCCACCTGTATTCATGCAGGACAAGCTGGCACACAACAAAAGGGAGAGGTCACAGGCTAGTGGAGGAATGTCCAACATCAAGGTCCTCACAGACTTCGAAAATAGAGTCATCCAGCTGGCTGGTGACAATCTGGACCGATCCAGAGCTGACAGTGAGGTCAGCAGTGCTCAGCCAAGTGAGGCTCCAGCAGTGCAACATCCATCAGACAACCACACTGTGACTCAGTTCCCCTGTTCCGCAGCCCCCGGCCAGGCACTAATTATCTCTCCTTGCTTTCACAGGCACATCTGGGAAGCAGCCGAGCGGGTCCACGAGCCAGGTCCTTGACTCAAGCCCCGCAGACACCTCGGAAGAGGAATCAGATGAGACCCTAATTGAAGGCAGGTCACAGAGCTCACCCACACCCTCCACCAGCACAGAGACACACACCTCGGTGGGACCTAGTTCTAGAGTAGCTGCAGGGACACAATCTGGTGAGCGCATCGCACTGTCTGATCCACAACAGGCAGCAGCAGGGACTTCCTGGCACTTGGAGGACTGCTGGAGGCCAGAAACCTGCTGAGTCTGAGCCAGATGAGGAGTTTCTGGAGTCAGTCATACATCAGCTGGAGCTACAAAGGCAAGCTCAGCCATATCAGGAAGGGATGTCCGCTGCACCCCTTAGACTGCAACACACAAAGGAAGAGTCCGTCTGCCTTCAGTCTGAGGTGATAGTGCCAGCATGCCAACACACTGAGGTCAACATGGAGGCCGCCATGGAGACCTGGGCCCTGGACATCGGCCCTGCACTGCTGCAGGGGCTGCATTCTATCACTGAGGAACTTGCAAGCATCCATGATGTGTCAACGCAAGAGGAGGGGCAGGACATCTTGAGCTCCCTCCAGTTGCCTCTCCCTCTCACGGAGTCAGTCAGGGGCCCTCGGGCACCCATAGGGAGGAGGATCAGCAGGTCCATGCTCCGGGGCCCTCCACCCAGGTGACTCCGGGAGTACCTGGCCCACCCGGATCCCCTCCAGGCCTTGGCCCATCAGGGTCATCATAGACAACAGGGCGGAGCAGTTAGTGGGCCACCTTCACCTCTGCTGTGCATGTCGGGGGAGCACCAAGACATAGTGGCAGGCTTAGAAGGGTGAGGAAAATTTAGTTGCACAACGTGGGCACGGGTGTTAATCACTTGTACTTAATGTTGACCATTGTAAATGGGCTCCCAAGAATGTCTCCTTGTCTATGGCTCCTTGTTATGTTGATCAGTGTTTGTGTCAATTAGATGTGAAACCTTGTTTCCTGCACAAAATGAAGCTTAGTGTTGCAGTCCAGGACCTCTCCCCTGTGCAGAGTGTAACCTCTTGAGAGCAATGACTGCTCAGCTGTGAAGTCACTGTCCAGATCAGTGATACGGGCACCTCCATATGGCTTGTGTTAGCTGCACGAATCTCGTACCCAAGCATCACCGGGTTCCGCGATGCTCTCTGTGTGCTCCTGGCACATTTTAAATGGGGCTGTCCCCACCACCCCCTCCCCCCACCCCCATCGTGACACCATTCCTGACAGAGGAAGGTGTGGCGCTGATGGGAACAGGTGATGAAGCCCACCAAAGGATCACGTTGGTTTAAAGTCCATGTGGCTACTGTTTCTCAGCAGCGTCTCGATGATATGACCCTGTTTGCAGAGCGTGTGTGCACTGCCCTCAGTCAGACAGGTGTCAGATGTTCCCAGATGCAATGCTAAGAGTGTCTCTCAGGAGTGTCCTCACTGCATCTCGTCATCATCCTCCAGGAATCTTGTGGCTATGAGGACCTCCCGACTATGCCTCCCTTGTCCGGCCAGTGCAATGCCCTCATCGCCTGCAACCTCTCATTCCAGGACCTCATCACCCTCATCCTCTTCAACTCCCTCCTCATCGGAGGAAATGTGCATCTCCTCATCATCCAGGTCCTTCCCCCCTTTGCATCACCAGGTTGTGTAGCATGCAGGCAAGCCAAAATATTGCACGCCACCCTGTGGGGAGCGTACTGCGGTACTCCACAGATCTCCCCAGCCACCGGGACCTCACTTTCAGGATGCCAGTGGTGTGCTCAACCGGACTCCAGGTGTGAGCCTCGTTGTATCTTCTCTCACTAGGAGTCTGAGCCACATGCTTTGTGGGTGGCCCTTGTCTCCAAGGAGCCAACCCTGCATCCTGTGTGAATCCACAAACCTGAGCAAAGCCCAGCATCCTTGCTTCCCGGCTCACCTGATCTCCGTCGAAATTGACAAAGGTGTGTGCCTTGGCAAAAAGGCATCTGTGAGCTCCTGATGGAGGCTTGTGAGATCCCACAAAGGTCCCCAGTGGAGCCCTGGAAGGAGCCACTGCTGTAGAAATTGAGTGCAGCAGTAACTTTAACTGCCACTGGCAGTGGATGTTCTCCCAAGTCCCCACGGTGCCAAATCCTGCAGAAGGTGGCATATGCGCATGACCAGCCCCCTTGACATGCGGAGGCATCGACAACACTGGTTCTCACTCATCTGCAGGTAGCACATGTGCTGTCTAGAGGTCCTGGGTCTAGCGATGCACCTACGAACAATGGCTCTGTGGGGTTCACCCTCTGCAGGCGGAGGAGGCTGTGCTGTCCCTTCGTCTTCAGTGTTCTGCTCCTTCCTTTGGTGAGCCAGGCATGTCTGTCACATTGTTCTCCTTCTTCCCACCCGCCAATAAGCAATGAGGCAGACAGCCAGATCACCAGGCTCCATCTTCCTGATAGTCTCCGCACTGCAATATCAAAGAGAGAGACACAAGGGTCAACAATTGTCTCCTAAGGACCATTCTTGGTCAAGTCATCACCTGCGGCTGCCTCTCAAGGCCCCTTACCGCATGCTGGAGAGTCCAGGCCACCACATGGATGCCCGGTGTTTAGTGCGCATGATGGCTCACCATGCCCACACCCGGCACTGCCCCACACCACATGACCAAGTGGCAGCAGAGTTGACCACTCGACTGCATCCTGAACTCTCAACTGAGGCGCAAGCATTTTCCTAAGCTGGACTCCAAGGCTTTGTGGTTTGCTTGTACCATGAGGGTGACATTTCAGTGTCAACTGAAACATAATGCAAGGGACCAGGAATTCACCCCCTCCGTCAGTGTTCGAGGACCACCTTTCCCAACAGGACCCTTGGGCTTGCCCAGTCGGGCGATGGCTCCGCAGCACCATGGCACTCATTTGAGTTTGAAGTTTGCGCTCGAGGGGTTAACAGCAGAGGAGCAATCATTGGCACCGTGAGGACTTACCGCTGCTTGAGTGGACACAATTGCTTGACTAGGCTGACTCCAAGCATGTCAACTGAGCTCAAGCTAAATGCTCTCAGCCGCCGTGGAGTGCTCACCTTTGACTTGTTTTGCCATTAGCCTGGCTGCTTTCTTCCCAGCCCACCACCCCCACGGCAAACCCCACCCTGCCCCTTCCCCTCCGCACTGTCACCCTTGCCCTGGGGTTGCCCCCCCCCCCCTCACCCTTCCCCCTTTGCACTGTCACCCTGGCCCCAGGACCACAAGCCAGCCACAAGGAAGCTGCTGCGGAGACTTGCCTGTTCCCCTCCACCACCGCACCCCCCCACTCCCCCCCCCCCCACAAATCCGCGGAGCCGCTGGGATCATCGCAAGTGCTGTGCAAGGCTGTGCGCACGGACCTCCAAGTTCCCCTCGAAGTTGAGGCCATCAGCTTCGGGCCTTTTAGAGGCAGCTGGAAATCGCACTGTCATGAAAACACGTCGATGTGGGGTTTAAATTTAACATGGTGGGGGGATGGGGGGGGGGTTGATTCAGGCATGTGGCCCCGATAATTATATGCAAACTTATTACGATTAAGTTCCTGAAGTTCGATGGTGGGAAACGTGACCAGCCATTGGCAGGGTGAGGGGACAATTGAGTCCTGGATTGACGTCATTGGGAAACACCACCAGGGCCTTCTTACGAGGTTCTCCAATCTCGCCATTAAACACACACCCTGCGCATCGGGGCATGGGGGGGTGTGGAAAATCCCCGCCCCCTGGCCTTTAATAAAATCATTCTGCGGCAGCTCAGACTGTTCTGCACTTGGCCACGGCAGCACTTTTCAGCTGCTTCACTCCCCTCACTCGCATCTCAGACCCGCTGACTCCCTCAACAACACCCATCTGAAGGCAGTCCCCGTCGGACAGGGGGGTTAACCCAGGCTTGCCCCCAGAAGCTGCACAAAACAGGCCAGGGGAGCTCCCCGAAGATCTCGAGCCCTACCTGCATTGGCGAGATGAGACGTGGCTTGCTCTCCTGTCTCTTGTTATGCAAGGCTGAGGCCACCAAGCCTGTGCTATGCAAACCCTTTTCTCATAAGGCACATACAGAGCAATGCCTTCTCCTCACTAGCATTAGATCCCATAAGGCTAATGACTGGAAAGGTTATGGGTACCACACACCTTATATATAAATGGACATATGAAGTTTAGGCAGGAGTAGGCCATTTGGCCCCTCAAGCCTTCTCGCCATTCAATAGGATCATGACTGATCTGAGTCTGACCGCAGTTCCACTATCCTGCCTCCCGCCAAACCCTTTGATTTCCTAATTATTCAAGAATATATGTATCTCTGCCTTAAAAACATTCAGTGGCCCTGCCTCCACTACTCTCTAGGCAGAGTTGCACAGACTCACGACCCTCTGAGAGAGAGAGAATAAAATTATCCTTATCTTCTTCTTCACTAGCAGGCCACACATTTTTAAACTGCATCTCCTAGTTCGAATCTGTCCCACAAGGTGAAACATACTTTCAGCACCCACCCTGTCAAGCCCCCTTAGGATCTTATTTGTTTCAATAAGATCGCCTCTCATTCTTCTGAAGTCCAATGGATACAGGCCCAGCCTGTCCAACCTTTCTCACAAGATAAACCCCTCACCCCAGGAATCAGTGGAGTGAACCTTCTCTGAACTGCTTCTAATGCAGTTATAACCTTTCTTAAATAAGGAGACATATTTATATATATATATATATATATATATATATATGACCTGGGTACATGGCGAAAGCAAGTGACCTTCTGTGCTCCGGTAAGGTGAGTGGAACCTCCCTACGAGATGTTCAGCCTGACATTGCTGCAAGGGGCATGTGTCCTTGCCATAGACACAGCAGCAAAGTCAATGGTGAAAGGAGGCAAGAATTACCTGGAGAAGTCTTGGAGGAATCTCCAATATTCAGGCCGCGGTGATCCATGTCACCCATTCTTTCCCTCTTCTACTTGTGGGAGAAGGAGGTGCACAACTCCCAAGAGCTACAGAGAACCGAGGGTGGGGGTGGGGGGGATGAGGGCAGGGGTAGACCCCAAATCTCCATGCTATCCGATCTGTTGAAGGACAACAATGCATTAACTCCTTGTGTGAGATTCTGCTGAAGTTATTAGTTTGAGCGGTAGCAGACAGACATTTAGCCAGTCAAAAATTAAAGGTGCAATAAACAACTATATCAAATATAAAGCAATACACTTTGGTGCAAACAACATGGAGAGATAGTATAAAATAAAGGGCACTATTTTAAAGGGTGTGCAGGAGCAGGAAGACCTGGCATATGTACATGAGCCATTAAAGGTGTCAGGACAGGTAGAGAGAGCTGTTCCTAAAGCATACAGTATTCTAGGCTTCATTAATAGGGGCATAGAGTACAAGACCAGGGAGGTTATGATGAACTTACATAAGACACTGGTTTGACCTCAGCTGGAGTATTGTGTACAGTTCTGGGCACCGCACTATAGGAAGGATGTGGATGCACTGGAGGTTTACGAGAGATTTACGAGTAAAGTTCCAGAGTTGAGACACTTCAGTTATGAGGAGAGATTGGAGAAGTTAGGAATGTTTTCCTTGGAGAGGAGAAGGCTAAGAGGAGACTTGATAGAAGTTTTCAAAATCACGAGGGGCCTGGACAGAGTAGACAGGGAGAAACTGTTCCCGCTCGTAAATGGATCGAGAACCACAGGGCACAGTTTTAAAGTGTTTTCCAAATGGAGCAAATGCGAGGTGGGAAAAAACTTTTTCACATAGCGAGTAGTTAGGGTTTGGAACGCACTGCCTGGAAGTGTGGTGGAGGCAGGTTCGATTGAGTCATTCAAGAGGTCATTGGATGATTATTCAAATAGAAACAATGTGCAGGGTTACGGGGAAAAGGCAGGAGATTGGCACTAAGTTAAATGCACAGAGAGACAGTGCAGGCACAATGGGCTGAATGGCCTCCTTCTACACCGTAACAACTCTGTGATTCTGTGATTCTGCAACCACAATAGCGGAAGGGATCAAGGCCGGCTGACCTTAAAAACCAGACAATGGAGGGAGATCAGCTCAAGAACTGTGTAAATCATAGGGGAGTAAGCGTGAAAGATTGGCCTTCCTGAAAATGATTATCAGTGAGAACGAAGTCATTTTGTAGACGAATTTTAAAATTAAAAAGAATATCAAGAACGAGGACTGAGTTGCCACTCAGAACTAAAGGTTTGGGGCATTGCCAAATTTTGAGAGGAGGTGCCAAGGCAGCCGGAAGATATGGTGTAAAACGTGAAACAAAATCCTGCAGGTAGTCCAGGAAGATGCAGGGCCTGGCCAACTCCACCAACGAGCCCACACACACACATTCTGAAGACCACCGAGGGGTGACTGTAAGTATTAAGTTAGGGAATTAAGTTTGCCTCTAACAGGATAGGGTCCTAAGTAACACAATTGTAACTTGTGGTTGCTGAATGCAGCCCTGCTGTAAGGATTCTGGACAATACAATAGTGACTGTGAGTTATCAGAATAACTTGTCTCATTGGTCATTCTATTCGAGCCATGTATTTGTAATTCTGGTGTCACGAGTTTGAGTGTAGAGGGTCTCTGGGTGAGGAAGAGAATTCCTAACCCTGGAGGAGACAGCAACACCCAGTGCAGCGGCTCTGTTAATCAATTATTAGCACATTAGAGAGGGATGGCATACATTCAGAAGACCAGGATATAGAAGCAGTTTGAGTTGAGGCGAGGAATGATAAAGGCAAGAAGTCACTTGTGGGTGGGGTACAGACCCCCTAATTGTAACTACGCAGGAGGACAGACTATAAAAGAAGAGATAATGGGAACTTGCTAGAAAGGTTCAGCAATAATCATGGAGGATTTTAATCTCCATATAGGCTGGGAAAATCAGATGGGCAAAGGTAGCGTAGATGAAGAGTACATAGAATGTTTTCAGGATAGTTTATTAGAACAGCAAGTTCTGGAACCAACCAGAGAGCAGGCTACACTAGACCTGGTATTGAGCAAGAGATAGGGTTAATTGATAACTTCCTAGTGAAGGCACCCCTAGGTAGCAGCGATCGTAATGTGATTGAATTTTACATTCATTTTGCGGGAGGAACGAGTGCATCCAAGACTAGTATTTTAAACTTAAATAAGGACAATTATGAGGGTATAAAAGCAGAGTTAGCTAAAGTGAACTGGTAAATGAGGTTAAGGGATAGGTCAATTGAGGTTCAGTTATCAGACATTTAAAGGGATATTTCAGAATACACAGAATATATACATTCCAAAGAGAAAGAAACATTCCAAGGGGAGGGCCCACCATCTGTGGTGAACTAAAAAAGTTAAAGACAGAATCAAACTTAAAGAAAAGCATATAATTACGCAAAGACAGGTGGCAGGTCAGAAGATTGGACAGAACATAAAGAACAGCAAAGAATGACAAAACGATTAATAAGGAGGGAAAAATTAGCTAGAAATTTTAGAGCTAGCTAGTAATATACAGACGGATAGTAAGAGTTTCTATAGGTATTTAAATAAGAAAAGAGCTAACAAAGTGAGCATTGGTCCTATAGAGAGTGCGTCTGGGGAATTGATAATGGAACTTAGGGAGATGGTGGACGAATTAAACAGGTGTTTTGCTTTGGTCTTCACTCTAGACGACACAAGTAACATCCTGGAAATGGCTGTAAATCAGGAAATGGAAGGGAGGGAGGAACTCGGGAAAATTCCCATCACCAGGGAAGTGGCACTGAGCTAATTGTTGGGGCTGCGGGCTGACCAATCCCCAGGTCCGGGTGGACTTCATCCCAAGGTCCTGAAGGAAGTGGCTAAGTTGTTGCACTGGTTTTAATGTTCCAAAATCTACTAGATTCAGGGGAGGTTCCATTAGATTGGAAAATAGCAAATCTAACTCCTTCATTCAAAAAGTGAGGGAGAGAGAAAGCAGGAAACTACAGACCAGTTAGCCTAACATCTATCACAGGGAAAATGTTAGAAGCTATTGTTGAAGATGTTATAGCAGGGCATTAGAAAAATGCAAGGCTATCAGGCAGAGTCAACATGGCTGTGTGAAAGGGAAATCATGTTTAACCAACTTATTGAAGTTCTTTGAACGAGTCACATTTACTGTGGATAAAGGGGAGCTGTGGATGTACTGCACTTAGATTTCCAGAAGGCATTTGATAAAGTGCCACATCAAAGGTTATTGCAGAAAATAAAAGCTCATGGTGAAGGGGGTAACATATTGGCAGGGATAGAAGATTGGCTGGCTAACAGGAAGCAGAGAGTTGGCGTAAATGGGTCTTTTTCTGTTTGGCAGGATGTGACGAGTGGTGTGCCACAGGGGTCAGTGCTGGGGCCTCAACGGTTTACAATTTATATAAATGGCTTTGATGAAGAGACTGAAGGAATGGTTGGTAAATTTATTGACGACACAAAGATAGGCAGGAAAGTAAATTGTGAAGAGGTTGTAAGGAGGCTACAAGGTGACACAGATAGGTTAAGGGAGTGGGCAAAGATCTAGCAAACGGAGTATAATGTGGACAAATGTGAAATCATTCATTTTGGCAGGAAGAATAAAAAAGAAGCTTATTATCTAAACGGTGGGAGATTTCAGAGCTCTTAGGTTCAGAGAGATCTAGGGGTCCTGCTGCATGAATCACGAAAGGTTAGTGTGCAGGTACAGGGGGTAATTAGGAAAGCTAATAGAATGTTATTGTTTATTGTGAGGGGAATCGAATACAAAAGTAGGGAGGTTATGTGTCAGTTGTACAGGACATTGGTGAGACCACATCTGGAGTATTGTGTGCTGTACTGGTCTCCTTGTTTAAATAAAGATGTAAATGCGTTAGAAGCAGCTCAGAGAAGGTTTACCAGACTAATCCCAGGAATGGGTGTCTTATGAGGAAAGGTTGGACAGATTAGGCTTGTACCCACTGGAGTTTAGAAGAGTAAGAGGCAAATTAATTGAAATCTTTCAAGATCCTGAGGGGCTTTAACAGGGTGGATGTGGAGAGGATGTTTCTTCTTGTGGGAGAATCTAGAACTAGGGGTCACTGTTTAAAAATAAGGGGGTCGCTCATTTAAGACAAAGATGAAGAGAATTTTTTTCTCTCAAAGGGTAGTGAGTCTTTGGAACTCTCTTTCTCAAAAGGCAGTGGAGGCAGAGTCCTTGAATATTTTTACGACAGAGCGAGATAGATTCTTGACTAACAAGGGGGTGAAAGGTCATTGGGGGTAGGCAGGAATGTGGGGTTGAGGTTACATTCAGATCAGCCATGATCCATTAAAAGGTGGAGCAGGCTCAAGGGGATGAGTGGCCTACTCTTGCTCCTAATTTGTATGGTCGTATGACAGCTACGAAACATTTGGGTGATGGCAAGTCCCCCTCCTAGGTGCACCTGTCTGTGAAGAGCAGCTAGGGTGGAAAGGGAATTGTGTAACTCCAAGGTATGAGTGTTTAGCCAGAGAGGCATTGAAAAGTAGTATCTGGGAACCAGCGTAGCTTTAGAAGAAGGTTATTAAGAGGATTCTGTGCATGACTTTGTCCCACGATCGCCTTGTGTTTCTCGGGTGGCAGATCAGTGTCTAAAGGGAACGACAGCCGTGACCCAGCATCACAGCCCATCCAATCATCGAGGGAGCTCACCAAGGGCTGAGCAATCAGGAAAGGAGGCCGAGGGAATCCATGCATTTTCAGGGAATCTCACCATCCTCAGCCCTCAGCCAAAGGCACCGTCTGTTGGCCGGGTCCAAACAAGGAGAGCTGACCCTGCAGAGATGCAGGTAACGCTGTTGCAGAGTGGGGCCTCATGGATCCCTGCAGCATGAGGCCAATGGCCTTGATCCTCACGGCCACATAGCCAGGGAAGTGAGCAGTCCTCCTCCACCTCCTCTGGAGCAACAAAGGGAGTACCCATGTAGGAGTGTCTGAGAGTGGCGAACACCACATTGGTTTGATCCCTTGTGGGTCACTGTGGTGTTTAGATGAGTGTATTAGTGCGGGTTAATGTACAAAACATGTACATATTGAAATATTAACCCTTAAGTGTGAAAATTTGGAACTATTTACAATATATATACAAAATGTTGCCATTTATATGTGGTCAAATATCTTTCCTTTCTCTCCCACCAGCTGTGCGCAGCATCCAGTTGCTTGTACTCAAGCCTCACATCTGGTCGAATCCATGATGCTTCCTCTGCCCTGCCTTTGGTGTCCGCAGCTCCGTCCTCTGGATTGTATGTCTTGCTTCCACTCCTACAAGATAGCCATTGCATAGAGCGATGTTGGATGAGCAGGTCTCTGATCACAATGGCATCCTGAATGGACTCCTCGTCCCCTCCATGGTGAGGCTATCTGCTTCGGCTCCGCGGCCCCTTCTCCTCACCCTCCTCCCACTCTTGAAATTCTTTCTCCCCCTGCCCGCTGCTCCTGTCCTAAGGAAAGGCTCCCTTCTTTGCCCTGCTTTGGGCCCTTTGCTGAGCTAAGTCATGGAGGGCACAGCATGCTACAATCAACTAGAGTGCAGTGGAAGGTGGAAACTGTAGAGATACCCGAGTGGTTGGGGTACCTGAACTGCATCTTAAGCAGCCCAAAGGCCTGTTCAATTAGAGTCCTTGTATGAAGGTGGTTATCATTGCACCTCAGCGATGGTCAACACAGGCCAGTGAGTGGGCTGCATGAGTGGCCCTCCTTCACCTCAGTGGGCCTCAGGATTGAAATCGGGCATGTGCGCTAACCATCACAGAATCACAGAATCACACAGTGCAGAAGAGGCCCTTCGGCCCATCGAGTCTGCACCGACACGTGAGAAACACCTGACCCGCCTATCCAATCCCATTTACCAGCACTTGGCCCATAGCCTTGCACCATAAACCCACGAATAAGATTAAATACCTTTAATACACACTGAGTATTTTGTAACGAGTTACAGAAAATGCTTAATCATTCATATATTAACAGAGCTGTCATCAACTTCGAACGGTAAAAGCAAAAGAAATATTTACGTTTGCCTGAGGGCACGAAGGTGAATCAATTCCTCCTCAAGCTTCCTTTCATCAACCCCAAGCCTTTGACATACTCTGCCACATTTGATCAGATCAAATTCAAATGGGTTTGAGAGGCACGAGAGGTAGGGTTTGAGATCACTCAAGGAAGAGTAGTTCTCCAAACATTCTGCCAGTGTAGCCAGTGCTCGTGTGTGAACTGATGGATCATATTCATGTCCTTGATCTGAGTGCTCTTCCAGCAACGACTTATTCAACGTGTTCAGGTGACCAGTGATGCCGTTGAGAAAAGCCAGATCCAAAATCCAGTTTTGGTCTTCTAATTCTGGGTTACTGCGCAACCTCCCACGTCTACTGCTGTCCTAACCATGGCGGTCTCCCTGGATTGGGTCATTTTGCTAACTGCGCTTGTGCACCCACAATGCTGCTTGAACTGTAGCAGTACGGCCCTGGGCGTGGGTTAAAGGTCAACAAAATGCCTCGCGGGCCACACCCGATGGGCCACATGCAGCCCGTGGGCCGCAGGTTGCCCACCGTTGTCGTATCTGCTCTGAGCGTCCCTCTGCGATGGTCACATGGGTGTGAGGAGCCACCTCCTCAGGGTCCCCTTATCCCACCGGATCCGTTCGTGCAGCTGTGGGATTGATCAGATCATTGCCAGCTGCCCTTGTTCCCATAGAACGAGCTGCAGAAACTGCCAGGGTAACAGGCACAGGCGAGCAGGGACCTCTTTGTGCTGCGCACAGGGCAGCTGCACATGCAAAGGGTGGTAGCCCTTTCGGCTAATGTGCTGGCCTGTATTCTGTGTGGGGGCTCTTCTTGCAAGGTGTCACCGTGCCCTTCACCTGGGGAAGGCCAGCTTTGGAGGGGGAGGTCTGTTGCCCTCTGCGAATGATACGTTGCGTCAGTTTTGAAAGAGATGGACTTGGCCACCCCTGGCGAACAGGGCATCGGTCACTGTGTGGATGCATTTGTGTGTCGCTGACTGGGAGATGCCACACAGGTTGGCTGTGGAGCCTGGGAATGAGCAAGTAGCTTCAATTCTACTGGCAGTGAATGGCTCTGGTGTCCTCATGGCTGCAGATCTTCTCGAGGAAAGATGAACAGCTCCGAACTGACCTGTCTGGATAGACAAAGCCTCCTCTAGCATTGCCTGTCCCTCGTGTCTAAGTGACTCTGTCCCTTTCAGGTGGATACTGCCTTGCTCTTTGACACCTCCTCCTTGCTGCACTCATTAGCTCGGGGACAGTTTCAAAGGGAGCAGTGACTGGTGCAGGCCTTGAGGCTGCAAGGAGTCCGTTTGCTGTCAAGTCTATAACTGGGCTGCACATGGCCTGTAGAGACTCTTTCAAGCATTACCTGCCCTGGCAGAGAGTCTCTTAGGTGACTGGCTAGCGCTGACTTTTAAAAATTGAAAAAGCTGCAATCGCAATATTGGGTGGAAAGTTCCCTTGCTGCCTGTGGCGGGTTTTGTGACAGGCGGGAGTGGAAAATGAGAGAGGCCAAAAATCGGATTCTGGCTGGCGGTATTTTCCACTCACCATGCTGGGCTGGGTCTCCCACTGATCCCTGGTGGGAATTCAATTTGCATATATTACCATGTCATGAATGCTCATTAAGAAAGGTGCTCACCGGAATCACATTCCCCCTCCCAATCTACCGGAAAGTTAGACCGGTTTGAATTGCGTCTGGAAGTGAGTGCCGTGCAGCTGTTGGCCCTCACTTTGCTCATGACTTTGAGGTGAGTGCAACAGTTAAAGCCTACCTTCAACAGCTCTGGGACCTCACCAATTCCAATGAGGCGCTGCTCTGATGGGGATATAGGATTTGTCAGCTCACCGGCTTCCTCCATTCTTGGAGAGGTTGTCTCTGCTGGGGTCAGGTAGGGCTGCATACAATACAGGGACCGGCATTGTGACCTGGTCGGGGAGACGGAGGAAGACATAGACACGGGGGACAATGGGCAATGGTGGGGTTGGAGAGGGGGAGGGAAGGAGAAGGAAGATATGGGGACAATGGGCAATGGTGGGGTTGGGAGAGGAAGGAGGAAGGAGACATGGGGACAATGGGCAATGGTGGGGTTGGAGAGGGGGGAGGAGGAAGGAGGCATGGCAATGGTGGGGTTAGAGGTGGGTGGTGGTGGGAGACGATGGTAAGCAGAGGGGAGACCGAGGGTGGGGGATCTGGAGCCTGACGTGGAAGACGAGAATGCAGACACAGAAGGTGGTGTATAGGAGTGGAACTGTATGAATGGAGGGGATGCACATGTACTTTGGAACTGGAGGGGCATGGTGGTGTTAATGAGGCACAGGAGGAATGTGTTGTACACAGACTCATGGAGGTGGAGGAGGGGGAAGTCTTGCAGATGAGGGTCAGGCTGCACAGGAACATGTGGAGGGGAGTGGAGGAGGGAAGCTGAGTTGTCACCAGTAAGGAAGGAATGGGAGTCCTCATTGAAAGGCGGTCATAATCCCTGACCTGGGGCCAAGAAGTCAGAGTGTGTGAGAGATTAAAGGCAGTCCTGGGGCTTAGTGCACCCCATATTCAGAGTGAGAGATTATGGGTGTCCTGGGGCTTGGTGCACCCCATAGTTCAGAGTGAGAGATTATGGGCAGTCCTGGGGCTTTGCGGGCCATGCTACAGAGCTCTTCAGGGCATGGACGTCACAGTCCTGCTCCAAGGAGGGGCAAGGCCTCTGTGCTCAACTGGGATAAAGCACAGCTCGGTGTGGAGGGAGTGGTCATGGGATTACAGTCACTGGCCATGGGCTTGTCTGATTTGGTACTGGGCTGCAGATGGGATCGTCATGGTTAGGGGAGGCATCTGCAGCCTGTAAAGCAGGAACACATAATACAGGGGCGAGGGGGGTTGGGGGGGTGGGGGGTATTCGAAACTGTCCTGGCCAGTGGGGGAGGAAACCTCCTCTGGATGTGATTGTGCAGACAGCATCGAGATGGGGAAGGGTGAGGTCCACATTGGCCTTGGGGGCATCAACAGAGGTGGGTTCAGGTGGGAGGGTTGGAATGTCGGCCACAATTACGATGGGATCCAGGGTTACTGGGGGAGGCTGGAGGATAACCAGGGGGAGCTCTACCTGCACACCGTGGGGTTCCAGGGAGATTGGAGGGACCTGAACACACACAGGGGGAGGGTCAAAGCTGGTCTCAGAATAAAAGCCTCTCACCTCCATCTTGCAAGCGCGGAGTTGTTGCGCAGTTTGAAATTGTAACTGGAAAAGAACCTGCACAGGATAAGGCTGAGTCAGTGTGGGAGGGGCCCAGAGCTGCACTGAGCAGCCCTATCGCGGGCACCCTCAAACTGCATGAAGCCTCGGCACTGAAATGGAGTCAGAACTGAGAGAAAAGAGGGAGACTTCCTTGCGAAGGTGCAATTGGAGCCATTACCTTTTGTCGTGCTTTAATGAAAGACTGCAGGAGTCACTGGCTTCATAATACAAAATTAGGCTAACGGGTGCATACCTGGGAGTTCAGTGAGTGGGCGAATTAAAGTGTTAATCTTGTTCTTGAAAAATCGAATCTAATCTGTAATTAGCAGTAACTGGAAGGCTTTGTGTAAGTAAGCTAAGTTTCTTTCTTTCTCCCAGCCTTAGGAAGAGTAAACATACTCTCCTGAGAGATCTGAGTAGTTTAATTAGCTAACTGGTTTCTCTAGCTCCAGTTCAGTTTATGATAAATTTGTGTTCTTTAATGCAGCTAAGGCAACGTGTCCAGCTTTGGAATTAAATGCACAGCTGCAAGTTTGGTGAGTGGGGGAGTTTGGTGAGGAGGGGGAGGAGGTGTTCCTTTCCTTTTGCTTTTTCTACCTTTCTCACCCTGTAGGAATTGGCTCTCATTCTACCAAAGGGAAAGGAGCTAGCTGTTTGGTGCGTATCTGGTAAGTTGTTATGGTCGGTTCCAGTCCTAAGGTGTAAAATGGTAGACGAACTGGTGGTAAAGTTAATATAACGTATATAAAGGGAAAATAAGTAAGCAAATAATATAATTAAGTAATTAATTAAAACACATTAAGAATGGCAGGACAGCTGATGTATCAAGGCTGCAGCATATGGAACTGGCAGTGGGAGGTGAAGGATCCAGCAGTCGTGGTCCATGTAGGTACCAACAACACAGGCAGGACAAGGAAAGAGGTTCTACATAGAGTGTGAGCAGCTAGCCACTAAATCTCCAGATTATTGCCTGAGCCATGTGCAAATTGGCACAGGGGACATAAAATTAGAGAAATAAATGTGTGGCTTAAAATCGGGTGTGGAAGAAGTGGGTTCCAGTTTGTGGGGCACTGGCACCAGTACTGGGGAAAGTAGGGGCTGTACCGTTGGGACGGTCTATATCTGAATTGTGCTGGGACCAGTGTTCTAGCAAGCAGCCTAACAAGGGAAGTAGAGAGGGTTTTAAAGTAAATAATGGGGGCAAGAGATCAAATTTGGGAAGATGTGTTACATCAAAGAGTAGAGTCAAGTCAAGAGAGAAAGGTATTAAATTGGGAAATGTAAACAGACTGTGACAGGAATGGACAGAGAGTACAGGGAGTACAAATCTAAGAGTAAATCAGCAGGTAAGGCCAGAGGTTACAAAAACAATAAAAGGATAGGCTCTCTATCTGAATGCACGTAGCATTTGAAACAAATCAGATGAACTGAGAGTGCAAATAGACATAAATAAGTATGACCTGACAGCCATTACAGAGGCATGGTTGAAAGATGATATAAATTGGGACCTGAATATTGAAGGGTACCTGACATTTAGGATGAACAGGAAACTAGGGAAAGGTGGAGGGGTGGCTCTGTTAATTAATGATGGTATTAACACATTAGATCTAAGTTCAGGAAACCAGGATGTAGAAACAGTTTGGGTAGGGATGAAAAATGATAAAAGTAAGAAGTGACTTGTGGCAATGGTGTATAGCCCCCTTAATTGTAACGATACACTAGGACAGGTATGAAGGAAGAAATAATGGGAGCCTGTCAGAAAGGTATGGCAATAATCATGGGGGATTTTAACCTCCATATAGACTGGGAAAATCAGATGGAAAAAGGTAGCCTCAATGAGGAATTCATAGAACGTTTTTAGGATAGTTTCTTGGAGCACTATGTTCTGGCACCAAAGCACCAGAGAGCAGGCCATACTAGACCTGGTATTGTGCAATGAGATAGCATTAGTTAATGACCTCATAGTGAAGTCACCCCTAAGTAGCAGCGATCATAATATGATTGCATTTTATATTCAATTTGAGGGAGAGAAGAGTAGGTCTAAGATTGGTATTTTAAACTTAAGCAAGGACAATTATGAGGCCATTAAAGCACAGCTAACTAAAGTGAACTGGTAAATGAGTTTAATGGATAGGTGAATGGGGATGCCGTGGATGATATTTCAGGGAATATTTCAGAATACACAGAATACAACGAGAAAGAAAAATTCCAAGGGGAGGGCCCACCTTCCATGGTTAACAAAAAAAAAATTAAAGATAGTATCAAACTCAAAGAAAAAGCATATAATTGTGCAGATTTGGGTAGCAGGTCAGAAGAGTGGACAGCAAAACAGATCAGCAAAGAATGACCAAAAGACTAAGGAGGAAAAAATTAGAGCACGAGAGAAACTCACCTAGTAATATAAAGACAGCTAGTAAGAGTTTCTATAGATATTTAAAAAAGAAAAGTTAACAAAGTGACTCTTGGTCCCATAGGAAATGAGCCTGGGGAATTAATAATGAGAAATAAGGAGATGGCAGATGTAATGTGTCAGTATTTTGCACCGTATTCACTATAGGGGATACAAGTAACATCCCAGAAATAGCTGTAAATCAAGAAATGGAAAGGAGGGAAGAAGCTGGGAAAATGCCAATCACCAGGGAAGTGGCACTGAGAAACTTGTTGGAGTTCCCAGGTCCCACTGGACTTCATCCTAGTGTCTTAAAAGAAGTGGCTAAGTGAGATAGTTGATGGGTTGGTTTTCATTTTCCCAAATTTTCTAAATTTGGGGAAGGTTCCATTAGATTGGAAAATAGCAAATCTAACTCCTTTATTCAAAAAGGGAGGGAGACAGAAAGCAGGATGTTAAAGGTCATAGGGAAAATGTTAGAAGCTATTTTTAAAGACATTATAGCAGGGCACTTGGAAAAATTCAGGGAATCAAGCAGAGTCAAAATCATTTTATGAGAGGGAAATCATGTTTAACCAAATTACTGGAGTTAGAAGGGAATTGGTGGATGACCTGTGTTTTCATTTCCAGAAGGCATTTGATAGGGTGTCACATCAAAGCTTATTGCAAGAAATAAAAGCTCATTGTGTAGGGGGTAACATATTGGCATGGATAGAAGATTGGCTAGCTAACAGGACACCGAGGGCAGGAATAAATGAATCTTTTCTGGTTGGCGGGATGTAATAAATGGTGAGCCACAGGGATCAGTGCTGGGGCCTCAAACTTTTACAAGTTCTATAAATGACTTGGTTGAAGGGACCGATGGAATGGTGGCTAAATTTGCTGATGACACAAAGATAGGCAGGATAGTAAGGTGTGCAGAGGACACAGGAGGACAAAGGGATATAGATAGGTTAAGCAAGTGGGCAAAGATCTGTCAGATGGAGTACAATGTGGGAAAGTGGGAAATTGTCCATTTTGGCAAGAAAGATGAACAGAAAGCATATTATCTAAAAGGTGAGAGATTGCAGAGCTCTGAGATGCAGATTGATCTAGGAATCCTAGTGGCATGAATCACAAAACGTTAGTATGCAGGTACAGCAAGTAATTAGGAAAGCTAATAGAATGTTATCGTTTATTGTGAAAGGAAATTGAATACAAAGTTAGGAAGGTTATGCTTCAGTTATACAGTGCCCTGGTGAGATCACATCTGGAGTACTGTGTGCAGTATTGGTCTCCTTATTTAAGGAAGGATGTAAATGCATTGGAAGCAGTTCAGAGAAGGTTTACTAAACCAATTCCTGGATGGGGCAAGTTGTCTTCTGAGGAAAGATGGACAGGCTAGGCTTGTATCTGCTGGGGTTTAGAAGAGTAACAGACGACTTGGTTGAAACATATAAGATCCTGAGGGGTCTTTATAGGGTGAATGTGGAGAGGATGTTTCCTCTTGTGGGAGAATCTAGTGCTGGTGGCCACTATTTAGAAACAAGAGCCCCGTCCCCAGATAGTCCCCAGGGAGAAGGATTGTGCTCAATGCTGTCTTCTTGAGGCAGTGATCTGACTGAGGAGGAGGAGAATGGCCTGGCACCAGCCTAACCCAGCTTCGAGAGGAGACCCAGCCTCAGGTCCATGGTCCAGGGGAGTTCAGCAACACCCAGAGGACAGAGTTAGACCCATCCCATGGGGGCAACATACATGACTTTGGGTCTACTGAACAAGACTTTCCTATGTGGAGATGAGCTACAGACAATGCCGTGGGCGCCTACACTTGTCAAGAGATATGGTGGGTCATGTCTGCCACATTCTGCGGGAGGATCTAACACCCCATGGACTGGGTCCTGAAGGCCAGCATCACGCTCAATATTTTTGCCTGCAATTCATTGCAGAGATCCACAGGGGACCTATGTGGCATCTCACAGTCCTCAGCACATAAATGAATCAAGGAGGTGACAAATGCCCTCAACAGTAAAGCTCATCATTATGTGATCTTCACACTCAATGAAGCAAGCCGGGAGGCTAGATTTCTGGGGTTTGCAGCTCTCTCGGGCTCCCCTAGAGTGCAGGGTGCAATCGATTGCACACATGTGGCTCCATGCAACAGCCTCTGATGTTCATCAACAGGAAAGTGTTCCACTCCCTGAACGTTCAGCTGGTGTGCGATCATCGGAAGAACATCATGCACATTTGATCCAGGTACCCTGGGAGTTCCCATGACTCCTACATCCTGAGTCACTCCCAAGTGTCTCACATATTCGAAGGGTCTCAGCGACTGTGTGGCTGGCTGCTTGGGGATAAGGGGCACCCGCTCAAACGATGGCTCATGACACCCATGTGTTGTCCTCTGAGTCACTCGGAGGAGAGATACAACCCGGTGCATAAGGCAACACGATCCATCATTGAACAGACCATTGGAATCCTGGAGGTGCGCTACCGATGTTTGGACCGCTCAGGTGGGGCTCTGCAGTGCTCTCCACGAGGGTGTCCCCCATCATTGTGGTCTGCTGCACCCTTCACAACCTGGCACTTCACCGGGGATCCCTTGCCAGAGGGAGACATGCAGGAGGCTGAGAATTCCTCAGACAATGAAGAGCAGGAAAGGCAGGAACCTGAATTGGGAGATGAAGGTCTGCTTCCACTTGAGGATGCCATCAAAGAAGCACAAAGAAGCATCGATGCCACACTGATAGCCACACGTTTCCAAGAGGATTAAGGTACCAGCAACAGGACACAGCCACATTCTTCCTGTCCCTTAGGGCCATGCCAGTGTACTGAAAGGCTTTTACAACCACTGACATCAAGAGCAAGTTCTTGCACCTTCAACCCTCATGATTCACTAGACCCTAACCTTTGGAAAGGTCAGTGGTGAACCCTGAATCCATGCGCTTTGGGAAGTGATGCTCACCACTGCGGCACAGACACTGCATCAAAAGACTCGATGCAGTCATCACCACCTTTATTAGAAACATTTTGTAGACACTGAGATGAGGTCATGGTGGGACAGACCATCGTGGCTGCAGGCCGTGTGTTTTGGCAAAACCAATGAAGGCAGCCCTTCTCCATTGGAGAGACATTTACAGCTACCCCTACAAGTTGGTGAGCATGCCCAACTTCACGCTGTCTTGTAAGGAGTAGGGTTGCCTACGCATTTTGCAGATACCTCCAGTCAAGAGTTTGACACATCTCCCTGACATAACCCAAGGGTAAAGTAACTATCACGAATCAGCTGCACATCACATGAATGTGAGGCTCACAAAGGGAGGTGATCACCGAGTGGGAGCATGGCTCATCCTCCCAATAAGAGGTCACATAGATGCATATGTGTGACGCCTTCAAATGACAAGACCATTCTCATGAGCAACCAATGTATTTACAAAGGTCCATGATATCAACAGTGATTGAACACCAGTGACCCAGAAGTGATGTCAAAGTTTCTTAATTTTTCTAACCCCACCGCTAGGTCTAGGTGCATCCCCAACATGTGCAATAGAGGTGGGGGCAGCCTGCTGACTGGTACGTCCTGTTGTCTTCGATGATTTTGGTGGGTGTCCTCTAGCGGACTGAGAGCTGGAAGGCCCAAGCCTGCTCTGGGTGTGCTGCTGTGGGGCAGGTGAACCCTCCTCATCCTGTACAGATGGAGGTGATGGGGTCACAGGCCGAGGGGATTGGGTGTGGCTGGACACTCTTAGCATCACCTGGGTGGATGGCCCCGGGTCTCCAGGTGCTGGTTCTCCTTTCTGTGGGCCCTTGAGGACCCCTACTTGACTCCCTGAGGAGAAGGTGCACCTGGAGGTAGGTCAATGTGCCCCGTTCCCCCTCTCGACTACCCACTGATGGATCCCACCAACTCCTATGGTGATGGAGTGCAGGTCCGAGCGCAAATCTGACAGGATTTGCTGGACCAAGGTCTCCAAGGCGATCACCACCCTTCCTATGGAGACCTCGAGACACTCGCAAGTCTGAGCCACGACATCAGACAGAACGCAGACTCCTCCATCCTTTGCTTGAGCCTGTAGACCACCTTCTGCATCGCTACCTGATTTCCTGCCGCCTGTCACTGGGTCCCCAGTACGTGTGACACGGCCATTTCCAGAGGCTGATCATCGGATTCAGCAGCTGCTTGACCTCCAGCAGCCCTCCAGGGGCCACTGCAGGCGCTGACACTGCCTCCAACTGTTGTGGAGACGTGTCTGCGAGACCCTCCCCGGAATGGGACCCCGAGCCTACTCTACGTGTGTGTTTGAGCCGGTCGAGGGTGCAGGTGAATGCAGTGGCGGGTCTTCTTCCAATGGCTCCTCAGTGTCCTCCTGCGAGGTAGCCTGGGGGAGTGGGGGTGGGGTGGGGGGGAGGGGGGGGGAGGTGGCTGGGGGGAGGGTGTTGTGTGGGGCTTATGTTGGTCTGGAGGTCTGCCTGGACCTGCTGATCCCTGTAAGAGACAGCAGGTAAATTTAGTTCATGAACAGACTGATGTTAGTGAATGTCACTCACTGAGAACGTCAGAATGTGATCAACGCCTGGCCTGCTGGGAGAGGCTGATCCTGCCTTCCCCACGGGAGAGGCCTCTGTCCTCGCTCGCCAACCTTCCTGACTTTGGCCAGCTCCAGGGTGTTGGCCCTCCTTCCTCCAGTCTGGGATCTTGTTGTGGACAAGCTGGCCTGCATGAAGGCAAATGGATGGAAAGTGATGAGAAGGGATGGAGGGGAGGTTGGGAAGCGCACATGCCTACAGTGTGTGTGCTGAGCCCTCCAAGGTAAAGGCAGAGGATGGAATTTGGGCCGCGTGATAGAACAGATGGTGGTGATGTGAATGTATCCATGAGACAGTCAGTGCTGATGTGTGCCCCAGGCTAGCATCGATTGAAATCCCTGAGCAGTGGAGCGCTTTGTGAGCATGATGCCATTATCAGGGTGTGAGATTAGAGGGAGCTGAAGGCTCACTCACTCTGGTGGAGTGGATGAGATCATAAGAACATCAGAACTAGGAGCAGGAGTAGGCAATTCAGCCCCTCGAGTCTGCCCCGCCATTCATTATGATCATGGCTGATCTCATTTCGGCCTCGACTCCAATTTCCTGCCTTCTCCCCATAACCTTTCAACCTGTTACTAATTAAAAATCTGTCTATCTCCTCCTCAAATTTATTCAGCGTCCTGGCATCCACTGCACTCTGAGGTAGTAAATTCCACAGATTCACGACCCTTTGAGAAAAGTAATTCCTCCTCATCTCTGATTTAAATCTACCACCCCTCAGCCTAAAACTATGGCCTCTCATTCTAGAATACCCCACAAGGGGAAACATTCACTCCACGTCTACTTTGTCTATCCCCTTTAGCATCTTATATGCCTCAATTAGATCTCCTCTCATCCTTCTAAACCCTAGTGAGTATAGGCCTAACCTGCTCAATCTCTCCTCATAAGACAAGCCCCACATCTCTGGAATCAATCTAGTGAACCTCCTCTGAACCGCCTCCAATGCAACTACATCCTTCCTCAAGTAAGGGGACAAAACTGTGCACAGTACTCCAGGTGCGGTCTCACCAATGCCTTGTACAGTTGCAACAACACTTCCCTATTTTTATACTCTATTCCTTTAGCAATAAATGCCAAAATTCCATTTGCCTTCCTTATTACCTGCTGTACCTGCAGACTAGCTTTCAGTGATTCATGCACGAGGACACCCAGATCCCTCTGCACTGAAGCATTCTGAAGTTTCTCTCCATTTAAATAATAAGTTGCATTTTTATTCTTCCAACCAAAATGAATAACCTCACACTTATCCACGTTAAACTCCATCTGCCAGATTTTGGCCCATTCACCTAACCTGTCCATATCCATTTGTAAATTTCTTATTTCTCCATTGCAACTTACTTTCCCAACTATTTTGGTGTCATCTGCAAATTTAGCTATAGTACCTTCTACCCCTGAATCCAAGTCACGAATATAGATTGTAAATAGTTGGGGCCCAAGGACTGAACCCTGTGGCACCCCACTAGTTACAGCTTGCCATCCAGAAAAAGACCCATTTATCCCGACTCTCTGCTTTCTGTTGGTTAGCCAATCCTCTATCCAAGCTAATATATTACCCCTAACTCATTCGCCCTCTTCCTGTGCTGCATGGTGCTTCTCGGGCACGTGTCAGGTGAGTGGACCTCCCTGGCAGTTGCCTCCCAGGCTGGTGAAATGGGGCTGATAGGCTTCCTGGAACTATCCCTGGGGTAGAGGACATCTTGGTATTGATGAGGCCCCCAGAGGAGCGTTACTGAGCCTCGAGGCAGCTTTCTTATTGGATGCAGCCACCTGGAGATGTACTCTTCACACGGCTGGGCTGGAGAGAGTTAATATGTATGTTCGGGTGGCGTTCAAATATGGCACCCGGACCTTTGACCCCTCCATTAGGTGACGGTGGGGCAGTCGAATCTGTTCCTGACCCACCACATGATTTGGAGAGATATGCGCCTAAGAATAATTCATTCATTACCGAGTGTGAATCGGGTGCAATTTGCCAGGCCACCCAGTGGGATATGTAGCATGGAACCCACCCACCATGGCACCACAGTTTCCAAACTGGAAAATTCCACCCATTGTTGCGTCGCTTCCTCAAGCTTCTCCGGACCTGGCAAAACAGGGTCAGGCACAGTGGAGGAAAATTTGCAAAACATGCTAGAGCGGGCAAAAGTGGCGTACGAGAGGAAAGGCGAAACCTCTATACCCTTCGTACCAGCCTCTCTGGCATCCCAACCTCTGGGAGGGCCACAAGAAAATACCACGGGGTAGGGAAGGGACTGGAATTTTGAATCTGTAGCAAATATTTCCAAGGTTTAGCCTTTCCTGACCCCATTTCCATCTCCAGCAGTGGGTGAAAATCCAGCACACAGAGTAAGGAATCAAGCTAAATATTTATAACTCACTGAAGATGTTTGTCAATTCTGGCCGCCACTCTTTAGGAAGAATATCAACGTCTTGGATAGGGTGCAAAGGAGACAAACTGAAATGGTAGCAAGGATAAGGGGCTCCAGCTAGAGCAGCTGGGATTGTTCTTGCTCGAACAGAGAACTTTAAGAGGAGACTTACTGGAGGATTTCAAAATCACGAAGGGTTTTAATAGACTAGAGGTTGAATTTTACATTCTGGAGACTAAAGGGGGGAGTTTTCCAGTTTTGCCAAGGCGGGCAGACCATTCAAATGGCTTTGGCTGGACAGGAAGACCCTGCTGGCAGGAAGGGCAGGAGGATTACGGCCTAAATGAGGGGTTGGGCAGGGAAGTGAGTGTGATTTCCACTGGGCAGTGGAGGGTGTGTGAACATACACAAGCTTCCACTTTTCAGCTCAGTAATTAGGCCAGGGGCGTGGCACATTTCGTAGGGGGGCAGGCAGGAAGCTGCCAACCTCGTCCCTACCTCATGGCGTCGAAGGCCCTGGTGCCACATTTAAAAGCCACCCCCCCCCCCCCCCCCCCCCCCCCCACCCCAGGCAGACATTCACTCGTTGCTCGTTGCAGGCCAGGAGCTCCACATTATTCCTCCAGAGGCCATTCGGCCACAGCTTGTACTGGAGAAGCTGGCAGATGTGAGCGTCTACACGTCTCAGGATGTACAAGAGTGTCTCTGACGTTGCCTTTTGCTCATCTCTAGATAAGAGCGCTGCAGGCGATGCACCATGGGTCGGCATTGCAGTAATCCATGTTCGCCAGCCTTCTGACCTTATAGAGGCCCTGCTGCCTCTTGTTGCTCAGGGCCCTGAGCCAACTGGCAATGGCCCTTCATTGCCTCATCTGGATGAGAAATGCTACCAAGGCAGGATTGCCTGCAGCTTGCAATATTGACCCTTAGAGGATGTGTGAACAAATTGAAGTGATACATTCAGTGAGCTTGTCCTTTACAGATTTCCCCCCATCTCAAAGCCAGTAGGCAAGTGCTAACTCTTCACCTGACCTCCATCTAAACATGGCATCCACACCCTACCCCTTCCAGATAAAGGGCATCATAGAGCACCAGAGATGGGTGTTCCTTTCGTTCGTACATGCATGTGGATGGTGACATTGGCCTTTGACCAGGGTGATGAGAACCCTGTATGAGAAGTTTCACATGGACACTTTTCCACTTGTCTCCACAGCATTGCCTTGGCAGCGTAGGAAACTAACTGCATAATCCCTTGTCAGTCATGGCCATTCACCAGGAGGATGAAGATCTCGAGTTGCAAGTTGGCTGCCCTCTACCCGTGCCCCTTGGAAGCACCTGCCCCCCTCCCTCCCTCTCTCCATCCCTGCCTCTGACTGCAGCCAATGGTAAATGGCGCAGAATAAAGGCCAGCCCCACACTTTGCTGGGATCTCGATGTTATGAGATCCATGAGTAAAGAAGAAACCTGTTGCAATGCAGGCTTCGCAATGGAGCGGAGAACACTGAGCATCTTTGACATCCTGCTGCCTCATAATGATTGGGTTGCCCCTTTAGTCAGCCACTTGTGCTGACCTATCCAAAAAGACCCTCCTCCCATTAAGAGGATTCACATGTCCAGAGCAACTGTGTTGTCAAGAACAGCCTTGAGGAAATGGTACACTTAACTTTTCAGACACCCTCCACGACTTTCTACCTTCTCCCTGCCACCTACCAACTTTCACCCATTAACACAGACCCACTGAATATTACCATTCCTCTCCCTTGTCACCCTTGGACCTCCCCATTACCCTGGACCCTACACCAATCCACCTCCACATGCCTTTCCTCCTCTCAGAGCCAACACCCATTACCATCACAATGCCCACCCTGACCCTGCCCCCTCCCATTATCAGGGTCACTTGTCTTGAACCCCTTCGTGACCAACCCGATGAGACCTTCACTTACCAGACACTCACCTTGGACCTGCCACCCTACTGCATCCCACTTCACCCTCTGACTGTGACTGTTCCCTCTTATCACCATTTCCCTGTGTTCTCCCAACAGGACCCCACAGTCAATACCACCGACCCCTCCTCTGAGACACCACCCCCGCCCTTCCCCAGATACCCACCCTTTCCTTCCCCGGACACTCTCGCCCGCTTCCCCTGTAAGCCTACTGCCCCTATCCAGCTTTGGCACCTAAAATCTTGCAGCTACTGCTCTCAAAGGTAGATGAGGGCAGCACCTACATACCTCAATGTCATTGATGAAGTGAAGCTTCCCAGGTGCGTGCCACATAGAGACAGTCAGGAAACAGACTGTTCAAATAATCCGGGGTTGGCCACTTAATTTGGAGGGACAAAGCAATTCTTGCAAATTGGCCTTTTAATGAGCATTCATGAGATGCTAATTAATGCAAATGTGGTTCCCGGCCTTGGTCAGTGGGAATCTCAAGCCACCTTTAACTCGCCATCAAAGTCAGGAGAACAAAATTCCAAACTACGTTCCCGCCGGTGGGACCCCCACTTTTCCCATCGCGCCAAATTTAGTGACGCTGTCCACCCTGATTTCCATCACTGGTGGGAACAGAAAATTCTGCCCTTAATAAGGAAAATCTATTTCCAGTGGCAACAGGGTCAGTAGCCAGAGGACACAGATTTAAGACAATTGGAAAAAGGACTGGCGAAGAGACAACATTTCTTAAGCAGCGAGTTTTGTCACGACTCGAATGCACTTCCTGAAAGGATGATGGAAACAGTGACTTTCAAAAGGGAATTACTCGAAGGGGAATTTTTTTACTGTGCTAGGGGGGAAGGACAGGAGAGTTGGGGACTAATCAAAGAGATCTTTCAAAGATTCAACACAGGCATAGTGAGTTAGGTTTAAGGTGCACCAGGTGAGGGGTAC
Organism: Isurus oxyrinchus; assembly: GCA_026770705.1. Taxonomy (NCBI): domain Eukaryota; kingdom Metazoa; phylum Chordata; class Chondrichthyes; order Lamniformes; family Lamnidae; genus Isurus; species Isurus oxyrinchus. The sequence continues at coordinate 113,135,144 of JANJGN010000017.1, forward strand.
CCTTCACTTCAGTGACAGGGCTTCGTGTACATAGACACCCAGGTCTCTCAACTGCAAACATTTCCCAGCCTGTCACCTTTCAAAAAATGTTCTTTTCTCTTTTTCCCACCAAAGTGGAAACTTCACACTCTGTCACACGATATTCCATCCGTCAAGTTCTTGCCAACTCAACCAACCTATCCATTTCCCTCTGCAGCCTCTTTGTGTCCTCCTCACCACTTACTTTCCCACCGAGCTTTGTATCATCAGGAAATGTTACACATTGCACTCAGGCCCCTCATCTAAGTGATTGACGTAGATTGTAAATAGCTGAGGTCCAAGTACTGATCCTTGTGGTATCCTGCTAGTTATATCCTGTAATCCTGAAATTATCCCATTTACTCATACTCCCTCACCTCCAAATTCACGAGCCCTAATATTGTGTAACAATAACAGCTGTCATCTTTGCCCCCCCCACCTCAAACTCTGTATTATCACCACTGATTCTATAACCCTCTCTTCCACTAGCCCACTGAGCCAAATAACCTCTAAAGCTCCCCCTTTCCCTAGCCTTGAACTCGTATCTTTCTCTAGGTTCTCTCCTATCTTTCCACATTCCGTCTCCAAGCCCATTTTGTCCATGAGACCCACCTCCTGCTTTTTTAAATCAGTCTTCCTGGTTGCCTATGTTAGCCGATATTGTTCACAATCTCTGTCCTCAGGTCCTGTCCCCATCACCATCAAATCTGCTGTCATCACACTTCTCCTCAAAAACCCACTCTTTACCGCTCTGTCCTTCCCAAACTACTGTCCTATCTCCAACCTCCATTTCCTCTCCAAAATCCTTGAAAATGCAGTTGCCTCCATGCCTATGCATGCCTATCTTTACAGGGTGTCCATGTTTGAATCCCTCCAATCAGGTTTCTGCCCCTGTTATAATACTGAAACAGATCTTATCAAAGTCACAAGTGATGTCCTATGTGACTGTGACAAAGGTGAACCATCCTTCCTCATCCTTCTTGGCCTGTCTGCAGCCTTTGATACAGTTGACCAACCATCCTCCCCTACGCCTCTCCACTGTTGTCCAGCTGGGTGGGACTGCACTCACCTTCTCCCATTCTTAGCTATCTAATTATAGCTAGAGAATCACTTGCAATGGCTTCCATTCCCATTCCCACACTTACTTCTGGGTGCCCCTAAGGAGGTATCCTTGGCCCCCTCATGTTTCTCATCTGTGTGCAGACTCTCAGCAAAATCATTTGAAAATACAGCTTTAGTTTCCACATGTATGCCGACATCACCCTGGACAAACTCAGCACCACCTCACAGAATTGTTACAGCACAGAAGCTGGCCATTCGATAAATCAAGTCTGCACCAACTCTTAGGATGAGCAATTCACTTAGTTCCATTCTTCAGCCTTCTCCTTGTAACACTGCACATTCTCCCTTTTCAGGTAGCAGTCTAATTTCCTTTTGAATGTTTCGAATAAACCTGCTCCCACCACACTCTCTGGCAGTATATTCCAGACCTTAACCACTTGCTGTGTGAAAAAGTTTTCTCTCATATTTTTTTGCTTCTTTTGCCAATTACTTTAAACCTGTGCCCTCTTGTTCTGAATCCTTTCACCAGTAGGGATGGTTTCTCCTTATTTACTGTCTCCAGACCCCTCATGATTTTGAATACTGTTTTGAAATGCCTTTCAGGGTTAGCAGCGTACTATCGCTTTAAGGGAAGTGTGACATGTGATCCAGCCTCAGTTTCACTTCAGCCTGCAGCGGAGCGCACATGCACAGCTCTGCAGCTCTGATGCCTTCAAGTATCCTGTCCATGTATATCTGTTCACACCTGTCTAAAAGTAATAAATGAACCCTCAATATGTTTGCACAATCCCTTATAAGTGCTTGGTGCCTTTATATCATTATAACACACACAACATGGTCTGCAATGGTGCTCAGCCTGGCAGCCAGATTCAATACAAGTATGGCATGGCAAACAGTCATAGACTGGGCTACGTGGTATGAGATGACTCTCGCCATTCTGATCAGACTGCAATGGAGCCACACAGTCAGAGGGTGTTGAAGTCACAGTGTGCTGACTGCACAGAACAGCTTCGAAGACACAGTGCCAGGATAGTGCTCAAGTAAAGAGCTGGTAAGTGGATGGATCCCTTGTGGTGAGCAGGGCATCCTGTTGACAGGACCAGGTTAGCTCAGTTGGGGAAACCGAGTGACCAGGGTGTGGACTGGATCGATAAGAGAGTGAGGGAAGAGTTCAACAAAACAAAATAAAGCACATCAAAACCATCTTCAAAATCAATTCAGAGGAGGTTGTGACTATAACTCATGGAGCTTCAAAGAGTGCAAAGAATCAAATGCAGTGACACTCACCCCAGCGACAATAGGAGGAGGAAGGTCATAGGGATATTGTTAAGATGTCTACTAAATGCCCCAGTTTAAATCAGGATGCATTTGATCTGCTTTCCAAATTCAAAATCTTTAAACAACGTACAGAGCTATGGTTTCTCAGTTCAGGTGTATCTGAACAAGAGAAGTGAAAATTCACCTGGCAATTGGGAATGAAGTTCTACACAGGCTGAACACGTCAGGATTAACAGCAGAAAAGCTAAAGGGCTATATTGGAAGACCAGCTCAGAATCAGGTTAAACTTATGTGTTCATCAACTAGAGTTCATGTCATTTCGACAACAGCCTAGCGAATCCATAGACCACTTAGTCAGCAGAAGCAGAGAATAGGCTACGTACTGTGGTTCTTTCAAATGCAGAGCTAGCAGACAGGATTGTTGAGTTGGTGATCACATCCACTTCCATGGAAGAATTGCAGAAAGATCTGTTAGATGGGCCCAAAACATATAGCATCCGAGAACTATTAAAGGATGGACATAAGTACAAAGTGATCCTCACAGGTTGGCGTAGTTTGCAGGTCCTAGGTAAAAGCCCAACTGTTGATGCGCTTACTAAAATACCCAAACCTAGCAAGACATGTAGGAAGTGTGGACTACTTGTGCACCAAAGAAATGCCCAGCTGTCCATCAGTTCTGCAAAGCATATGGCTGAAGAACACATTGGCAGTGGCAGTGCAAAAGGCAAAAGGCTGATGCAGCTACAAAGAGCTGTGCCCTGATCCAAACAGACAGTACACAATGAGTACCTTCAAGCACTAAGAATGACCATCCAGTATTCTGCCAGAAACATATACATGAGGTGACTGACAAACCATAAAATGACAATGATATGACAATGAGCTGAAGGGCGGTGAACATGGATTTCACACTGTCAATCCCATGGAAAATATAGGCACCATCCGAGGTGTTATACTAGATTCAAATTATCCGCTCTAAAAAAAGTTGGTAACTACTCGTTATTGTTCAAGATTGACACAAGGGCAAGTGCCAACATGCTACCTCTGCGAATTCTCAAAGATATGTATCCACAGACATGGAGAGCTGTGGCGAAATCTACCACTGTGCAATTTTCGGTGGACAAAGGTTCACTAATTCTATGTGCAAGTTCCATAGTCTTTGAGTGCAAGATCAATCAATCCTCCTGGGTACCATAGATGTTGTGCATCGAGAAGGCCAGAGGCCCAGCAATCACAGGTCTACAGCATGCTTTCACCCCACACTAGTTACAATCCATGGAATTAGTCAGATCTCATATAGCAGCTCAACCTCAGAAACCACTCCTGTCACCTCAGTTCACCACCTAACCTTGAAATTTCCGGTATGTTTGGACAAGATTGGCAGTTTCAAGGGAGCTGCAAGTTATGCTTGCAGGAGAATGCAAGTCCATCAATTGATATGGCATATTTTGGGCAGCGCAGAGGCCAGAACTACAAGAACAAATGGCAACAGATTCCACACTACAGAAACTGTGGAAAACCAATATTGAAGGACGGCCAGATTCAATTTAGCATGTCCATGAACACATGAGACCATTTTGACCTTACCGGGACAAGCTAGGCACCTCCTGGGAAGTCATTTTTAAAGTTGGGCAGGTCCTCCGGCTGGAATCTGAGCAACCTAATATTCTTCAACAACTTTATCATTCACACATGGGCTTACGTTGGATGAGAAGACTCGCAAGAGAGACAGTCTACTGGCCGGGTATGATCAATGACATTAGAGTCATCGTCAGGAAGTGTGAGGCATGTCAAAAGCATACGCCAAGTCAACACAAGGACATTTTTTTCTATTCTTTCACAGAGCTCTAGGCCGGCATTTCTATTGCCCATCCCTAATTGCCCCTTGACAAGGTGGTGGTGAGCCGCCTTCTTGAACCGCTGCAGTCCCTCTGGTGTAGGTACACCCACAGTGCTGTTAGGGAGGGAGATCCAGGACAGTGAAGGAACGGCGATATATTTCCAAGTCAAGATAGTGAGTGGCTTGAAGGGGAACAGGTGATGGGGGTTCCATTGCATCTGCTGCCCTTGTCCTTCTAGGTGAAGGGGTCGTGGGTTTGGAAGGTGCTGTCGAAGAAGTCTTGGTGAGTTTTTGCAGTGCATCTTCTAGATGGTACTCACTGTTGCTACTGTGCATCAGTGGTGGAGGGAGTGCTGCTTTGTCAAGCTTCTTGAGTGTTGTTGGAGCTGCACTCATCCAGGCAATTAGGGAGTATTCCATCACACTCCTGATTTTTGCTTTGTAAATGATGGACAGGCTTTGGGGAGTCAGGAGGTGAGTTATTCATTGCAGGATTCCTAGCCTCTGACCTGCTCTTATAACCACAGTATTTATATGGCTGGTCCATTTCAATTTCTGTTCAATGGTAACTCCCAGGGTGTTGATAGTGAGGGATTCAGCGATGGTCGTGCCATTGAATGTCAAGGGAAATGGTTGGATTCTCTCTTTTTGGAGATGATCATTTCCTGGCCCTTGTGTAGCAAAAATGTAACTTGCTACTTATCAGCCCAATGTTGTCCAGGTCTTGCTGCACATGGACACGGGCCATTTCAGTATCTGAGGAGTCACGAGTGGTGCTGAACATTGTGCAATCCCACTTTTGATCTTATGATAGAGGGAAGGTCAGTGATGAAGCAGTTGAAGATGGTTGGGCCTAGGATACTGCCCTGAGGAATGCCTGCAGTGATGCCCTGGAGCTGAAATGATTGACCTCCAACAACCACAACCATCTTTCTCTGTTTTAGGTATAACTCCAACCGGCAGAGAGTTTTCCCCCTGATTCTCATTGACTCCAGTTTTGCAAGGGCTCCTTGATGCCACTCTCAGTCAAATACTGCCTTGATGTCAAGTGCAATCACTCTCATCTCACCTTTTGAGTACAGCTCCTTTGTCCATGTTTGGGCCAAGGCTGTAATGAGTTTAGGAGCTGAGTGGCCCTGGGGGAACCCAAACTGAGCGTCGGTGAGCAGGTTATTGCTGAATAAGTGCCACTTGATAGCCATCACTTTGCTAATGATTGAGAGTAGATTGATGGGGTGGTAATTGGCCAGTTTGGATTTGTCCTGCTTTTTATGGACAGGACATACCTGGGTAATTTTCCACTTTGCTGGATAGATTCCAGTGTTGTAGCTGTACCGGAACAGCTTGGCTAAAGGCACAGCTAGTTCTGGAGCACAATTCTTCAGTACTATTTCTGGAATGTTGTCAGAACCTTTAGCAGTTGCATTATCCAGTGCCTTCAGCCATTTCTTGAAATCACAGAGTGAATTAAATTGGCTGGAGACTGGCATCTTGTGACGCTGGGGACTGCAGGAGCAGGCTGTGATGGATTATCCGCTCAGCACTTCTGATTGAAGATTGTTGCACATGCTTCAGCCTTATCTTGTTTTTTACTATGATGTGCTAGGCTTCCCCTTCGTTGAGGATGAGGATATTTATGAAGCCTCCTCCTCTTGTTAGTTGTCTAAGTGTCCAGCACCATTCACGACTGAATGTGGCAGGACTATAGAGCTAAGGTCTCATCCGTTGGTTGTGGGATCACTTTAGCTCTGTCTATTGTATGCTGCCTTTGCTGTTTGGCATGCAAGTGTCCTATGTTGTAGCTTCACCAGGTTGACACCTCACTTTAGGTATGCCTGGTGCTGCTCCTATCATGCCCTCCTGCACTCTTCATTGATTCTTCGTGAAGTTCCAACCCATCCTTGGCCCAAAACTGCATCTGACCTATTTCATGTCCATGGCACCAATTTCAGCATCATCATCGACTACTTTACCAAGTACCCCACTATTTGACAAATGCACAGTATGTCAAGCACAGCTGTCGTGCACACTCTAAGTGCTACTTTTAGTTTATTTGATGAGCCTAAAGAGACCATTATGGATAATGGTCCACAATTTATTAGTAAAACATTTCAGGATGTGTGTGTGAAGTGGAATACTGATCACACTACTTCTTCTCCTCATCACCCTAGATCTAAAGGCCTAGCTGAATGGATGACTCACATGGTGATGAGCACTAATTCTCAAATGTAGACAGACCAAGCAAGATTACGCATTGCAATGTTACATCTGAGACTGATACCTTTAAGTGCCACGATTCCATCACCAGCACAGCTCATGTTTGGCAGACCAGTGTGTACCAATCTACCTACTCTTCTCCATTCTACTCTCTCAGAAACTAGACAGCAATTTTTTTTAACACGCTTCATCTCCCTGAGGCAGCTCTGCATCTCAGGGAGACCATCAAGCATGATGTTTGTGCTTGCCCTGCTCAGCCCGCTTGCCTATATGATTTAGCCTCTATGAAGCACCTCAGGGCATTTTTATATATCGTAACTGAAAGCTACATAAATGAATGTTGTTCCCTGAGCCTTAAAGTTAATCACATCTCAATATGATTATGAAGATTTGAATTTGTGTTAACACAGAGCAGTGGAAATAAGAGCCAGCAGACATGTTAGCTACGCCCATGTCAGGTGAACCACAGAAGCACCAGGCAGTGTCAGTTAATTAACTATTTTAGATGGTCTAGATCATGGTGTTCTTCTTATAATATTAACTGCTTAACAGTTAACCCATGAAGAACACCATTATGTCAATTCTGGAGATTGGACAAGGACTCACTTCAATATACATTCTGGGTATCGTGATATAATTCACAAAAAGAGTTAGACAAAATACCAGGGGCTGAATAACACAGTTGAGCGCTGACAGCGTGTTCCACACCCAGGAGTCAGCAGCGATCCAACTTCCTGGCTTGCTGTCAGTGCACACCTGATAATACAATAATTGCACCGAATTACCAGCAAGGGTGGATTCCTGGCCATTATTATTTTATTATTTCACAGGGTGTGGGCGTTGCTGGCCAGGCCAGCATTTGTTGCCTATCCCTAACTGCCCATGAACTACATGCCTTGCTAGGTCATTTCAGAGGGCAGTTAACAGTCAACAACATTGCTGTGGGTCTGGAGTCACATGTAGGCCAGACCAAGGTAAGGGTGGCAGATTTCCTTTAGTAAAGGGCATTAGTGACCCAGATGGGTTTTTTAAAACAATCGCTGATAGTTGCCATAGTCTGAGGTGAGCTTTATATTCCAGGTTTATGAACTGAATTCAAATTCCATCAGCTGCCATGGTGGGATTTGAACCCACGTCGCCAGAGTATTAGCCTGGGCCTCCAGCAACATTACCACTACGCCACCGTTTCTGCCACTCACCCCGCCCAATCGATTGCCCAGTTTCGGAGGCTGCAGGCCAAAGGTAATGGCCAGCACCTTAAAGGGCACCCTGGCACAGGACAGTGTAAGGTGACCACCAGATGATCCGTTGAGTGCATCTACTATGCATTGTGAAAATTTGTGCATTTTCCAGTCTGGCCCAGGTAAGCCAATATAAATTTTAGCTAATCTCTGCCAAACATGCCAGTCTTTATAGGTGGCAGAAATTTTTAAAAACAGCAAATCTCCCACCTGTTGGCATTGAGGAGATGTGCATTTATTACATATCTCTATAGTTGTCTGCACCATTGGATCAAGGTGAGAGGTGAGGGTCAAAGTTACCCCGGATTCAGTGAGGCCCCCTCCTCGGTGCCCTCCAGTGTGCAGCACATGATCGACGTGATCAGGCCATGCCAGGCGCTGGTGAAAGGAGGGCCAAGAGTTCACCAAACCCCTTCTGTAGCAGAGGCAAGTTGAGCTATGTTAAGGCATCCTTGGCATCACGACCATCCAGTTGACCATGGTCAGGGCCAATAGCAGGAACTGTGGTCCATCAACTCATCATTGCCCTTGTCCTCAGAGCATTGCCCCCCATCTGGCGCGTCATCATCCCCCAGGGCATCTCCACTTTGGATGCCATTATTATGGAGTGCACAGCAAATCATGACAATCAGGGACAAACGTGAGGGAGCGTAATGTAACACACCTCTGTCCAGGCATAGGAATCGTAGCTTTAGGAGCTCGATGTTGTGCTCCACTATGGCCCAAATGTTGATGTGGCTGTCATTGTACCACCTCTCTGCATCAGCTCTGGCCACCTCACAGGCATTATTAGCTATTTTTCCAGTGAATAGCCCTTATCACCTAGTAGCCAGCCCTCCAACTCATCTGGGCCAGCGAAAAGGTCTGGAATCTGTGAGTTTCTAAGGATGTATGAGTTGTGGCTGCTGTCTGGGTGCCTGGCACACACCTGCATGACCCGCTGAGTATGGTCACACACTGGCTGCACATTGTTCGAGAGTAAGCCCTCTCTGTCTATGAAGGTGCATGGCTGTCCAGCAAGAGGCTTAATGGGTACATGTGTGCAGTCAATGGCTCGCTGCACCCTGGGGAAATCTGCAATCACTGCAAATCAGACTCCATCCATTTGACTTTGGATATCCAGCATGAAGGAAATGTATTTCCAGCCCTTCAGAACATCTCGTCTGTGAACACGTTGATGCATTGATGAGCAGCAGGCTGTGTTATCCCACTGAGGTCCCCATGAGCTGCCTGGAATGAGCCCTTTGCGAAGAGATAAAGCTCCACTGTCGCCTTCATTGTGACAGGCATCGGGTGGCACCCAAGGCAGTTGGGTGAGCCTTCTCCTGCGAGCATCTCACATAGTAACATCACACTCACCCTTGAAAGCCTGCACTGAGCCTCACTAAGTTAAAGCTAGCTGAATCGCTGCCCATGTTCAGCTGCACCTCTGCTGAGGGTTCCTAGGTTCCCCCTGACTCTCGGGGTCTGGTGCTGCTCTATCGCCTCCCTGAAGAACAACAGCATCCTGAACCTCCCTGTGTTTCCTTCTTCCTCTCACCCGTCTCCTCCTCCTCTTCCTAACTCTTCTCCCCTCCTCACTGGAGGTTGTGTCTCTAACCGAGACTGCACTCCCCATCTGTCTCAGGCACTTTTCACCTCTCATCCCTGAGGAATGGACAGGAAAATATTCAATCAGAAGAGCCCTCTGCATCAGAAGAGAGTTCTCCTCATGAAAAATATCCAAAAGGTTCCTCTGTTCACTCAAACGAGCAGTTACTGCAGTCAATAGAGTTTGAACTGCAAAGATGAGACTCTGGGTTCAGCTGCAGTTTTCAAACCCACCTAAACAAGCTCGCCCTCAAGAAAACGGATCCCCCACCTGCGGTAAAATGAGGTGTCCCGTCCCTTTAAGATCATGTGACAGCACTGTCGAATCACTGTACAGCCTGGGTAACTGGGAACTGTAAGTCTAGTTCAGGAGGTTTCTGAGTGAGTCAGTATGATCTGCTGCTCTGGCCTATGTCTCAATAAACCATCACTGTTTAGTTTTACATCACTCTCTCCCCATTGTTGATTGCAAACAGCAACTGAGGAGAGCATAGGAGGGCAGTTAGAGTTCAGTTGGCCAACAAACTCATTTACCCAAGACATAAAGACACCTGTTGTAATTCTCATGCTGAAGGCATATTGTTACCTTCTGACTGTAATATTACAGAGAGATGGGCGGTTAATTAGCTTAATTGCCTTCTAAGTTGATATTTAAATAATGCAGGCAGGTTCCCGATGTTTTGACCCACCCGCGTGCAGCGTTATTGGAAACCGATGCATTGACATCGTAAATGGCTCCTGACTTCGTCTTGCCCCAGAATATGTTCCTCAAAGCGGGAAACACTCCCAATCTCGGAGCATAAAACTCCACCCCAGGGAACAGCTCCTCTCAGCTGAGAACTCATGGTACAGCTGGAAGTCCAACATCTACAGAGATCAAGTTTGAATACCCAGGGTCTGCAAAAAACTAGGCTGTCTGAACCTATTGTATCATTGAATAGCTCTTAAACTATTGGTGTCTGAGGTACAAAGTTGTATTTGGACAACATTCAAGCATGAATCATGAGGAATTCTTTAGCTGTATTTAAAAGATTTCTTAACAATTTTCAGGTATAATCCATGGGCAGAATGGTCTCAGATTTGCACTACGTGCAGTAGCAGGTGTGAAAAGAGATATTTTATTTGCCAGCCGCAATTTTAAAAACATTTTTATTCATGAGCTTCGGTGATCTTCGCTGGCTGGGCCAGCATTTATTGCCCATCCCTAATTACCCTTGAGAAGGTGGTGGTGAGCTGCCTTCTTGAACCGCTGCAGTCCATGTGATGTAGGTACACCCACAGTGCTGTTAGGGAGGGAGTTCCAGGATTTTGATCTAGCCACAGTGAAGGAACAGAGATATATTTCCAAGTCAGGATGGTGAGTGACTTGGAGGGGAACTTCTAGGTGGTGGTGTTCCCATCTGTCTGCTGCCCTTGTCCTTCTAGGTGGTAATGGTTGTGAGTTTTGAAGGTGCTGTCGAAGAAGCCTTGGTGAACTCCTGGAATACATCTTGCAGACGGTACACACACTGCTGCTACTGTGCGTCGGTGGTGGAGGGAGTGAATGTTTGTGGATGTGGTGCCAATCAAGTGGGGCTGCTTTGTCCTGGATGGTGTCGAGCTTCTTGAGTGTGTGGGAGCTGCACTCATCCAGGCAAGTGGGGAGTATTCCATCACACTCCTGACTTGTGCCTTGTGGATGGTGGACAGGCTTTGGGGAGTCAGGAGGTGAGTTATTTGTCACAGGATTCCCAGCCGCTGACCTGCTCTTGTAGCCACAGTATTTATATGGCTGGTCCAGTTCAGTTTCTGGTCAATGGTAACCCCCAGGTTGTTGATAGTGGGAGGTTCAGTGATGGTAATGCCGTTGAATGTCAAGGGCTGTGTTGTCTGTCCCCTTCCTGCCTCAGAAATATGAGTTCAAGGAAACACACTGAGTCGCTGGTGACATGAGAAGTCAGCCATCCAGTGCAGAAAACAAATGACTATCTCATCCCTGCGGCCAGGGTAAAGCAACCATCTCATCAATCTCAACTCAGCCACTCACAAGCCCATCACACATTCACTGGCATCTCACTCACTGCCAGCTCAAGGGATATCACCACTCACTCTCTCACACACACCCTCAAATCTCCATCTGGCCTCATCTCCTCTGGAATCTGCCTCCTCATCCTGTCCATGGCTCCACTCAGCACACGTGCAGGCTTTGCATCCTCCTCATTAGGCCTGGCATGTGCCTTGCTCACCCTCGCTCCATCTGTCTTTATGCAGGGCCAGATCCTGCACAAACGCTGGGAGAGATCCCCGGCCAGGGGTGGAGTGCTGGACATCAAGGTTCTCACTCCATTCGAGTATGGAACTGGCCGGAGAGGAGGTGGACCGTTCCTGTGGCTACAGTGAGGTCGGCGGTGAACATCCATGTGAGGGTCTTGCACCACATGATCCCTCTCTCCATGCTGCTCTGAGTCCACTGCTCTGTGTGTGACGCAGCTGCCAAGCACTAATAATCCCCACTTTCTCCCTTAGGCACATCTGACACGCCTCCCTCAGGCAACAGTGACCCCAACCCCAGTGCCAACAGCACCTCGGATGAGGGCCCTGAGGGCAGCACTGTTGAAGACCTGTCACGGCACTCACCCACACCTTCCACACCCTCCACCAGCGCAGTGAAACACGCCTCGTGTGGGACCTGGATGTTGGGCAGCCTAGCGATCACAAGCTGGTGAGCACAGCGCACAGTCTGTTCCACAGCAGTCGGAGGCAGGGACAGCCTTGGTCACTGGCAAGGCTGCTGGGGACAAGGAACCTGCTGAGTCCGAGTCAGATGATGGGACCCTGGAATAGGTCCTCGATCAGTTGGTGGAGCTGCAAATGCAAGCACGGGAACGTCAGGAAGGGATGCCTGGTGCACTCCTCAGATTGCAAGGGTGTTGGAGGAGTCTGTCCTCTGTCAGTCCAAAGTGATAGCGCCAGCATGCTGATGGATTGAGGTCAACACTGGCAGGATGGCAGGCGCCATGGATACTTTGGTTCAGGACATCGCTCCTGCACTACTGCGTGGGGTCAACTCCATCACTTACACCATAGTTGGCCTCCAACAGTGTCAATGCGAGAGGGGTGTGGGGCAGCCCGATCTCACTCCAGCTTCCACTTCTCCTCGAGGAGTCAGCCAGGGGCCACTGGGCACCCAATAGGGAGGAGGATCAGCAGCTCGATACCTCGGGGCCATCCCTCCCAGGTGACTCCGGGAATGTCCGGCCAATCCAAATCCCCTCTTCCTGCGACACCCACAACTCCAGCTCCACAGGCCGAGGAGGGTGTAACTGGCCTACAGCAGTAATACCCAAAGCAGGGCAGGGCTCTCCACGACTTAGCTCCCCAGAGGACATCTGCCAAGGTCGTCACAGACAGAGTGTACCAGACAGCAGCTGCCTCTGCCTCTGCTGTGAATGTCAGAGAAACACTAAGACAGAGCGGCAGGGTTAGGAAGGTTAAGAGGATGTAGTTACATAGCCTGGGCATGGGTGTTAATCATTTGTACACAATGTTCACTATTGTAAATAAACTCCCAAGAATGTCTCCTTGCCTCTGGCTCCAAGCAATGATGAGCAGTGTTCGTGTCACTCAGATGTGAAACCTTGGTTCCTGCACAAGATAAAGGCAGGTGTCTCAGTCCAGGGCCTCTTCCCTGTGCAGTGTGTAACCTTCAGAACAAAGTGCTGGTCCAGCTTCACACTCACTGGACACATTACTGATTCCTGCACCTCGATGGTGCTGCTCATTGCTGCCAGAATGTAATGGGCAGGCGTCACAGAGTTCTGACATTCTCTCTGTCTGCTCTCAGCACCTTTAAGGTAGGGCTGGCCCCCATCACTTCAGCATCTGTGACCGGTGACGCTGTGTTCCTGAAGGGGTCAGGTACTGAAGGCTGACAAAGGATCAGGTGCATCTAAAGTTTCATGGCTGCGTTTCCATGATGTGACCCTGATCACAAAGTGTAAGCGAGGTGCCCTCAGCCACACAGGGGTCAGACACTCACAGAGGCTGGGTGAAGATCTATGGAGGGTCCTCACTGCATCGCGTCATCATCATCCTCCTAGAATCTAGTGACTATTAGGGCCTCCGCTATTCTCCATGACATGAGCCTGAGCACTGAGAGGTTGTTCTCTGCCCTCAGCCACACAGGGGTCAGACATTCACAGATACAAGGTGAGGATGTCAGGACTGTCCTCACTGCATCTCATCATCATCATCCTCCCTGAATCTTGCAGCTATGAGGACCTCCTGAGCGCGCCTGCCTTATTCGGTCATTGCAATGGCCTCATTGCTGGCATCCTTGCCTTCAAGGGCCTCATCACCGTCATCCCCTTTGATGTCCTCCCCATCGGAGGGGACGTACAGCTCTTCCATCTCCTCCTCAGCCAGGTCCTCCACCCATTGCAGCGCCAGGTTATGTAGCATGCAGTGATGCGCAGCACCCTCGGTGGACTGTAATGTGGTGCTGCACTGGACCTGTCGAGGTACTGGATTCTCATTTTCAAAATGCCCGTTGTTTGCCCCACCAAAGTCTTGGTTGTGGCAGGATCCTTGCTGTACCGTCGCTCTGCTGCAGTCTGAGGCCGCTGCCAAGTGCTCTGTGGGTAGCCCTTGTCCCCGAGGAGCCAATCCTGCAGCCTCTCTGGGCCCTGGGAGATGTCAGGGATCTGAGACCTGCTAAGGGTGTAGGAGTTGTGAATGCTCCCTGGGAATCATGCGTAGAGCTGAGCGATGCGCTTGTGGTAGTCGCACACCAGCTGAACATTCAGCAAGCGGAAGCTCTTTGGTTAATGTAGTTGACTGCTTGGTGTCATGGAGATCCCAGCGCCACTTGAGTGCAGTGGATGGTGCCCTGGGCCTATGGAAAATAGAGGTCTGTGTGTCAGGAAGATGTAATAATTTCCATAACGTTATTGGAATTTATTGTAAAATAGAGTAATAGTGGGACATGTCTACGTGTATGTGTGTGTGTGTATGTGTGAAACTTAAAGGCAGCTGGCCTGAAGGCTTTGATGTAAATGTGGTAAACATGGGGCAAGTTTAGAATGTAAGGTAAAAGGACATTTGCATTTTTAAAGAAACCAGACTAAGTTGTTTTCAAAGGAGGGGTGAAATGCGTCACCTAGCCAGGTGAAGTTTAGAAACAGTGTGTTTATTTTTCCCAAAGATTACTGGTGAAACTTAGTACAATGAGAGGTTTTTATTATCATGAAGTTAAAGTCAAAAGACACAGTGAAACAATGGGTACTTGCTTTCAAAGGGGAAAATATGTATAAAGGAGCGAAGGCTGTGTGTAACGGTGGTCATTCTAAGATCTTACAAGTGTGAAAAGCCTTCAGCATCTATACCTCAATCTGCTGCTGTCTTCAAAGAACTGAAGTTAAGAAAACCCACTTTGATTTTGACTTGTTCAGGGCATCATATTTCTTTGCCTGGGTCTTTTAAAATTTATGTGTCTTACTCTTGCCTTAATGAGCATGCAGAGTTAGATTGATTAGGGAAGTTAGAAGTTATCATAGAAGTAATTTGTAGATCTATATATGTATTTAAAAATCATTTCTCTTATCAATAAATGTTTAATTTAGTTTTGTAAGAAACCTATAAGACTTGGTGGTCTTATTACTACTGAATTCAAGGCACACATCTCGAAATTTATACAAACTGCAAAACAAGTTGTGACAGTTGTTTCAAGTTTCTTTTTGGGATTTGAACAACTCAGCATTTACCATTGGCTGTGCCGTAACACTGCGCAAATCCCAGCACTCTTGCTTCCTGGCTTTCCTGGTCCAGATCAAAATGCACAAAGTTTGGTAGTACCGAACTTGAGTATTGCTGGAAAAGAGAAATGTCTAAGCTTTTCGTCTTGCACCCATCAGGACACTCGCAAGAATACCAATACAAGGGGAAAGTGATTTCCCTCTTAATCTTAACTATGGTCGGTTCTGCACAACTTGAATTGGTCAAATGGTTGGGT
The DNA here is from genome assembly GCA_026770705.1 of Isurus oxyrinchus. Classification (NCBI taxonomy): domain Eukaryota; kingdom Metazoa; phylum Chordata; class Chondrichthyes; order Lamniformes; family Lamnidae; genus Isurus; species Isurus oxyrinchus. Next base: position 113,150,379 of record JANJGN010000017.1, read on the forward strand.
GAATTGTTACAACCAGTTTTGACCAGGTTTTTCCCATACACGGTGAAGGACGCCTTCACCTTTATGAAGGCCATACAGGACTTGCAACGCTGTGTCCATGTGCTCATTCGACATTGCTAGTCTATTCACCAATGTTCCACTTAAGGAAGCCATAGATATTTGTGCTGCAGCACTATATCATGGTGATCTAGACCCATCTTCATTGCCTGAATCGGTATTCATTGAAATTATGAATTTGACAATTTGTGCAGTTGAGTTCAGTTTTAATGACACTGTATTCCCAGATAGATTGTGTTGCTGTGGGATCGCATCTAGGCCTACGTCTCACTGTAATAATTTCCTTACAGTCTTAATGGTCTCCATCCTGCGCTCAAATTCACCTATGAAATGGAGCAGTCAAATGAACCCCCCCTTCCTTGACATACCAGCTGAGAAATCCTCCAGGGGATTCTCTACCACCATCTACTGCAAGCCTACCATCACTGGTCAATGTACACATTGGGATTCTTACAGTTTTACACACTATAAGATTGGTCTTATCGGCAACCTTGTAAATAGGGCCCAAGCCATTTGTCACCGTGCAAGTTTGATGCTGAAATAGGGCACATCAAAGGCATCCTGCAGGGTAATGGCTACCCTGATCAGATCATTTCATGCTGGACATCACACAAACTCCTGAACAGGTCTAGGGACATCAATTTTGGCCCTGAAAAGTGCCCAGTCTACCTCAGATTACCCTGGAAGGACAAGCTATCTCAAACATTTGTGCAGCAGGTGAATCGAGCTGTTTCACGCTGCTACAATGCAAAGTGATATTCACCACTAACAGGATGCTGCTGTCAAGCCAAAAAGACATTCTGTCTCTCACAAATGAGTAATTGGTAAATTAATTTCAGTGCCAGTATGATGCTAGGTATGTAGACTGTACATCCCAAAGACTAGCGGATTGTACCAAACAACATGTCCCAGCCGATGTTCACAATGGGCAGGGTACAGACTGTACCCAACCAGCCTGTGCTTGCAAAACTCAAAACACAGTGTCCAACATTAGATGTGATTCCACAATTGGACACCATTTGCTAAATAATCCTCAGTTTGCTAAGAATTACACTGACAACCAGTTTAAGATTGCAATGTGGCACATTTGCATGCACTGGGAGCTACATGTATTAATACACAGGGTCCTGTTTCTTTGCAGACAGAAAGAACATGTACCTGCATTATCCCTGTTCCAGCTAAATAAAATAGGCAACAGCCATTCGCTGACTCACTCTTCATGGCAATGCTTTGACCAATCAGGGTCAAGCTACCTGGTTTAAATTTCAAACAATGTTTGGCAGTTAACTGGCAGTCACCATCACTGGTGCATTCTCCACAGCAATGCCACTTGCCAACCAAGCAGCAGTCTCTTCACAGTATAGATTGTTCTTTTCTCCTTATTTTAGTATTCTCGTGAGAGTCTTGATGAGTGCAAGATGAAAAGCTGAGACATGTCTCTTTTTCCAGCAATGTACAAAGCTCTTTGTGCCTTTGTGAAAATGGCATCTGTGACCTCCTGGATACACTTGTACATGGAGGATTGCGCGATCCTGCACAGGTCACCTGTGGTTCCCTGGAAGGAGCCACTGGCATAAAAATTGAGCACAGAGGTCACTTTCACGGCCACTAGCAGTGGATGCCCTCCAGGTCCCCATGGCGCAAATTCTACAGCAGGTGGCAGATGTGACCGACCTGTTCCCTGGACCTGCGCAGTCTTTGGAGACACTGGTATTCAGTCACCTGCAGGAGTGACAAGTGCCATCTTCAGACCTTGGGTCTAGTGAGGCGCCTATGAGTGACGGCTCACTGTGGATCTCCAGCTGCGTGTGCAGCAAACTCTGCTGAGCCAGGTGCCTCCAACGCACTCTTCGTCTTCTCCTCTGCTCTCTGTAAACCATGAGGCAAACCGCTAAATCACCAGATCATCCTGATGTTCTCCTCCTGCAGGATCAAAGGGAGAGACACATGGGTTAGCATATGTGTCCTAAGGATCTCTCCTGGTTAAGTCTGAAGGCCCCTTCACACACACACAGGAGAGTGTTGGCTACCAATTGGATGGCCAGTGTGTAGTGCGTTTCATGGCTGTTCAAAATCCCCTTGAGCGATTGGCGGCAGCTTTGCCCACTGGACTGCAGGCTGTGCTCTCAGCTCAGGCACAGGCATTCTCCCAACCCTCACTGCAAGGCTGCACTGTTAGCTCGAACCATGAAGGATACTAGAACAAACCTGAATAAAAACATTGCAAGGGGCTGTGAGCACCTCCACCAGAGCCTGCGCCATGGCCCCTTTCACAAGGGGATTGTACAACTCCCCCAGCCGTCCAATTGTTCTGCAGCCCCCGAAAATGCACATTCAGCTGCAGTTTGCGCCCGAGCGGTGGAAAGTTCTGGACCGTTTGGTGGTGCTTTTATGCTATTGCTTTGCCTGAGTGGGCAGGATTGCTTCAGAGGCCCAACCCCAAGCGCGCCAATGGAGCTGTGGAAGAATGCTCAATTTTGACAAGTTTTTTCAAGTGTGTGGCTGCTTCCCTCCCCCTCCCCTCCCCCCAACACCCCCGGCATGTGCTTGTGCACTTCCTTGCCACCCCCCAGCCCAACCCCCCCACCCCCCCAGCCCCCCGGCCTCACCCACACTGGAGCCCTTGGCTGTGCACCGCACTGAAAGCCGGCTTGGAAAAGATGACTTGCCTGTGCCCCCGCCTACTTGAATGTGTGGCACCTCTTCCTTGATGTCCTATGGGCGATGCTCCTGACCATTGCCATTGATGGGTGGAGCCAAACTGGTTCCGCAACCGATTTTTGGCCTTCTTGTCATATTGTCCGTTCATGCCCACCTTGACGCTCACTGCCAGTGGGACCAGGTGATTCCACCCCATGTCTTTTGCATTGAACAGCGAATTGGGTAAATATTTATAAAGGAAGAATATAAAAGGGAACAGGGGAAGCGAAGGGGAATGGGACACTTATAGCTAGTTCCAGTTGAAGAGCCAGCACAAGCATGATCAGCCAGTTGTAACTCCTGCCTTCCTTCCTCAAGGTGGGTATTGGGAGCTGGGAAAATTCCCAGCTTGTCCTGCCCACCTTGGGAGAAAGTGACCGTTAGGACGGGACTTTCATTGTCAGGAGGGGGCTGGTTGGGGTGGTGGGGCTGGTGGGTGCAGGCTGCTATCAGGCCAGCCAACCTGGGGAGCTCAGAGGCAACCACAGGGGCTGCTGGGTATGGAGGCGGGCTGTTTAAAAGACCCACCTCGGAGCTGTGGGACCTTGTCCCAGTTAAAATAAAAGCAGAAAAGCCCTCCATCCCTCACCTCTCACACCCCCTCAACCCCCCCACACATTTCCCATGCCCTATCCATGCTCCCCCTACTCACCCACTATGGCCCCTCATGACCTTATGTCAAGCTATGGCAGGCTCATTCACCCACTGTTTAGAGCCAGTTAACTCTATAGTGGCGGTAGGATGTGTATAAATAAGCTTAAAAAAAACAATCAAAACAAGAACAAAAAACACTGCAAAAACTCAGCAGGCCTGACAGCATCTGTGGAGAGAAAGACGGAGTGAACCTTTCCAGACCGTACGACTCTTTTTCAGACCTGCTGAGTTTTTCCAGCATTTTTTGTGTATTTTGCCTTTATTAAGAACTCATTCACTGAGAACTTCCCACTTAAAAAGAACCTTTTTCCACAGCCCAATAATCATCCAGAAGTTTGAACAGCAGTTGAAACCTCTTTACTGTGTGTAAATAAACATTGGGAAGTGTAAAGCGGAGGTCAGAGAGCCAGAGCCGTCAATCAAACAATGTTTTCCCTGGAGCTCAGCAGTTTGGGTACTCTAATGGATGTCTGGGCTCTCAGCCAAGATTCATTGTGTATTCTTGCTTGATTGACAGCACTGGCTCTCTGATCTCTGCTTTCAATTTTGTAATATTTATTTACACAAGGCAAAGAGGTTTTCAAGTGCTTGCAGTTCCAACTATTAAGACTTCAAAGGGTCTGGATGATTGATTCTCTTACTGAGCTGGAGTAAGAAGAAACTTTTTTAAGTGGAATGTTATCAATTAAAGACTTTTTAAAGCATTTTTTAATACATCCTACTGTCACTATAAGGCTCATTGGTTCTATACATTGTACAGTAGATGAATGGGCATGGAAATGCCATACCTTGGCATTCAGGGGCCCTATGGGCATGTGGGGGCATGCTATGGCATTGGGGAGTATGAAGAGGACCTTTTAAAAAGTCCCTTCATGCAGACTATGGTTCAGACTGCTCTGAAGTGCAGCGAATCACGACTCATTGAAAAACCTGGTCCGACTCCATGAAAATTGCAGAGGACTGGGACTGTTCCCCCCCCCCCCCCCCCTCCCCCAATAAAGCTGGCCAGGTGGTGACCCAAACCAAGCCATGCCCTTAAAAAGGCATTCCTGAAAACTGGAAACCCCCGGAATGGGGTCTGGAATGGGGACTTGCCCGCCATTTTTGAAGGGCTTCCAAGCCATGCCGTCTCAGTGAAAGTCTAGGCCTGTGAGTCTGAATGAAAGGGGGCAGTGTGAATGTACCAATGTGGGTCATCAGGACTCAGATTCCAGGGGAGTGGGTCCTTCAGCGCTTCACAGACCAAATCCATGCAAAAATAAAAAGGGAAAAGTCTGAAATAAAATCGCCCACAAACATTCAACTGATGCCTTACGATGTGGACCGGCCCGTGAAGTACCTCCAGCATCTTATGCTTATATTTGAGATTCCCTGGTGTACAAACCTGTGCTGTGACTATCACCGTCACACAGCAAGTTGTTATGATCTGGAATGTGCTGCCTGAAAGGCTGGGGGAAGCAAATTCAATACTAACATTCAAAACGGAATTGGACAAATACTTCCCAGAAAAAAATGCAGGGCTATGGGGAAAAACTGGGTAGCTCTACCAGAAGAGCTGGCCTGGGCCAAATGGCCTCCTTCTGTGCTGTGCCATTCTAGTCCTATAGCAGTTACCTGGAAACCAGCTCTATTAAAGATACTCAAAGCTGTGCTCCTGCAATATCTCGTTTTACCACTAGGTAGTGACCTCTACACAGGGGATGGGTGACTGGGTGTTTGCACACGAGCTGCTGCACATTACTCTTTAACCACATGGTGGTGGCAGTCAGCTTTGTATCTGAACCTGTGAGAGCTGCCGCTTTCTACCAGCTTTGGACGTTAGTGGGAGTTTAGTTAGCAATTTGGAATTTGTACACACCACCCCCTCCCCACCCCCCATTTTGTTCCCCCCCCCCCACCCCTTCTCTGGCCGGTCTGACTGCACCCTGGAGTTCAGCCTCAAACACAAACACCAATCTTGTAGATGTTCTTGTACATGTCACTTGCTACCCTCTGGACAAAGCTGCCGCAGGTATGTGATGCTCCAAATCTCTCCTTGCCATCATTGAGGTGGAGCTGAGATAAATTTGACTGGCATTATATAAAACATGCACGCCTTCCTACATCCTCTGGATGTTTATCATGCCACATTTAAGGAAGAATATACAGTAAAATATTATCCAGCTTGCTCTGGGAATGGGTGACGCCTGTTAATCAAAAACGCCGGCTAATGGAGAGTTCCATTTACCAATGGAATATAGCGCAGTACATGAAGCATGAAGCAAATACTCAGCAATAAAGAACAGCGCTCTCTTTACTTTAAAATGTACATTAAAACATAAATTAAAGGACAAATAATGCAGTATACGGGCAGGAGTTCCAAACAACTTCATAATTGTTTCCGGTTGGTAAAGTGATGATTCATATTGTGGGAACATCGGAAATCCCAGTCGATAGAGAATTCTGGTTGGCAGTGCGCTGGATAACACCAAGTTTACTGTTCTTGCTTTGGAGGCAGTACAGTGAAAGTTCACTAGATTGATCCTTGGGACAAGAGTGTTGTCCCATGACGAGAGGCTGAGTAAATTGAAAAGAATGGAATTTAAAAGAACGAGAGGTGATTTCGCTGAAGGATACAAGATTCTGAAGGGATTTGACAGGGCAACACTGAGACAATTTTGTCGCTGGCTGGGGAATGTGGAACAGTCTCAGGATGAGGGGCCGATCTTTTTGGATGGAGATGAGGAAAAGTGCTTCGCTCAAAAGGCTGTGAATCTTTGGCATACTCAAACTCAGAGAGTCGTGGAAGCTCCGTTGTTGAATATATTTAAGACTAAAGATTAAATAGATTTCTGGTCTCTCAAGGAATCAAGGAACATGGAGAACAGGCAGGGAGATGGAGCTGAAACCCAATATCAGCCATAATCGTATTGAATGACGGAGAAGGTTTAAGCAGGCTTATAGTCTACTCTTGCTACTAATTCTTATGTTCTTACAAGCCTGTCTTCAATCACTCACACTCCTCTCCACTATGAGAAAGAACTGGGAGTGTGCTGTCTCATTGCAGTCTGGAAGTGCATCAGTTCCTCAGTTTTGTAAAGAACAGATTTAAATCGGATTGAATACAAAAAAAAAAGGCGTTATCTTTTAAATGGTAACAACCTTAGCGCTCTCCTGGCTGAATGTATAAAGGCCTGATAACTAACGGTAACAGCAAAATCCCCATCCACCCATAAGCGCTGGGAGCAGGCTGCACTCGAATGAAGAGGGTTCCTAGTGTTTGTGAGTTCATTGGTTTACAACAAGGTATTTAGCATGCAGCAACAAACTTATATAAAAATCAGATTTGCTTTCTTAGCATCGTAATCTTTCTGTGCTGGAAATCAGAGCTATAATGGGAGCACAGTGACTGTTTTGCGAAGAGAGGGTTAAAATATGGCCATGACATCAAATCGATTCAAAGACACAGCCTGAGTCCCTCACGGAACCAGGTTTGTTTTAATATTGTTTCGAGTTGATTACACTTGTGCCATACCAGACTTTTTACAGTTTATGCACAATGTGAGAGTTTGATTAGCATCACAGTCTCAGATGGCAGTCACTGAGAAATGGCTCACATTGTCTAAGAGATAACCTTGCGATTCAAGGTAAACTTGTGCGCGAACACACAGAATTAAACGGGACGCTGCACCTAGGCTGCCTGAAGGTCTCACCAGGTAGTCACTTGGCTGGAACCAAGATTAATCAAACCATTTCCAGTTGTTATGCAATATTGACCATGATCTGAGGCCATATATCCTGAGTGATGCAACCCCCGCTGTGGTGTACACTACAGGTTTGTCTACACTAGGGTCTGGGGACCATTTGTTTCCATTCTCCAATCACAGCCCCCTGCTGATGTTTTTAATAGAGATATCACACAAAACCTTAGGACTTTCCCTCCCTAGAGCAGATTGCAGGTCTTAATGAAGGTGATACTATGGTACCGAGAGATAGTGGGGAGGAAATAGGCTTCAATTAGTTCATTTATTGTCTCTGGTATCGGATTCCCTCTGAAATGCTAG
>JANJGN010000017.1:113162832-113530332 GCA_026770705.1 Isurus oxyrinchus
GGTATAGAGTTGGGGTGCAGATCAGGTAAATCAGGTTCGAGGGGCTGAATAGTCTCCTCCTGTTCCTGGATGTCTGCTTCTTTCACAGTTATCTCTCCTCCTGTCCTGAAGATGCTGTTTCGGTTTGAAGACAGAGGAAAGCAGGAAGAAGGTAATTTACTCCATCAAACCCTCCCTATCTATATATGATGCAGCCAAGTATGACACTGACCACCCATCAGAGAAGGTCAAAGATAAAGGTTCCTTCTATAAAACCTCTGGCTCACCCAAGTGGCCAGCCTCCAGGTATAAGCTTAAATGCTGAGTGTGGGCAGATCATTTGAACAGAGCAGGTGTTAAACCAAGTCTGATATGGTCCTTAGCCAACACTCAGGCATGTACACTTCACCAGCATCAATCCCACATCTCTCATTAACTATAGCACCCCTACTGCTGCCCTCACTAATTTTCAACCACGATTCCACTCCCCACTGCCCCCACTGATTCTCCTTTCACCTGATATCTCTTGATTCCCCTAGAGTCCAAAAAGCTATTAATCTCTTCTTGAATACCCTCATCAACGGAGCACATACCATCATTGAATTCCCTACTATCAACATCCTGGGGGTTACCATTGAAAAGAAACTGAACTGGACCAGCCATATAAATAATATGGCTACAAGAGCAGGTCAGGGACTAAGAATCTTGTGACGAGTAACTCACCTCCTGACTCCCCAAAGCCTGCCCACCATCAACAAGGCACAAGTCAGGAGTGTGATGGAATACTCCCCACTTGCCTGGATGAGTGCAGCTCCAACAACACTCAAGAAGCTTGACACCGTCCAGGACAAAACAGCCCACTTGATTGGCACCCCATCCACAAACATTCACTCCCTCCACCACTGACGCACAGTAGCAGCAGTGTGTACCATCTACAAGATGCACTGCAGAAACTCACCAAGGCTCCTTCCAAACCCACAACCACTACCATCTAGAAGGACAAGGAAAGCAGATAGTTGGGAAAACCACCACCTAGAAGTTGCCCTCCAAGGCACTCACCATCCTGACTTGGAAATATATCGCCGTTCCTTCACTGTTGCTGGGTCAAAATCCTGGAACTCCCTCCCTAACAGCACTGTGGGTGTACCTACACCACATGGACTGCAGCGGTTCAAGAAGGCAGCTCACCACCACCTTCTCAAGGGGCAACTAGGGATGGGCAATAAATGCTGGCCCAGCCAGCGAAGCCCACATCCCATGAATGAATTTTTAAAAAACTACAACCCTCTGCATTGGAGAATTCCAAAGATTCACAATCTTCTGAGTGAAGAAATTTCACCTCATCTCAAAATGAGATGGCTGTTCCCTTATCATGTGGCTATTATCCCTAGCTTGGGATTCTCCAGCCACAGGGAAACATTCTCTTAACATCTGCCCTTTCAAGTCCCCTCAGAATCTGAGATGTTTCAATGTGACCACCTCTCATTCTTCCAAATGCCAGACAGCAAAGGCCCATTCTACTCAATCTCTCCTTAGATGACAACCCTCTCATTCTCGGCATCAATCCGGTGAACCTTTGCTGCACTACCTCCAAGGCAGTTCTCCAGATTGGGTCTCACCAAAGCCCTGTATAACTGCAGCAAGACTACCTTACCCTTGCACTTCAACCCACTTACAATAAAGGCCAACATCTCATTTACCTTCCTAATTGTTTGCAGTACCTGCATGTTAACTGTTTGTGTTTCATATACCAGGGCACCCAAATCCCTCTTAACATTAACATTTAATAGTTTCTCACCATTTAAAAATATTCTGTTCTTCTATTCCTTTTAGCAAAGTAAATAGCCTCACGTTTCCCCACATTATACTCCGTCTGCCAATTTCTTGCCCACACATTTAACCTATTTATATCTCATTGTATTTTCCTTACAATTTGCTTTTCTACCTATTTTTATTTCATCATCAGATGTGACTACAATACAGTTTGTTGCTTTCATTGAGGTTATTAATATAGATCATAAATGGTTGAGCACCAGCATCGATCCCTGCAGCACTCCACTAGTTACAGGTTGTCAACCTGAAAATGACCCATTTATCCTGAATCTGTTTCCTGTTAGTTAACCGGTCCTCTATCCATGATAACATATCACCCACACCATTTGCTCTTATCTTGAGTAACCATTTATATGGCACCTTATCAAATGCCTTTCGGAAATCCAAATATGCTCCATCTACTGGTTCCCCTTTACCTGTTGTTTGTTATTGCTAGCACTCGACATTATTCACCCCTCTCCCTCAGCCCTTAACAATGTTCATGCCCAGCCTCACTCCCAACAGTGTTCGCCCCTCCATCAACCCTCGCCAATGCTCACCTCTCCTCGCACTGACACTGTTCATGCCTCGCATGGCCGTCCAATGTCCACCCTCTCTCGCAACCTAAACAGTTTTCACCCCTCCACCACCGCAACAACCGACAATTTTCACCCACTCCCTCACTCATGACAGTGGTCAACACCCGCGCTCCCCTCACCCCAACATGTTCACCACCCCCATCCATCGAAAGTGTTCATCCGCTCCCTCACTCTGACAGTGTGCACTCCACACTCATCCCTCGAAAGCGTTCACTCCTCCCCTCACAATCCACAATGTTCACAATCTTCCTCACCCCTGACTGTGTTCATTACTCCCTCAACACTCGACAGTGATCACTTTCATCCCTCAGCCTGGTCAATGTTTAACCCCTTCCTCACCCCCAATACTGTTCGTCCCATTCTCACCGCTCGACGAAGTTCAACGCCCTCCATCACTGCTCCCCCGAACAGTGTTCACATCCCTTCCTCTCACCCCTTGACAATATACATCCTATTCTTCACCCTTCAACAATGTTCAACCCCCTTGCTCGCCATTCAACAGTATTCAGCCCCCTTCCGCACTCTTCAACAGTGTTCACCGACCTTCCTCATTCTTCAACAATGTTCACCCCCCTTCTTCACTCTTCAACAATGTTCACCCCCCTTCCGCACTCTTCAACAGTGTTCACCCCCCTTCCTCACCGTGCTACAGTGTTCACCCACCTTCCTTACAATTCAACAGTGTTCAACCCCCTTCCTCACCCTTCAACAGTGTTCATCCCCCTTCCTTAACCTTCAACAGTGTTCACACACCTTCGTCAATCTTCAGTAGTGTTCACCTTCAACAGTGTTCACTCCCCCTTCCTCACCATGTAAAAGTGTTCACCCCATTTCCCCATCCTGCTAGTGTTCAAACCCCTTCCTTACAATTCAACAGTGTTCAGTCCCCTTCCTCACTCTTCAAGAGTGTTCACCTCCCTTCCTCACCCTTCAACAATGTTCACCCGCCTTACTTACACTTCAACAGTCTTCACCAACCTTCCTCACTCTTCAACAGTGTTCAGCCGCCTTCCTCATTCTTCACCAGTGCTCACCCCTCTTCCTTACCCTTCAACAGTGATCACCCCCCTTCCTCACTCTCCAGCAGTGTTCACTCCCCTTAATTACCTTTCAACAATGTTCACCCCCTTCCTCACTCTTCAACAATGTTCAAAATCCTTGCTCACTCTTCAACAGTGTTCACCCCCTTCCACACACTTCAAAAGTGTTCATCCCTTTCCTCACCCTTCAACAATGTTCACTCCCCATCTTCAACCTTCAACAGAGTTCACACCCCCTCCTTATCCTTCAACAGTGTTCATACCTCTTCACCACCCTTCAACAGTGTTCACGCCTCTTCCTCAACCTTCAACATTGTTAACTCCCCTTCCTCACTCCTCAAAGGCGTTCATCCCCCCTTCCTCACAATTCAACACTGTTCACAAATCTTCCTTACCCTTCAACAGTGTTCATTACTCTTCACCACCCTTCAACAGTGTTCACCCCTCTTCCCCAACCTTCAACAGTGTTCACCCACCTTCCGGACCCTTCAACAGTGTTCACTCCCCTTCTACACTCTTCAACAGAATTCATCCCCTTTCCTCGCCCAACAACAGTGTTCACCCCCCTTCCTCATCCTTCAACAGTGTTCACCTCCCATCCTCACTCTACAACAGTCTTCACCTCCCATCCTCACTCTACAACAGTGTTCACCCCCCTTCCTTAACCTTCAACAGTGTTCACTCCCCATCCTCACTCTACAACAGTGTTCACCTCCCATCCTCAATCTACAACAGTTTTCACGCACCTTCCTCACTCTCCAAAAGTGTTCATCCCCCTTCCTTACCTTTCAAAAATGTTCACCCCCCCTTCCTCACTCTTGCACAATGTTCAAACCCCTTGCTCAATCTTCAACAGTGTTCACCCACCTTCCTCACCCTTCAACAGTGTTCAACAAACTTCTTCACCCTTCAACAGTGTTTACTCCCCTTCCTCACCCTTCAACAGTGTTCACTCCCCATCCTCAATCTGCAACAGTGTTCAGGCACCTTCCTCACTCTTCAACATTGTTCACCCCCCTTCCTCAACCTTCAACAATGATCATCCGACTTCCTCACTCATCAACAGTATTCACACACCTTCCTCACTCTTCAACAGTGATCACCCGACTTCCTCACTCATCAAAAGTATTCACACACCTTACTTACACTTCAACAGTCTTCACCAACCTTCCTCACTCTTCAACAGTGTTCACCCGCCTTCCTCATTCTTCACCTGTGCTCACCCCCCTTCCTTATCCTTCAACAGTGTTCACCCCCCCTTCCTCACTCTTGCACAATGTTCAAACCCCTTGCTCAATCTTCAACAGTGTTCAACAAACTTCCTCACCCTTCAACAGTGTTCACTCCCCATCCTCAATCTGCAACAGTGTTCAGGCACCTTCCTCACTCTTCAACAGTGTTCACCCCCCTTCCTCAACCTTCAACAATGATCACCCGACTTCCTCACTCATCAACAGTATTCACCCACCTTCCTTACACTTCAACAGTGGTCACATCCTTCCTCATCCTTCAACAGTGTTCACTCCCGTTCCTCATCCTTCAACAGTGTTCACTCCCCTTCCTCAACCTTCAACAGTGTTCACTCACCTTCCTCACTCTTCAAAGGTGTTCACCACCCCTTCTTCACAATTCAACACTGTTCACACCCTTCCTTACCCTTCAACAGTGTTCATACCTCTTCACCACCCTTCAACAGTGTTCATCCCTTTTTGCCAACCTTGAACAGTGTTCACCCCCCTTCCGCAGCCTTCAACAGTGTTCACCCCCATTCCTCACCCAACAACACTGTTCACCCCCCTTCCTCAAGCTTCAACAGTGTTCACCTCCCATCCACACTCTACAAGAGTGTTCACCCAATTCCACACTCTTCAACAGTGTTCACACCCCTTCCTTAACCTTCAACAGTGTTCACTCCCCATCCTCAATCTACAACAGTGTTCACTCCCCATCCTCAATCTACAGCAGTGTTCACGCACCTTCCTCACTCTTCAAAGGTGTTCAACCCACTTCCTCACTCTCCAAAAGTGTTCATCCCCTTCCTTACCTTTCAAAAATGTTCACCCCCCTTCCTCACTCTTCAAAAGTGTTCACCCCCCTTCCTCACTCTTCAAAAATGTTCACCCCCCTTCCTCACTCTTCAAAAGTGTTCACCCCCCTTCCTCACTCTTGCACAATGTTCAAACCGCTTGCTCAATCTTCAACAGTGTTCACCCCCATTCCAAACCCTTCAACAGTGTTCACACCCCTTCCTTAACCTTCAACAGTGTTCACTCCCCATCCTCAATCTGCGAAAGTGTTCACGCACCTTCCTCACTCGTCAACAGTGTTCAACCCACTTCCTCACTCTCCAAAAGTGTTCATCCCCCTTCCTTACCTTTCAGCAATGTTCACTCCCCTTCCTCACTGTTCAACAGTGTTCACTCCCCTTCCTCACTCTTCCACATTGTTCAAACCCCTTGCTCAATCTTCAACAGGGTTCACCCCCCTTCCTCATCTTCAACAATGTTCACCCCCCTTCCTCACTCTTCAACAGTGTTCACCCCCCTTCCTCAACCTTCAACAGTGATCACCTGACTTCCTCACTCATCAACAGTATTCACCCACCTTCCTTACACTTCAACAGTGGTCACATCCTTCCTCATCCTTCAACAGTGTTCACCCCCCTAACTCACTCTTCAACAGTGTTCATCCCCCTTCCTTAACCTTCAACAGTGTTCACACACCTTCGTCAATCTTCAGTAGTGTTCACCTTCAACAGTGTTCACTCCCCCTTCCTCACCATGTAAAAGTGTTCACCCCATTTCCCCATCCTGCTAGTGTTCAAACCCCTTCCTTACACTTCAACAGTGTTCACCCCACTTCCTCACCCTTCAACAGTGTTCAGTCCCATTCCTCAATCTTGAACAGTGTTCACCCCCCTTCTTCACATTTCAACAGTGTTCAAACCCCCCTTCCTCACTTTTCAAAACTGTTCACCCCTGTTCCTCACCCTTCAACAGTGTTCACCCCCCTTACTTACACTTCAACAGTCTTGACCACACTACCTCCCTCTTCAACAGTGTTCACCCGCCTTCCTCATTCTTCACCAGTGCTCACCCCTCTTCCTAACCCTTCAAAAGTGTTCACCCCCCTTCCTCACTCTCCAGCAGTGTTCACTCCCCTTAATTACCTTTCAACAATGTTCACACCCCTTCCTCACTCTTCAACAATGTTCACACCCCTTCCTCACTCTGCAACAATCTTCAAAATCCTTGCTCACTCTTCAACAGTGTTCACCCCCTTCCACACACTTCAAAAGTGTTCATCCCTTTTCTCACCCTTCAACACTGTTCACTCCCCATCTTCAACCTTCAACACAGTTCACACCCCTTCCTAAACCATCAACAGTGTTCACCCCCCTTCCTCAACCTTCAACAGTGTTCACTCACCTTCCTCACTCTTCAAAGGTGTTCACCACCCCTTCCTCACAATTCAACACTATTCACAACCCTTCCTTACCCTTCAACAGTGTTCATACCTCTTCCCCAACCTTCAACAGTGTTCACCCACCTTCCGGACCCTTCAACAGTGTTCACCCCCATTCTACACCCTTCAACAGCATTCACCCCCTTTCCTCACCCATCAACATTGTACACCCCCATTCCTCACCCTTCTACAGTGTTCACCCCCCTTCCTCTCTCTTCAAAATTGTTCACATCCCTTCTTCACTCTTCAACAGTGTTCACACCCCTTCCTCACCCTTCAACAGTGTTCACCAGCCTGCCTCACTCTACAAAATGTTCACCCACGTTCCTCACCATTCAATATTGTTCAGCCGCCTTCCGCATTCAACAGTGTTCACCCTCCCTTTCTCACTCTTCAAGTGTTCACCCCGCTTCCTTAACCATCAACAGTGTTTTCACCCCATCCTCACTCTCCAACAGTGTTCCTCCACCTTCCTTACCTTTCAACAATGTTCACCCCCCTTCCTCACTCTCCAACAGTGTTCCTCCACCTTCCTTACCTTTCAACAGTGTTCACCCCCCCTTCCTCACTCTCCAACAGTGTTCATCCTCCTTCCTCACTCTTCCACAATTTTCAAAACCCTTGCTCAATCTTCAAGAGTGTTCACCCCACTTCCTGACCCTTCAACAGTGTTCACTACCCTTCCTCAGCCTTCAAAAGTGTTCACCCCACTTCCTCACCCTTCAACAGTGTTCACTTCCATTTCACACCCTTCAACAGTGTTTACACCCCTTCCTTAATCTTCAACAGTGTTCACTTCCCATCCTCAATCTACAACAGTGTTCAACCCACTTCCTCACTCTCCAAAATTGTTCATCCCCCTTCCTTACCTTTCAACAATGTTCACCCCCCTTCCTCACCCTTCAACAGTGTTCACCCCCCTTCCTCACCCTTCAACACTTTTCACTTCCATTCCACACCCTTCAACAGTGTTCAGCCTCTTTCCTCATCCTTCAAAAATGTTCACCCCCTTCCTCACCCTTCAACAGTGTTCATCTCCCTTCTTCACTCTTCATCAGTTTTCACCCCCCTTCCTCACCCTTCAACAGTGTTCACCCCCCTTCCTCACCCTTCAACAGTGTTGAGCCTATTTCCTCATCCTTCAACAGTGTTCACCCCTCTTCCTCACCTTTTAACAGTTATCAACCACTTCCTCTCCCTTCAAAAATGTTCATGCACCTTCCTCACTCTTCAACAGTGTTCACTCCCCTTACTCACCCTTCAGCAGTGTACAATCCCCTTCCTTAACCTTCAACAGCGTTCAACCCCCTTCCTCACCCCTCAACAGTGTTCATCCCTCTTCATCACACTTGAACAGTGTTCAACCCCATCCTCACTCTTCAACAGTGTTCACCCCCCTTCCTCACTCTTCCACAATTTTCAAACCCCTTGCTCAATCTTCAACAGTGTTCACTCCCCTTCCTCACCCTTCAACATTTTTCACTTCCATTCCACACCCTTCAACAGTGTTCACCCCCCTTCCTTACCCTTCAAAAGTGTTCACCCCCATCCCTCAACCATCACCAGTGTTCACTCCCCTTCCTTAATCTTCAACAGAGTTCACCCCCATTCCTTACCCTTCAAAAGTGTTCACCCCCGTCCCTCAACCATCACCAGTGTTCACTCCCCTTCCTTAATCTTCAACAGAGTTCACCACCCTTCCTCACCCTTCAACAGTGTTGAGCCTATTTCCTCATCCTTCAACAGTGTTCACCCCTCTTCCTCACCTTTTAACAGTTATCAACCCACTTCCTCTCCCTTCAAAAATGTTCATGCACCTTCCTCACACTTCGACAGTGTTCACTCCCCTTCCTTACCCTTCAAAAGTGTTCACCCCTCTTACTCTCCCTTCAACAGTGCTCACCCAACTTCCTCACCCTTCAACAGTGTTCACCCCCCTTCTTCACTCTTCAACAGCGTTCAACCCCCTTCCTCACCCCTCAACAGTGTTCATCCCTCTTCATCACTCTTGAACAGTGTTCAACCCCATCCTCACTCTTCAACAGTGTTCACCCCCCTTCCTCACTATTCAACAGTGTTCACCAACCTTCCTCACCCTTCAACAGTGTTCACTCCTCTTCCTCACTCTTCAACAGTGTTCACTTCCATGTCACACCCTTCAACAGTGTTCACACCCCTTCCTTAACCTTCAACAGTGTTCACTTCCCATCCTCACTCTTCAACAATGTTCACCCCCCCTTCCTCATACTTCAACAGTGTTCACACACCTTCCTCACCCTTCTACAATGTTATCACCCTTCCTCACCCTTCAACAGTGTTCACCAGCCTGCCTCACTCTACAAAATGTTCACCCACGTTACACACCCTTCAATATTGTTCAGCCCCCATCAGCATTCTTCAACAGTGTTCACCACCCTTCCTCACCCTTCAACAGTGTTCACTCCCCTTCCTCACACTTCAACAGTGTTCACTCCCCTTCCTCACACTTCAACAGTGTTCACCCGCCTTCCCCACTCTTGCACAATTTTCAAACCCCTTACTCAATCTTCAACAGTGTTCACTCCCCTTCCTCATCCTTCAACAGTGTTCACCCCTCTTCCTCACCTTTTAACTGTTTTCAACCCACTTCCTCTCCCTTCAAAAATGTTCACGCAAATTCCTCACACTTCGACAGTGTTCACTCCCCTTCCTTACCCTTCAAAAGTGTTCACCCCCTTGCTCACCCTTCAACAGTGTTCACCCTTCCTCACTCTTCAACAGTGTTCACCCCCGCTCCTCACTCTGCAACAGTGTTCACCCCCCTTCCTCACTCTTCTACAATGTTATCACCCTTCCTCACCCTTCAACAGTGTTCACCAGCCTGCCTCAATCTAAAAAATGTTCACCCACCTTACTCACCCTTCAATATTGTTCAGCCCCCATCAGCATTCTTCAACAGTGTTCACAACCCTTCCTCACTTTTCAACAGTGTTCACCCTCACTTTCTCACTCTTGAACAATGTTCAGCCCCCTTTTCACCCTTCAACAGTGTTCACTCCCCATCATCAATCTACAACAGTGTTCACGCAGCTTCCTCACTCTTCAACATTGTTCAACCCAATTCCTCACTCTCCAAAATTTTTAATCCCCCTTCCTTACCTTTCAACAATGTTCACCCCCCTTCCTCACTCTTCAACAGTGTTCACCTCCCTTCCTCACTCTTCCACAATTTTCAAACGCCTTGCTCAATCTTCAACAGTGTTCACCCCCCTTCCTCACCCTTCAAAAGTGTTCACCCCCCTTCCTCACTCTTCAACAGCGTTCACCCCCCTTCCTCACCCCTCAACAGTGTTCACCCCTCTTCTTCACTCTTCAACAGTGTTCAACCCATTCCTCACTCTTCAACAGCGTTCACCCCCCTTCCTCACCCCTCAACAGTGTTCACCCCTCTTCTTCACTCTTCAACAGTGTTCAACCCATTCCTCACTCTTCAACAGCGTTCACCCCCTTCCTCACCCCTCAACAGTGTTCACCCCTCTTCTTCACTCTTCAACAGTGTTCAACCCATTCCTCACTCTTCAACAGCGTTCACCCCCCTTCCTCACCCCTCAACAG
The DNA here is from genome assembly GCA_026770705.1 of Isurus oxyrinchus. Taxonomy (NCBI): domain Eukaryota; kingdom Metazoa; phylum Chordata; class Chondrichthyes; order Lamniformes; family Lamnidae; genus Isurus; species Isurus oxyrinchus. The sequence continues at coordinate 113,173,322 of JANJGN010000017.1, forward strand.
TGTTCACCCCTCTTCTTCACTCTTCAACAGTGTTCAACCCATTCCTCACTCTTCAACAGTGTTCACCCCCCTTCCTCATATTTCAACAGTGTTCACACCCCTCCCTCACCCTTCTACAATGTTATCACCCTTCCTCACACTTCAACAGTGTTCCTCCCCCTTCCTTACCTTCCAGCAATGTTCACCCCCCTTCCTCACTCTTCCACAATTTTCAAACCCCTTGCTCAATCTTCAAAAGTGTTCACCCCACCTTCCTGACCCTTCAACAGTGTTCACCCCTCTTCCTCACCCTTCAACAGTGTTCATCCAATTCCTCACCCTTCAACAGTGTTCACCCCCATTCCTCACCCTTCAACAGTGTTCACCAACCTTCCTCACCCTTCAAAAGTTTTCACCAACATTCCTCACCCTTCAACAGTGTTCACTCCCCTTCCTCACCTTTTAACAGTGTTCACACCCCTTCCTTAACCTTCAACAGTGTTCACTTCCCATCCTCAATCTACAACAGTGTTCAGGCACCTTCCTCACTCTCCAAAATTGTTCATCCCCCTTCCTTACCTTTCAACAATGTTCACCACTCTTCCTCACTCTTCAACAGTGTTCACTCCCCCTTCCTCACTCTTCCACAATGTTCAAACCCCTTGCTCAATCTTCAACAGTGTTCACCCCCCTTCCTCACCCTTCAACACTTTTCACTTCCATTCCACACACTTCGACAGTGTTCACCCCCTTCCTTACCCTTCAAAAGTGTTCACCCACCTTCCTCACCCTTCACCAGTGTTCACTCCCCTTCCTTAACCTTCAACAGTGTTAGCTCCCATTGCTCACGCTTCAACAGTGTTCACCCCCTTACTCACACTTCAACAGTGTACAATCCCCTTCCTGAACCTTCAACAGCGTTCACCACCCTTCCTCACCCTTCAACAGTGTTCACCACACTTCCTCAGCCCTCAACAGTGTTCAGCCTCTTTCCTCATCCTTCAACAGTCTTCACCCCTCTTCCTCACGTTTCAACACACTTCCTCTCCCTTCAAAAATGTTCATGCACCTTCCTCACACTTCGACAGTGTTCACTCCCCTTCCTTACCCTTCAAAAGTGTTCACCCCTCTTACTCTCCCTTCAACAGTGCTCACCCCACTTCCACGCCCTTCAACAGTGTTCACCCCTCTTCCTCATGTTTTAACAGTTTTCAACACACTTCCTCTCCCTTCAAAAATGTTCACGCACCTTCCTCTCCCTTCAACAGTGTTAGCTCCCATTGCTCACGCTTCAACAGTGCTCACCCCACTTCCTCACTCTTCAACAGTGCTCACCCCACTTCCTCACCCTTCACCAGTGTTCACCCCCCTTCCTCACCCTTCAACAGTGTTCAGCCTCTTTCCTCATCCTTCAATATTGTTCACCCCTCTTCCTCACCTTTTAACAGTTTTCAACACACTTCCTCTCCCTTCAAAAATGTTCACGCAACTTCCTCACACTTCGACAGTGTTCACTCCCCTTCCTTACCCTTCAAAAGTGTTCACCCCTCTTCCTCACCTTTTAACAGTTTTCAACACACTTCCTCTCCCTTCAAAAATGTTCACGCACCTTCCTCACACTTCGACAGTGTTCACTCCCCTTCCTTACCCTTCAAAAGTGTTCACGCCTCTTCCTCTCCCTTCAACAGTGTTCACCCCCCTTCCTCACTCTTCACCAGTGTTCACTCCCCTTCCTTAACCTTCACCAGTGTTCACCCCCCTTCCTCACCCTTCAACAGTGTTCAGCCTCTTTCCTCATCCTTCAATATTGTTCACCCCTCTTCCTCGCCTTTTAAGAGTTTTCAACCCACTTCCTCTTCCTTCAAAAATGTTCACGCACCTTCCTCGCACTTCGACAGTGTTCACTCCCCTTCCTTACCCTTCAATAGTGTTCACCCCTCTTACTCTCCCTTCAACAGTGTTCACCCCCCTTCCTCACTTTTCAACAGCATTCAACCCCCTTCCTCACCCCTCAACAGTGTTCATCCCTCTTCATCACTCTTCAACAGTGTTCACCCCCCTTCCTCATATTTCAACAGTGTTCACACACCTTCCTCACCCTTCAACAATGTTCACCAGCCTGCCTCACTCTACAAAATGTTCACCCATGTTACTCACACTTCAATATTGTTCAGCCCCCTTCCGCATTCTTCAACAGTGTTCACCACACTTCCTCACTTTCCAACAGTGTTCACCCTCACTTACTCACTCTTCATCAGTGTTCACCCCGCTTCCTTAACCTTCAAGAGTGTTCACACGCCATTCTCAATCTACAACAGTGTTCACCCACCTTCCTCACACTTCAGCAGTGTTCAACACACTACCTCACTCTCCAAGAGTGTTCCTACCCCTTCCTTACCTTTCAACAATGTTCACCCTCCCTTCCTCACTCTTCAACAGTGTTCACCCCTCTTCCTCGCCCTTCAACAGTGTTCATCCAATTCCTCACCCTTCAACAGTGTTCACCAACCTTCCTCACCCTTCAAAAGTTTTCACCAACATTCCTCACCCTTCAACAGTGTTCACTCCCCTTCCTCACCTTTTAACAGTGTTCACACCCCTTCCTTAACCTTCAACAGTGTTCACTCCCCACCCTCAATCTACAACAGTGTTCAGGCACCTTCCTCACTCTCCAAAATTGTTCATCCCCCTTCCTTACCTTTCAACAATGTTCACCACTCTTCCTCACTCTTCAACAGTGTGCACCCCCCTTCCTCACTCTTCCACAATGTTCAAACCCCTTGCTCAATCTTCAACAGTGTTCACTCCCCTTCCTCACCCTTCAACACTTTTCACTTCCATTCCACACACTTCGACAGTGTTCACCCCCTTCCTTACCCTTCAAAAGTATTCACCCACCTTCCTCACCCTTCACCAGTGTTCACTCCCCTTCCTTAACCTTCAACAGTGTTAGCTCCCATTGCTCACGCTTCAACAGTGTACAATCCCCTTCCTGAACCTTCAACAGCGTTCACCACCCTTCCTCACCCTTCAACAGTGTTCACCACACTTCCTCACCCCTCAACAATGTTCACCCCCCTTCCTCAACCTTCTACAATGTTAACACCCTTCCTCACACTTCAACCGTATTGACCCGCCCTTCCTCACACTTCAACAGTGTTCACCAGCCTGCCTCACTCATCAAAATGTTCACCCACGTTCCTCACCCTTCAATATTGTTCAGCCGCCATCAGCATTCTTCAACAGAGTTCACAACACTTCCTCACTTTTCAACAATGTTCACTCTCCCTTTCTCACTCTTCAACAGTGTTCACCCCCCTTCCTCACCCTTCCACAGTGTTCACCAACCGTCCTCACCCTTCAACAGAGTTCACTCCCCTTCCTTAACCTTCAACAGAGTTCACCCATCCTCCTTACACTTCAACAGTGTTCGCTCCCATTACTCACCCTTCAATAGTGTTCACCCCCATTCCTCACCTTTTAACTGTTTTCAACCCACTTCCTCTCTCTTCAAAAACATTCAACCCCCTTCCTCACCCTTCAACAGAGTTCACCCCCATTCATCACTCTTCAAAGATGTTCACCCAACTTCCTGACACTTCAACAGTGTTCACTCCCCTTCCTTACCCTTCAAAAGTGTTCAACCGTCTTCCTCACTCTTCAACAGTGTTCACCCCCTTACACACACTTCAACAGTGTACACTCCCCTTCTTCACTCTTCAACAATGTTCACCCCCATTCCTCATCCTTCAACAGTGTTCACCCACCTTCCTCAACCTTCTACAATGTTAACACATTTCCTCACACTTCAACCGTAGTAACCCGCCCTTCCTCACCCTTCAACAGTGTTCACCACCCTGCCTCACTCTTCAAAATGTTCACCCACGTTCCTCACCCTTCAATATTGTTCAGCCCCCTTCCACATTCTTCAACAGTGTTCACCACACTTCCTCACTTTTCAGCAGTGTTCACCCTCTCTTTCTCACTCTTCAACAGTGTTCACCCCGCTTCCTTAACCTTCAAGAGTGTTCACACCCCATCCTCAATCTACAACAGTGTTCACCCAAATTCCTCACACTTCAGCAGTGTTCAACCCACTTCCTCACTCTCCAACTGTGTTCCTCCACCTTCCTTACCTTTCAACAATGTTCACACCCCTTCCTCACTCTCCAACAGTGTTCATCCTCCTTCCTCACTCTTCAACAGTTCTCACCCGACTTCCTCACTCATCAACAATATTCATCCAAATTCCTTACACTTCAACAGTGCTCCCATCCGTCCTCATCCTTCAACATTGCTCACACCCCTTCCTCACTCTTCAACAGTGTTCACCCCCCTTCCTCACCCTTCAACAGTGTTCAAACCCCCCTTCCTCACTCTTCCAAACTGTTCACCCCCATTCCTCACTCTTCAACAGTGTTCACCCCCCTTACTTACACTTCAATAGTCTTCACCACCCTTCCTCACTCTTCAATAGTCTTCACCCGCCTTCCTCATTCTTCACCAGTGCTCACCCCTCTTCCTGACTCTTTAACAGTGTTCACCACGCTTCCTTACCCTTCAACAGTGTTCACCCCCCTTCCTCACACTCCAGCAGTGTTCACTCCCCTTAATTACCTTTCATCAATGTTCACACCCCTGCCTCACTCTGCAACAGTGTTCACCCCCTTCCATACACTTCAAAAGTGTTCATCCCTTTCCTCACCCTTCAACATTGTTCACCCCCCATCTTCAACCTTCAACAGAGTTCACACCCCCTCTTTACCCTTCAACAGTCTTCATACCTCTTCACCACCCTTGAAATGTGTTCACACCTCTTCTTTACCCTTCAACAGTGTTTACCATGCATCGTCACTCTTCAACAGTGTTCAACCCCCTTCCTCACTCTTCAACAGTGTTCACCCCCGTTTCTCACCCTTCAACAGTGTTCACTCCCCTTCCTCACCCTTCAACAGTGTTCACCTCCCATCTCCACTCTACAACAGTCTTCACCCACCTTCCTCACTCTTCAACAGTGTTCACCCACCTTTCTCAACATTCAACAGTGTTCACACACCGTCCTCACTCTTCAAAAGTGTTCATCCCCCTTCCTTACCTTTCAGCAATGTTCACCCCCCTTCCTCACTCTTCAACAGTGTTCACCTCCATTCCTTATCCTTCAAAAGTGTTCACCACCCTTCCTCACTCTTCAAAAGTGTCCACATCCCTTCTTCACCCTTCAACAGCATTCACTCCCCTTCCTCACCCTTCAACAGTGTTCACCTCCCATCCTCACTCTACAACAGTCTTCACCCCCTTCCTCACTCTTCAACAGTGTTCACCCCCATTCCTTATCCTTCAACAGTGTTCACCACCCTTACTCACTCTGCAACAGTGTTCACCCCCCCTTTCTCACTCTTCAAAAGTGTTCACATCCCTTCTTCACTCTTCAACAGTGCTCACCCGACTTCCTCACTCATCAACAATATTCATCCGCCTTCCTTACACTTTAACAGTGCTCCCATCTGTCCTCATCCTTCAACAGTGTTCACTCCCCTTCCTCACCCTTCAACAGTGTTCACCCCCTAACACTTTTCAAAAGTGTTCACCCCCCTTCTTCACCCTTCAACAGTGTTCAAACCCCCCTTCCTCACTCTTCAAAACTGTTCACCCCCGTTCCTCACCCTTCAACAGTGTTCACCCCCCTTATTTACACTTCAACAGTCTTCACCACCCTTCCTCACTCTTCAACAGTGTTCACCCGCCTTCCTCATTCTTTACCTGTGCTCACCCCTCTTCTTGACTCTTCAACAGTGTTCACCACGCTGCCTTACCCTTCAACAGTGTTCACCGCCTTTCCTTACTCTCCAGCAGTGTTCACTCCCCTTAATTACCTTTCAACAGTGTTCACCCCCCTTCCTCAACCTTCTACAATGTTAACACCCTTCCTCACACTTCAACCGTATTAACCCGCCCTTCCTCACCCTTCAACAGTGTTCACCAGCCTGCCTCACTCATCAAAATGTTCACCCACGTTCCTCAAACTTCAATATTGTTCAGCCCCCTTCTGCATTCTTCAACAGTATTCACCACCCTTCCTCACTTTTCAACAGTGTTCACCCTCCCTTTCTCACTCTTCAACAGTGTTCACCCCGCTTTCTTAACCTTCAAGAGTGTTCACAGCCCATCCTCAATCTACAACAGTGTTCACCCCCCTTCCTCACTCTCCAGCAGTGTTCACTCCCCTTAATTACCTTTCAACAATGTTCACACCCCTTCCTCACTCTGCAACAATGTTCACCCCCTTCCTCACTCTTCAACAATCTTCAAAATCCTTGCTCACTCTTCAACAGTGTTCACCCCCTTCCACACACTTCAAAAGTGTTCATCCCTTTCCTCACCTTTCCACACTGTTCACCCCCCATCTTCAACCTTCAACAGAGTTCACACCCCCTCCTTATCCTTCAACAGTGTTCACACCTCTTCACCATCCTTCAACAGTGTTCACACCTCTTCCGTACCCTTCAACAATGTTTATCACACATCGTCACTCTTCAACAGTGTTCACCCCTCTTCCTCAACCTTCAAAAGTGTTAACTCCCCTTACTCACTCTTCAAAGGTGATCACCCCCCCTTTCTCACAATTCAACACTTTTCACTCCCCTTCCTTACCCTTCAACAGTGTTCATCACTCTTCCCCAACCTTCAACAGTGTTCACACCTCTTCTGTACCCTTCACCAGTGTTTACCATGCATCGTCACTCTTCAACAGTGTTCATCCCCCTTCCTCACCCATCAACAGTGTTCACCCCTTCCTCAAACTTCAAAAGTGTTCACTCCCTTTCCTCATTCTTCAAAGGTGTTCACCCCCCCCCCCCTTCCTCACAATTCAAGACTTTTCACTCCCCTTCCTTACCCTTCAACAGTGTTCATCACTCTTCCCCAACCTTCAACAGTGTTCACCATGCTTCCTCACTCTTCAACAGTGTTCACCCCCCTTCCTCACCCTTCAACAGTGTTCACTCCCCTTCCTCACCCTTCAACAGTGTTCACTCCCCTTCCTCACCCTTCAACAGTGTTCACCCCCCTTCGTCACTCTTCCAAATTGTTCACATCCCTTCTTCACTCTTCAACAGTGTTCACCCCCCTCCCTCACCCTTCTACAATGTTATCACCCTTCCTCACTCTTCAACAGTGTTCACACCACTTCCTCACTCTTCCACAATGTTCAAACCCCTTGCTCAATCCTCAACAGTGTTCACCCACCTTCCTCACTCTTCACCAGTGTTCACTCCACTTCCTCACCCTTCAACAATGTTCACACGCCTTCCTTAAACTTCAACAGTGTTAACTCCCCATCCTCAATCTACAGCAGTGTTCACGCAGCTTCCTCACTCTCCAAAATTGTTCATCCCCCTTCCTTACCTTTCAACAATGTTCACCCCTCTTCCTCACTCTTCAACAGTGTTCAAACCCCTTGCTCAATCTTCAACAGTGTTCACTCCCCTTCCTCACCCTTCAACACTTTTCACTTCCATTCCACACACTTCGACAGTGTTCACCCCCCTTCCTTAACCTTCAACAGTGTTCACCCACCTTCCTCACCCTTCACCAGTGTTCACTCCCCTTCCTTAACCTTCAACAGTGTTAGCTCCCATTGCTCACGCTTCAACAGTGTTCAGCCTCTTTCCTCATCCTTCAATATTGTTCACCCCTCTTCCTCACCTTTTAAGAGTTTTCAACACACTTCCTCTCCCTTCAAATATGTTCACGCAACTTCCTCACACTTCGACAGTGTTCACTCCCCTTCCTTACCCTTCAACAGTGTTCACCCCTCTTCCTCTCCCTTCAACAGTGTTCACTCCACTTCCTCACCCTTCAACAATTTTCACTTCCATTCCACGCCCTTCAACAGTGTTCACCCCCTTCCTCACTCTGCAACAGATTTCACCCCCCTTCCTCATTCTTCAAAATTGTTCACATCCCTTGCTCACCCTTCTACAATGTTATCACCCTTCCTCACCCTTCAACAGTGTTCACCACCCTGCCTCACTCTACAAAATGTTCACCCACGTTACACACCCTTCAATATTGTTCAGCCCCCATCAGCATTCTTCAACAGTGTTCACCACCCTTCTTCACTTTTCAACAGTGTTCACCCTCACTTTCTCACTCTTGAACAATGTTCAGCCCCCTTTTCACCCTTCAACAGTGCTCACTCCCCTTCCTCACCCTTCAACAGTGTTCACACCCCTTCTTTAACCTTCAAAAGTGTTCACTCCCCATCCTCAATCTACAACAGTGTTCACGCAGCTTCCTCACTCTTCAACATTGTTCAACCCACTTCCTCACTCTCCAAAATTTTTCATCCCCCTTCCTCACTCTTCAACAGTGTTCACCCCCCTTCCTCACTTTTGCACAATTTTCAAACCCCTTGCTCAATCTTCAACAGTGTTCACCAACCTTCCTCACCTTCAACACTTTTCACTTCCATTCCACACCCTTCAACAGTGTTCACCCCCTTCCTCACTCTTCAATAGTGTTCACCCACTTCCTCACCCTTCAACAGTGTTCACCCCCCTTCCTCACCCCTCAACATTGTTCACCCCTCTTCCTCACTCTTCAACAGTGTTCAAACCCATTCCTTACCCTTCAACAGTGTTCACCCCCCTTCCTCACCCTTCAACAGTGTTCACCCCCTCTTCCTGACCCTTCAACAGTGTTCACTCCCCTTACTCACTCTTCAAAATTGTTCATCCCCTTCCTCAAACTTCACCAGTGTTCACCCCCATTCCTCTGTCTTCAAAGGTGTTTATCACCCTTCCTCACACTTCAACTCTGTTCACCCCCCTTCCTTAACCTTCAACAGTGTTCACTCCCCATCCTCAATCTACAACAGTGTTCACGCACATTCCTCACTCTCCAAAATTGTTCATCCCACTTCCTTACCTTTCAACAATGTTCACACCTCTTCCTCACTCTTCCACAATGTTCAAACTCTTTGCTCAATCTTCAACAGTGTTCACCCCCCTTCCTCACGCTTCAACACTTTTCACTTCCATTCCACACCCTTCAACAGTGTTCATCCCCCTTCCTCACCCTTCAACAGTGTTCAGCCTCTTTCCACATCCTTCAATATTGTTCACCCCTCTTCCTCACTCTTCCACAATGTTCAAACACCTTGCTCAATCTTCACCAGTGTTCACCCCCCTTCCTCACACTTCACCAGTGTTCACTCCCCTTCCTCACCCTTCAACAGTGTTCAGCCTCTTTCCTCATCCTTCAATATTGTTCACGCCTCTTCCTCGCCTTTTAAGAGTTTTCAACCCACTTCCTCTTCCTTCAAAAATGTTCACGCACCTTCCTCGCACTTCGACAGTGTTCACTCCCCTTCCTTACCCTTCAAAAGTGTTCACCCCTCTTACTCTCCCTTCAACAGTGATCACCCAACTTCCTCACCCTTCAACAGTGTTCACCCCCCTTCCTCACTCTTCAACAGCATTCAACCCCCTTCCTCACCCCTCAACAGTGTTCATCCCTCTTCATCACTCTTCAACAGTGTTCACCCCCCTTCCTCACTCTTCAACAGCATTCAACCCCCTTCCTCACCCCTCAACAGTGTTCATCCCTCTTCATCACTCTTCAACAGTGTTCACCCCCCTTCCTCATATTTCAACAGTGTTCACACACCTTCCTCACCCTTCTGCAATGTTATCACCCTTCCTCACCCTTCAACAATGTTCACCAGCCTGCCTCACTCTACAAAATGTTCACCCATGTTACTCACACTTCAATATTGTTCAGCCCCCTTCCGCATTCTTCAACAGTGTTCACCACACTTCCTCACTTTCCAACAGTGTTCACCCTCACTTACTCACTCTTCATCAGTGTTCACCCCGCTTCCTTAACCTTCAAGAGTGTTCAACACACTACCTCACTCTCCAAGAGTGTTCCTACCCCTTCCTTACCTTTCAACAATGTTCACCCTCCCTTCCTCACTCTTCAACAGTGTTCACCCCCCTTCCTCAACCTTCTACAATGTTAACACCTTCCTCACACTTCAATCGTATAAATCGCTCTTCCTCACACTTCAACAGTGTTCACCACCCTGCCTCACTTATCAAAATGTTCACCCACGTTCCTCCCCATTCAATATTGTTCAGCCCCCATCAGCATTCTTCAACAGAGTTCACAACACTTCCTCACTTTTCAACAATGTTCACCCTCCTTCCTCACTCTTCCACAATGTTCAAACCCCTTGCGCAATCTTCAACAGTGTTCACCCACCTTCCTCTCCCTTCAACAGTGTTCACCCAATTCCTCACCCTTCAACAGCGTTCACCCCCCATCTTCACCCTTCAACAGAATTCACCCCCATTCCTCACCCTTCAACAGTTTTCACCCCGCTTCCTCAACCTACAACAGTGTTCACCCCCCTTCCTCACCCTTCCACAGTGTTCACCAACCGTCCTCACCCTTCAACAGAGTTCACTCCCCTTCCTCACCCTTCAACAGTGTTCAGTCCCCTTCCTTAACCTTCAACAGAGTTCACCCATCCTCCTTACACTTCAACAGTGTTCGCTCCCATTACTCACCCTTCAATAGTGTTCACCCCCATTCCTCACCTTTTAACTGTTTTCAACCCACTTCCTCTCTCTTCAAAAACATTCAACCCCCTTCCTCGCCCTTCAACAGAGTTCACCCCCATTCATCACTCTTCAAAGATGTTCACCCACCTTCCTGACACTTCAACAGTGTTCACTCCCCTTCCTTACCCTTCAAAAGTGTTCAACCGTCTTCCTCTCCCTTCAACAGTGTTCACCACCCTTCCTCACTCTTCAACAGTGTTCACATCCCTTCTTCACTCTTCAACAGTTCTCATCCGACTTCCTCACTCATCAACAATATTCATCCACCTTCCTTACACTTCAACAGTGCTCCCATCCGTCCTCATCCTTCAACATTGTTCACTCCCCTTCCTCACCCTTCAACAGTGTTCACCCCCCTAACTCACTCTTCTATATTATTCACACCCCTTCCTCACCCTTCAACAGTGTTCAACCCCCTAACTCACTCTTCAACAGTGTTCACCCAATCCTCACCCTTCAAAAGTGTTCAAACCCCCCTTTCTCACTCTTCAAAACTGTTCACCCCCGTTCCTCACCCTTCAACAGTGTTCATCCCCCTTACTTACACTTCAATAGTCTTCACCACCCTTCCTCACTCTTCAACAGTCTTCACTCACCTTCCTCATTCTTCACCAGTGCTCACCCCTCTTCCTGACTCTTCAACAGTGTTCACCCCCCTTCCTCACTCTCCAGCAGTGTTCACTCCCCTTCCTCACTCTGCAACAATGTTCACCCCCTTCCTCACTCTTCAACAATCTTCAAAATCCTTGCTCACTCTTCAACAGTGTTCACCCCCTTCCACACACTTCAAAAGTGTTCATCCCTTTCCTCACCCTTCCACACTGTTCACCCCCCATCTTCAACCCTCAACAGAGTTCACACCCCCTCCTTATCCTTCAACAGTGTTCATACCTCTTCACCACCCTTCAACAGTGTTCACACCTCTTCCGTACCCTTCAACAATGTTTATCACACATCGTCACTCTTCAACAGTGTTCACCCCTCTTCCTCAACGTTCAAAAGTGTTAACTCCCCTTACTCACTCTTCAAAGGTGATCACCCCCCCTTCCTCACAATTCAACACTTTTCACTCCCCTTCCTCACCCTTCAACAGTGTTCACACCTCTTCTGTACCCTTCACCAGTGTTTACCATGCATCGTCACTCTTCAACAGTGTTCACCCCCCTTCCTCACCCATCAACAGTGTTGACCCCCTTCCTCAAACTTCAAAAGTGTCCACTCCCTTTCCTCATTCTTCAAAGGTGTTCACCCCCCCTTCCTCACAATTCAAGACTTTTCACTCCCCTTCCTTACCCTTCAACAGTGTTCATCACTCTTCCCCAACCTTCAACAGTGTTCACCATGCTTCCTCACTCTTCAACAGTGTTCACTCCCCTTCTTCACCCTTCAACAGTGTTCACTCCCCTTCCTCACCCTTCAACAGCATTCACTCCCCTTCCTCACCCTTCAACAGTGTTCACCTCCCATCCTCACTCTACAACAGTCTTCACCCCACTTCCTCACTCTTCAACAGTGTTCAACCCACTTCCTCACTCTCCAAAAGTGTTCATCCCCCTTCCTTACCTTTCAGCAATGTTCACCCCCCTTCCTCACCCTTCAACAGTGTTCACCCCCCTAACTCACTCTTCAAAAGTGTTCAAATCCCTTCCTCACTCTTCAACAGTGTTCACCCCCCTTCCTCACCCTTCAACAGTGCTCACCCGACTTCCTCACTCATCAACAATATTCATCCACCTTTCTTACACTTCAACAGTGCTCCCATCCATCCTCATCCTTCAACAGTGTTCACTCCCCTTCCTCACCCTTCAACAGTGTTCACCCCCCTAACTCACTCTTTAAAAATGTTCACCCCGTTCCTCACCCTTCAACAGTGTTCACCCTCCTTACTTACACTTCAACAGTCTTCACCACGCTTCTTCACTCTTCAACAGTGTTCACCCGCCTTCCTCATTCTTTACCAGTGCTCACCCCTCTTCCTGAATCTTCAACAGTGTTCACCCCCCTTCCTCACTGTCCAGCAGTGTTCACTCCCCTTAATTACCTTTCCACAATGTTCACACCCCTTCCTCACTCTGCAACAATGTTCACCCCCTTCCTCACTCTTCAACAATCTTCAAAATCCTTGCTCACTCTTCAACAGTGTTCACCCCCTTCCACACACTTCAAAAGTGTTCAACCCTTTCCTCACCCTTCAACACTCTTAACCCCCCATCTTCAACCTTCAACAGAGTTCACACCCCCTCCTTACCCTTCAACAGTCTTCATACCTCTTCACCACCCTTCAACAGTGTTCACACCTCTTCCATACCTTTCAACAGTGTTTACCACGCTTCGTCATTCTTCAACAGTGTTCACCTCCTTCCTCAACCTTCAAAAGTGTTCACTCCCTTTCCTCACTCTTCAAAGGTGTTCACCCCCCCTTCCTCACAATTCAACACTTTTCACTCCCCTTCCTTACCCTTCAACAGTGTTCATCACTCTTCCCCAACCTTCAACAGTGTTCACCCCACTTCCTCACTCTTCAACAGTGTTCACACCACTTCCTCACTCTTCAACGTGTTCACCCCACTTCCTCAACCTTCAACAGTGTTCACCACGCTTCCTCACTCTTCAACAGTGTTCACCCCACTTCCTCAACCTTCAACAGTGTTCACTCCTCTTCTTCACCCTTCAACAGCATTCACACCCCTTCCTCACTCTTCAACAGTGTTCACTTCCCATCCTCACTCTCCAAAAGTGTTCATCCCCCTTCCTTACCTTTCAACAATGTTCACCCCCCTTCCTCACTCTTCAACAGTGTTCACCCCCCTTCCTCACTCTTGCACAATGTTCAAACACCTTGCTCAATCTTCAACAGTGTTCACCCCCATTCCAAACCCTTCAACAGTGTTCACTCCCCTTCCTCACCCTTCAACACTTTTCACTTGCATTCCACACCCTTCAACAGTGTTCACCCTTCCTTCCTTACCCTTCAACAGTGTTCACCCCCCTTCCTCACCCTTCACCAGTGTTCAGTCCCCTTCCTTACACTTCAACAGTGTTCACACCACTTCCGGACCCTTCAACAGTGTTCACCTTCCATCCTCACTCTACAACAGTCTTCACCCCGCTTCCTCACTCTTCAACAGTGTTCAACCCACTTCCTCACTCTCCAAAAGTGTTCATCCCCTTCCTTACCATTCAGCAATGTTCACCCCCCTTCCTCAGCCTTCAACAGTGTTCACCCCCCTAACTCACTCTTCAAAAGTGTTGACCCTCCTTCTTCACCCTTCAACAGTGTTCAAACCCCCCTTCCTCACTCTTCAAAAATGTTCACCCCCGTTCCTCACCCTTCAACAGTGTTCACCCTCCTTACTTACACTTCAACAGTCTTCACCACCCTTCTTCACTCTTCAACAGTGTTCACCCGCCTTCCTCATTCTTTACCAGTGCTCACCCCTCTTCCTGAATCGTCAACAGTGTTCACCACGCTTCTTTACCCTTCAACAGTGTTCACCCCCCTTCCTCACTGTCCAGCAGTGTTCACTCCCCTTAATTACCTTTCCACAATGTTCACACCCCTTCCTCACTCTGCAACAATGTTCAAAATCCTTGCTCACTCTTCAACAGTGTTCACCCACTTCCTCACACTTCAAAAGTGTTCAACCCTTTCCTCACCCTTCAACAATGTTCACCTCCCATCTTCAACCTTCAACAGAGTTCACACCCCCTCCTTACCCTTCAACAGTGTTCATACCTCTTCACCACCCTTCAACAGTGTTCATACCTCTTCCTCACTCTTGCACAATGTTCACTCCCCTTCCTCACCCTTCAACACTTTTCACTTGCATTCCACACCCTTCAACAGTGTTCACCCTCACTTTCTCACTCTTGAACAATGTTCACCCCCCTTTTCACCCTTCAACAGTGTTCACCCCCCTTCCTCACCTTTTAACAGTTTTCAACCCCCTTCCCCTCCCTTCAAAAATGTTCACGCGCCTTCCTCACCCTTCAAAAGTGTTCACCCCTCTTCCTCTCCCTTCAACAGTGTTCACCCCCTTCCTCACACTTCAACAGTGTTCACCCCCCTTCCTCACACTTCAACAGTGTTAACACCCCTTCCTCATCCCTCAACAGTGTTCACCACCCTGCCTCACTCTTCAAAACGTTCGCCCATTTTCCTCACCCTTCAATATTGTTCAACCCCCTTCCGATTTCTTCAAGTGTTCACCACCCTTCCTCACTCTTCAACAGTGTTCACCCCCTTCCTCACTCTTCAACAGTGTTCACCCTCTTCCTCACTCTTCAACAGTGTTCACCCCCTTCCTCACTCTTCAACAGTGTTCACCCTCTTCCTCACTCTTCAACAGTGTTCACCCCCCTTCCTCACCCTTCAACAGTGTTCCCCACCCTGCCTCACTCATCAAAATGTTCACCCACGTTCCTCAAACTTCAATATTGTTCAGCCCCCTTCCGCATTCTTCAACAGTGTTCACCACCCTTCGTCACTTTTCAACAGTGTTCACCCTCTCTTTCTCACTCTTCAACAATGTTCACCCCGCTTTCTTAACCTTCAAGAGGGTTCACACCCCATCCTCAATCCACAACAGTGTTCACCCAAATTCCTCACTCTGCAGCAGTGTTCAACCCACTTCCTCACTCTCCAACAGTGTTCACTCCCCTTAATTACCTTTCAACAATGTTCACATCCCTTCCTCACTCTGCAACAATGTTCACCCCCTTCCTCACTCTGCAACAATCTTCAAAATCCTTGCTCACTCTTCAACAGTGTTCACCCCCTTCCACACACTTCAAAAGTGTTCATCCCTTTCCTCACCCTTCAACACTGTTCACTCCCCATCTTCAACCTTAAACAAAGTTCTCACCACCTCCTTACCCTTCAACAGTCTTCATACCTCTTCACCACCCTTCAACAGTGTTCACACTTCTTCCGTACCCTTCAACAGTGTTTACCATGCATCGTCACTCTTCAGCAGTGTTCACCCCTCTTCCTCACCCATCAACAGTGTTCACCCCCCTTCCTCAACCTTCAAAAGTGTTCACTCCCCTTCCTCATTCTTCAAAGGTGTTCACCCCCCCCTTCCTCACAATTTAACACTTTTCACTCCCCTTTCTTACCCTTCAACAGCATTCACTCCCCTTCCTCACCCTTCAACAGTGTTCACCTCCCATCCTCACTCTACAACAGTCTTCACCCCGCTTCCTCACTCTTCAACAGTGTTCAACCCACTTCCTCACTCTCCAAAAGTGTTCATCCCCCTTCCTTACCTTTCAGCAATGTTCACCCCCCTTCCTCACCCTTCAACAGTGTTCACCCCCCTAACTCACTCTTCAAAAGTGTTGACCCTCCTTCTTCACCCTTCAACAATGTTCAAACCCCCCTTCCTCACTCTTCAAAAATGTTCACCCCCGTTCCTCACCCTTCAACAGTGTTCACACTTCTTCCGTACCCTTCAACAGTGTTTACCACACTTCGTCACTCTTCAACAGTGTTCACCCCTCCTCCTCACCCATCAACAGTGTTCACTCCCCTTCCTCAACCTTCAAATGTTTTCACTCCCCTTCCTCATTGTTCAAAGGTGTTCACCCCCCCCTTCCTCACAATTCAACACTTTTCACTCCCCTTCCTTACCCTTCAACAGTGTTCATCCCTCTTCCCCAACCTTCAACAGTGTTCACACCACTTCCTCAACCTTCAACAGTGTTCACACCACTTCCGGACCCTTCAACAGTGTTCACCACGCTTCCTCACCCTTCAACAGTGTTCACCTCCCATCCTCACTCTACAACAGTCTTCACGCCACTTCCTCACTCTTCAACAGTGTTCAACCCACTTCCTCACTCTCCAAAAGTGTTCATCCCCCTTCCTTACCTTTCAGCAATGTTCACCCCCCTTCCTCACCCTTCAACAGTGTTCACCCCCCTAACTCACTCTTCAAAAGTGTTGACCCTCCTTCTTCACCCTTCAACAGTGTTCACCCCCCTTCCTCACTCTTCAAAAATGTTCACCCCCATTCCTCACCCTTCAACAGTGTTCACCCTCCTTACTTACACTTCAACAGTCTTCACCACCCTTCTTCACTCTTCAACAGTGTTCACCCGCCTTCCTCATTCTTTACCAGTGCTCATCCCTCTTCCTGAATCGTCAACAGTGTTCACCACACTTCGTTACCCTTCAACAGTGTTCACCACCCTTCCTCACTCTCCAGCATTGTTCACTCCCCTTAATTACCTTTCCACAATGTTCACACCCCTTCCTCACACTTCAACAATGTTCAAAATCCTTGCTCACTCTTCAACAGTGTTCACCCACTTCCACACACTTCAAAAGTGTTCAACCCTTTCCTCACCCTTCAACACTCTTAACTCCCCATCTTCAACCTTCAACAGAGTTCACACCCCCTCCTTACCCTTCAACAGTCTTCATACCTCTTCACCACCCTTCAACAGTGTTCACCCCCCTTCCTCACCCCTCAACAGTGTTCACCCCCCTTCCTCACCCTTCTACAGTGTACACTCCCCTTCCTCATCCCCCAAAAGTGTTCACCCAACTTCCTCACACTTCAACAGCATTCACCTCCCTTCCTCACCCCTCAACAGTGTTCACCCCTTTCCTCACCACTCAACAGTGTTCACCCCCCTTCCTCACCCTTCTACAGTGTACACTCCCCTTCCTCACCCCCCAACAGTGTTCACCCAACTTCCTCACTCTTCAACAGTGTTCAACCCACTTCCTCACTCTTCAAAAGTGTTCACATCCCTTCTTCACTCTTCAGCAGTGTTCACCCTCCTTCCTCATCCTTCAACAGTGTTCACACCCCTTCATCCTTCTACAAAATTAACACCCTTACTCACACTTCAACCGTATTAACCCGCCCTTTCTCACTCTTCAACAGTGTTCACCACCCTGCCTCACTCTTCAAAACGTTCGCCCATTTTCCTCACCCTTCAATATTGTTCAACCCCCTTCTGATTTCTTCAAGTGTTCACCACCCTTCCTCACTTTTCAAGTGTTCACCCTCTGTTTCTCACTCTTCAACAGTGTTCACCCCCCTTCCTTAACCTTCAAGAATGTTCACACCACATCCTCAATCTAGTACAGTTTTCACCCACCTTCCTCACATTTCCACAATGTTCAAACCCCTTGCTCAATCTTCAGCAGTGTTCACCTCCCTTCCACAAACTTCAACAGTGTTCAAACCCTTCCTCGCTCTTCAAAGTTGTTTATGCCCCTTCCTCACAATTCAAAACTGTTCACCCCCCATCCTCACACTTCAACAGTGTTCACCAAT
The DNA here is from genome assembly GCA_026770705.1 of Isurus oxyrinchus. Classification (NCBI taxonomy): domain Eukaryota; kingdom Metazoa; phylum Chordata; class Chondrichthyes; order Lamniformes; family Lamnidae; genus Isurus; species Isurus oxyrinchus. The sequence continues at coordinate 113,191,221 of JANJGN010000017.1, forward strand.
CTTCTTCACCCTTCAACAGTGTTCACTCCCCTTTCTTAACCTTCAACAGCGTTCACCCTCTTTCCTTACACTTCAACAGTGTTCGCTCCACTTCCTCACCCTTCAACTGTGTTCAGCCGCTTTCCTCACCCTTCAACATTGTTCACCCCCCTTCATCACTCTTGAAAGATGTTCACTCACCTTCCTCACACTTCAACCGTGTTCACTCCCCTTCCTTACCCTTCAAAAGTATTCACTCCCTTCCTCATTATTCAACAGAGTTCACCCCCTTGCACACCCTTCAACAGTGTACACTCCCCTTCCTCACCCTTCAACAGCGTTCACCCCGCTTCCTGACCATTCAACAGTGTTCACCCCCTTCCTCACTCTTCAACAGTGTTCACGCCTTCCTCACCCTTCAACTGTGTTCACCCCCTACCTCACCCCTCAACAGTGTTCACCACCCATCCTCACTTTTCAACAGTATTCACCCCTCTCTTCCTCTGTCTTCAACAGTCTTCACCCCCCTTCCTCACCCTTCAATATTGTTCAACCCGCTTCCTCACCCTTCAACAGTGCTCACACCTCTTCCTCATTCTTCAACAGTGCTCACCCCTCTTCCTCACCCATCAACCGTGTTCACCCCCCTTCCTCAGCCCTCAACAGTGTTCACCCCCCTTCCTCACTCTTCAACAGTGTTCACCTCCCTTCTTCACTCTTCATCAGTTTTCACCCCCCTTCCTCATTCTTCAACAGTGTTCACCCCCCCTTCCTCACCCTTGTACAATGTTAACACCCTTCCTCACACTTCAACCATATTAACCCGCCCTTCCTCACCCTTCAACAGTGTACACACCCCTGCCTCATCTTCAAAATGTTCACCCACGTTCCTCACCCTTCAACATTATTCAGACCCTTCCGCATTCTTCAACAGTGTTCACCCCCTTGCACACCCTTCAACAGTGTTCACCACCCATCCTCACTTTTCAACAGTATTCACCCCTCTCTTCCTCTGTCTTCAACAGTGTTCATCCCCCTTCATCCCCCTTCATCACCCTTCAACAGTCTTCACCCCCCTTCCTCACCCTTCAATATTGTTCAACCCGCTTCCTCACTCTTCAACAGTGCTCACACCTCTTCCTCATTCTTCAACAGTGTTCACCCCTCTTCCTCACCCATCAACTGTGTTCACGCCTCTTCCTTATCCTTCAACAGTGTTCACGCCCCATCCTCACTCTACAACAGTGTTTACCCCCTTCCTCACTCTTCATCAGTTTTCACCCCCCTTCCTCATTCTTCAACAGTGTTCACCCCCCCTTCCTCACCCTTGTACAATGTTAACACCCTTCCTCACACTTCAACCATATTAACCCGCCCTTCCTCACCCTTCAACAGTGTACACACCCCTGCCTCACTCTTCAAAATGTTCATCCACGTTCCTCACCCTTCAACATTATTCAGCCCCCTTCCGCATTATTCAACAGTGTTCACACCCTTGCACACCCTTCAACAGTGTACACTCCCCTTCCTCACCCTTCAACAGCGTTCACCCCCTACCTCACCCCTCAACATTGTTCACCCCGCTTCCTGACCATTCAACAGTGTTCACCCCCTTCCTCACCCCTCAACAGTGTTCACCCCCTTCCTCACTCTTCAACAGTGTTCACCCCCTTCCTCACTCTTCAACAGTGTTCATCTCCCTTCTTCACTCTTCATCAGTTTTCACCCCCCTTCCTCATTCTTCAACAGTGTTCACCCCCCCTTCCTCACCCTTGTACAATGTTAACACCCTTCCTCACCCTTCAACAGTGTACACACCCCTGCCTCACTCTTCAAAATGTTCATCCACGTTCCTCACCCTTCAACATTGTTCAGCCCACTTCCGCATTCTTCAACAGTGTTCACCACCCATCCACACTTTTCAACAGTATTCACCCTCCCTTCCTCTGTCTTCAACAGTGCTCACCCCCTTCCTCACCCATCAACCGTGTTCACGCCTCTTCCTCACCCATCAACCGTGTTCACGCCTCTTCCTTATCCTTCAACAGTGTTCACGCCCCATCCTCACTCTACAACAGTGCTTACCCCCTTCCTCAATCATCAACTGTGATCACCCCCTTCCTCACTCTTCAACAGGGTTCAGCCCAGTTCCTTACCCTTCAACAGTGTTCACCTCCCTTCTTCACTCTTCATCAGTTTTCACCCCCCCTTCCTCATTCTTCAACAGTGTTCACCCCCCCTTCCTCACCCTTGTACAATGTTAACACCCTTCCTCACACTTCAACCATATTAACCCGCCCTTCCTCACCCTTCAACAGTGTACACACCCCTGCCTCATCTTCAAAATGTTCACCCACGTTCCTCACCCTTCAACATTATTCAGACCCTTCCGCATTCTTCAACAGTGTTCACCCCCTTGCACACCCTTCAACAGTGTTCACCACCCATCCTCACTTTTCAACAGTATTCACCCCTCTCTTCCTCTGTCTTCAACAGTGTTCATCCCCCTTCATCCCCCTTCATCACCCTTCAACAGTCTTCACCCCCCTTCCTCACCCTTCAATATTGTTCAACCCGCTTCCTCACTCTTCAACAGTGCTCACACCTCTTCCTCATTCTTCAACAGTGTTCACCCCTCTTCCTCACCCATCAACTGTGTTCACGCCTCTTCCTTATCCTTCAACAGTGTTCACGCCCCATCCTCACTCTACAACAGTGTTTACCCCCTTCCTCACTCTTCATCAGTTTTCACCCCCCTTCCTCATTCTTCAACAGTGTTCACCCCCCCTTCCTCACCCTTGTACAATGTTAACACCCTTCCTCACACTTCAACCATATTAACCCGCCCTTCCTCACCCTTCAACAGTGTACACACCCCTGCCTCACTCTTCAAAATGTTCATCCACGTTCCTCACCCTTCAACATTATTCAGCCCCCTTCCGCATTATTCAACAGTGTTCACCCCCTTGCACACCCTTCAACAGTGTTCACTCCCCTTCCTCACCCTTCAACAGCGTTCACCCCCTACCTCACCCCTCAACATTGTTCACCCCGCTTCCTGACCATTCAACAGTGTTCACCCCCTTCCTCACCCCTCAACAGTGTTCACCCCCTTCCTCACTCTTCAACAGTGTTCACCCCCTTCCTCACTCTTCAACAGTGTTCATCTCCCTTCTTCGCTCTTCATCAGTTTTCACCCCCTTCCTCATTCTTCAACAGTGTTCACCCCCCCTTCCTCACCCTTGTACAATGTTAACACCCTTCCTCACCCTTCAACAGTGTACACACCCCTGCCTCACTCTTCAAAATGTTCATCCACGTTCCTCACCCTTCAACATTGTTCAGCCCACTTCCGCATTCTTCAACAGTGTTCACCACCCATCCACACTTTTCAACAGTATTCACCCTCCCTTCCTCTGTCTTCAACAGTGCTCACCCCCTTCCTCACCCATCAACCGTGTTCACGCCTCTTCCTCACCCATCAACCGTGTTCACGCCTCTTCCTTATCCTTCAACAGTGTTCACGCCCCATCCTCACTCTACAACAGTGCTTACCCCCTTCCTCAATCATCAACTGTGATCACCCCCTTCCTCACTCTTCAACAGGGTTCAGCCCAGTTCCTTACCCTTCAACAGTGTTCACCTCCCTTCTTCACTCTTCATCAGTTTTCACCCCCCCTTCCTCATTCTTCAACAGTGTTCACCCCCCCTTCCTCACCCTTGTACAATGTTAACACCCTTCCTCACACTTCAACCATATTAACCCGCCCTTCCTCACCCTTCAACAGTGTACACACCCCTGCCTCATCTTCAAAATGTTCACCCACGTTCCTCACCCTTCAACATTATTCAGACCCTTCCGCATTCTTCAACAGTGTTCACCCCCTTGCACACCCTTCAACAGTGTTCACCACCCATCCTCACTTTTCAACAGTATTCACCCCTCTCTTCCTCTGTCTTCAACAGTGTTCATCCCCCTTCATCCCCCTTCATCACCCTTCAACAGTCTTCACCCCCCTTCCTCACCCTTCAATATTGTTCAACCCGCTTCCTCACTCTTCAACAGTGCTCACACCTCTTCCTCATTCTTCAACAGTGTTCACCCCTCTTCCTCACCCATCAACTGTGTTCACGCCTCTTCCTTATCCTTCAACAGTGTTCACGCCCCATCCTCACTCTACAACAGTGTTTACCCCCTTCCTCACTCTTCATCAGTTTTCACCCCCCTTCCTCATTCTTCAACAGTGTTCACCCCCCCTTCCTCACCCTTGTACAATGTTAACACCCTTCCTCACACTTCAACCATATTAACCCGCCCTTCCTCACCCTTCAACAGTGTACACACCCCTGCCTCACTCTTCAAAATGTTCATCCATGTTCCTCACCCTTCAACATTATTCAGCCCCTTTCCGCATTATTCAACAGTGTTCAGCCCCTTGCACACCCTTCAACAGTGTACACTCCCCTTCCTCACCCTTCAACAGCGTTCACCCCCTACCTCACCCCTCAACATTGTTCACCCTGCATCCTGATCATTCAACAGTGTTCACCCCCTTCCTCACCCTTCAACAGTGTTCACCACCCTTCCTCACTCTTCAACAGTGTTCATCTCCCTTCTTCACTCTTCATCAGTTTTCACCCCCCTTCCTCATTCTTCAACAGTGTTCATCCCCCTTCCTCACCCTTCAACAGTCTTCACCCCCCTTCCTCACCCTTCAATATTGTTCAACCCGCTTCCTCACTCTTCAAAATTGCTCACCCCCTTCCTCATTCTTCAACAGTGCTCACCCCTCTTACTCACCCATCAACCGTGTTCACGCCTCTTCCTTATCCTTCAACAGTGTTCATGCCCCATCCTCACTCTACAACAGTGTTTACCCCCTTCCTCACTCATCAACTGTGATCACCCCCTTCCTCACTCTTCAACAGTGTTCAGCCCAGTTCCTTACCCTTCAACAGTGTTCACCTCCCTTCTTCACTTTTCATCAGTTTTCACCTCCCTTCCTCATTCTTCAACAGTGTTCACCCCCCTTCCTCACCCTTCAACAGCGTTCACCCCCTACCTCACCCCTCAACACTGTTCACCCCGCTTCCTAACCATTCAACAGTGTTCACCCCCTTCCTCACCCTTCAACAGTGTTCACCCCCTTCCTCACCCTTCAACAGTGTTCACCACCCTTCCTCACTCTTCAACAATGTTCTTCTCCCTTCTTCACTCTTCATCAGTTTTCACCCCCCTTCCTCATTCTTCAAGTGTTCACCCCCCTTTCTTCACCCTTGTACAATGTTAACACCCTTCCTCACACTTCAACCATATTAACCCGCCTTTCCTCACCCTTCAACAGTGTACACACCCCTGTCTCACTCTTCAAAATGTTCATCCACGTTCCTCACCCTTCAATATTGTTCAACCCGCTTCCTCACTCTTCAACAGTGCTCACCCCTCTCCCTCATTCTTCAACAGTGCTCACCCCTCTTCCTCACCCATCAACCATGTTCACGCCTCTTCCTTATCCTTCAACAGTGTTCACGCCCCATCCTCACTCTACAACAGTGTTTACCCCCTTCCTCACTCATCAACTGTGATCACCCCCTTCCTCACTCTTCAACAGTGTTCAGCCCAGTTCCTTACCCTTCAACAGTGTTCACCTCCCTTCTTCACTCTTCAACAGTGTTCACCCCCTTCCTCACCCTTCAACAGAGTTCACCCCCCTTCCTTATCCTTCAACAATGTTCACCCCCCTTCCTTCCCTTGAACAATGTTAGCACCATTCCTCACACTTCAACAGTATTAATCCCCCATTCCTCAAACTTCAACAGTATTCACCCAACTTCCCCACCCTTCAATAGTGTTCACCCCCCCTTCATCTGCCTTCAACAGTGTTTACCCACCTTCCTCACTCTTCAACAGTGTTCACCCCCCTTCCTCACTCTTCAACAGTGTTCACCCCCCTTCCTCACCCGTCAACAGTGTTCAAACACCTTCCTTACCCTTCAACAGTGTTCAACCCCCTTCCTCACACTCCAGCAGTGTTCACTCCCCTTAATGACCTTTCATCAATGTTCACACCCCTGCCTCACACTTCAACAGTGTTCAAAATCCTTGCTCACTCTTCAACAGTGTTCATCCCCCTTCCTTACCTTTCAACAATGTTCACCCCCATTCCTCACTCTTCAAGAGTGTTCAACCCTCTTCCTCACTCTTCCACAATGTTCAAACCCCTTGCTCAATCTTCAACAGTGTTCACCCCCCTTCCTTATCCTTCAACAATGTTCACCCCCCTTCCTTCCCTTGAACAATGTTAGCACCATTCCTCACACTTCAACAGTATTAATCCCCCATTCCTCAAACTTCAACAGTATTCACCCAACTTCCCCACCCTTCAATAGTGTTCACCCCCCCCTTCATCTGCCTTCAACAGTGTTTACCCACCTTCCTCACTCTTCAACAGTGTCCACCCCCCTTCCTCACTCTTCAACAGTGTTCACCCCCTTCCTCACCCGTCAACAGTGTTCAAACAACTTCCTTACCCTTCAACAGTGTTCAACCCCCTTCCTCACTCTCCAGCAGTGTTCACTCCCCTTAATGACCTTTCATCAATGTTCACACCCCTGCCTCACACTTCAACAGTGTTCAAAATCCTTGCTCACTCTTCAACAGTGTTCATCCCCCTTCCTTACCTTTCAACAATGTTCACCCCCATTCCTCACTCTTCAAGAGTGTTCAACCCTCTTCCTCACTCTTCCACAATGTTCAAACCCCTTGCTCAATCTTCAACAGTGTTCACCCCCCTTCCTCACCCTTCAACAGTGTTCACCCCCCTTCCTCACCCTTCAACAGTGTTCACCCCCCTTCCTCACCCTTCAACAGTTTTCACCACACTTCCTCACCCTTCAACAGTGTTCAGCCCCCTTCCTCACTCTTCAAAAGTGTTCAGTCCCCTTCCTTAACCTTCAAGAGAGTTCACCCACCTTCCTTACACTTCAACAGTGTTCACTCCACTTCCTTACCCTTCAAAAGTATTCACCCCCTTCCTCATTATTCAACAGTGTTCACCCCCTTGCACACCCTTCAACAGTGTACACTCCCCTTCTTCACCCTTCAATAGCGTTCACCCCCTACCTCACCCCTCAACAGTGTTCACCCCGCTTCCTGACCATTCAACAGTGTTCACCCCCTTCCTCACTCTTCAACAGTGTTCTTCTCCCTTCTTCACTCTTCATCAGTTTTCACCCACCTTCCTCATTCTTCAACAGTGTTCACCCCCCCTTCCTCACCCTTGTACAATGTTAACACCCTTCCTCACACTTCAACAGTGTACACACCCCTGCCTCACTCTTCAAAATGTTCATCCACGTTCCTCACCCTTCAACATTGTTCAGCCCCCTTCCGCATTCTTCAACAGTGTTCACCACCCATCCACACTTTTCAACAGTATTCACCCTCCCTTCCTCTGTCTTCAACAGTGCTCACCCCCTTCCTCACCCATCAACCGTGTTCACGCCTCTTCCTCACCCATCAACCGTGTTCACGCCTCTTCCTTATCCTTCAACAGTGTTCACGCCCCATCCTCACTCTACAACAGTGCTTACCCCCTTCCACACTCATCAACTGTGATCACCCCCTTCCTCACTCTTCAACAGTGTTCAGCCCAGTTCCTTACCCTTCAACAGTGTTCACCTCCCTTCTTCACTCTTCATCAGTTTTCACCCCCCTTCCTCATTCTTCAACAGTGTTCACCCCCCCTTCCTCACCCTTGTACAATGTTAACACCCTTCCTCACACTTCAACCATATTAACCCGCCCTTCCTCACCCTTCAACAGTGTACACACCCCTGCCTCACTCTTCAAAATGTTCATCCATGTTCCTCACCCTTCAACATTATTCAGCCCCTTTCCGCATTATTCAACAGTGTTCAGCCCCTTGCACACCCTTCAACAGTGTACACTCCCCTTCCTCACCCTTCAACAGCGTTCACCCCCTACCTCACCCCTCAACATTGTTCACCCCGCATCCTGACCATTCAACAGTGTTCACCCCCTTCCTCACTCTTCAACAGTGTTCATCTCCCTTCTTCACTCTTCTTCAGTTTTCACCCCCCTTCCTCATTCTTCAACAGTGTTCATCCCCCTTCCTCACCCTTCAACAGTCTTCACCCCCCTTCCTCACCCTTCAATATTGTTCAACCCGCTTCCTCACTCTTCAAAATTGCTCACCCCCTTCCTCATTCTTCAACAGTGCTCACCCCTCTTACTCACCCATCAACCGTGTTCACGCCTCTTCCTTATCCTTCAACAGTGTTCACGCCCCATCCTCACTCTACAACAGTGTTTACCCCCTTCCTCACTCATCAACTGTGATCACCCCCTTCCTCACTCTTCAACAGTGTTCAGCCCAGTTCCTTACCCTTCAACAGTGTTCACCTCCCTTCTTCACTCTTCATCAGTTTTCACCCCCCTTCCTCATTCTTCAACAGTGTTCACCCCCCTTCCTCACCCTTCAACAGCGTTCACCCCCTACCTCACCCCTCAACACTGTTCACCCCGCTTCCTAACCATTCAACAGTGTTCACCCCCTTCCTCACCCTTCAACAGTGTTCACCACCCTTCCTCACTCTTCAACAATGTTCTTCTCCCTTCTTCACTCTTCATCAGTTTTCACCCTCCTTCCTCATTCTTCAAGTGTTCACCCCCCTTTCCTCACCCTTGTACAATGTTAACACCCTTCCTCACACTTCAACCATATTAACCCGCCTTTCCTCACCCTTCAACAGTGTACACACCCCTGCCTCACTCTTCAAAATGTTCATCCACGTTCCTCACCCTTCAATATTGTTCAACCCGCTTCCTCACTCTTCAACAGTGCTCACCCCTCTCCCTCATTCTTCAACAGTGCTCACCCCTCTTCCTCACCCATCAACCATGTTCACGCCTCTTCCTTATCCTTCAACAGTGTTCACGCCCCATCCTCACTCTACAACAGTGTTTACCCCCTTCCTCACTCATCAACTGTGATCACCCCCTTCCTCACTCTTCAACAGTGTTCAGCCCAGTTCCTTACCCTTCAACAGTGTTCACCTCCCTTCTTCACTCTTCAACAGTGTTCACCCCCTTCCTCACCCTTCAACAGAGTTCACCCCCCTTCCTTATCCTTCAACAATGTTCACCCCCCTTCCTTCCCTTGAACAATGTTAGCACCATTCCTCACACTTCAACAGTATTAATCCCCCATTCCTCAAACTTCAACAGTATTCACCCAACTTCCCCACCCTTCAATAGTGTTCACCCCCCCTTCATCTGCCTTCAACAGTGTTTACCCACCTTCCTCACTCTTCAACAGTGTTCACCCCCCTTCCTCACTCTTCAACAGTGTTCACCCCCTTCCTCACCCGTCAACAGTGTTCAAACACCTTCCTTACCCTTCAACAGTGTTCAACCCCCTTCCTCACACTCCAGCAGTGTTCACTCCCCTTAATGACCTTTCATCAATGTTCACACCCCTGCCTCACACTTCAACAGTGTTCAAAATCCTTGCTCACTCTTCAACAGTGTTCATCCCCCTTCCTTACCTTTCAACAATGTTCACCCCCATTCCTCACTCTTCAAGAGTGTTCAACCCTCTTCCTCACTCTTCCACAATGTTCAAACCCCTTGCTCAATCTTCAACAGTGTTCACCCCCCTTCCTTATCCTTCAACAATGTTCACCCCCCTTCCTTCCCTTGAACAATGTTAGCACCATTCCTCACACTTCAACAGTATTAATCCCCCATTCCTCAAACTTCAACAGTATTCACCCAACTTCCCCACCCTTCAATAGTGTTCACCCCCCCTTCATCTGCCTTCAACAGTGTTTACCCACCTTCCTCACTCTTCAACAGTGTTCACCCCCCTTCCTCACTCTTCAACAGTGTTCACCCCCTTCCTCACCCGTCAACAGTGTTCAAACAACTTCCTTACCCTTCAACAGTGTTCAACCCCCTTCCTCACTCTCCAGCAGTGTTCACTCCCCTTAATGACCTTTCATCAATGTTCACACCCCTGCCTCACACTTCAACAGTGTTCAAAATCCTTGCTCACTCTTCAACAGTGTTCATCCCCCTTCCTTACCTTTCAACAATGTTCACCCCCATTCCTCACTCTTCAAGAGTGTTCAACCCTCTTCCTCACTCTTCCACAATGTTCAAAACCCTTGCTCAATCTTCAACAGTGTTCACCCCCCTTCCTCACCCTTCAACAGTGTTCACCCCCCTTCCTCACCCTTCAAAAGAGTTCACCCACCTTCCTTACACTTCAACAGTTTTCACCACACTTCCTTACCCTTCAAAAGTATTCACCCCCTTCCTCATTATTCAACAGTGTTCAGTCCCCTTGCACACCCTTCAACAGTGTACACTCCCCTTCTTCACCCTTCAATAGCGTTCACCCCTCTTCCTCACCCCTCAACAGTGTTCACCCCGCTTCCTGACCATTCAACAGTGTTCACCCCCTTCCTCACTCTTCAACAGTGTTCTTCTCCCTTCTTCACTCTTCATCAGTTTTCACCCACCTTCCTCATTCTTCAACAGTGTTCACCCCCCCTTCCTCACCCTTGTACAATGTTAACACCCTTCCTCACACTTCAACCATATTAACCCGCCCTTCCTCGCCCTTCAACAGTGTACACACCCCTGCCTCACTCTTCAAAATGTTCATCCATGTTCCTCACCCTTCAACATTATTCAGCCCCCTTCCGCATTCATCAACAGTGTTCACCACCCATCCACACTTTTCAACAGTATTCACCCATCTCTTCCTCTGTCTTCAACAGTGTTCATCCCCCTTCCTCACCCTTCAACAGTCTTCACCCCCCTTCCTCACCCTTCAATATTGTTCAACCCGCTTCCTCACTCTTCAAAAGTGCTCACCCCCTTCCTCATTCTTCAACAGTGCTCACCCCTCTTCCTCACCCATCAACCGTGTTCACGCCTCTTCCTTATCCTTCAACAGTGTTCACGCCCCATCCTCACTCTACAACAGTGTTTACCCCCTTCCTCACACTTCAACAGTGTTCAGCCCAGTTCCTTACCCATCAACAGTGTTCACCTCCCTTCTTCACTCTTCATCAGTTTTCACCCCCCTTCCTCATTCTTCAACAGTGTTCACCCCCCCCTTCCTCACCCTTGTACAATGTTAACACCCTTCCTCACACTTCAACCATATTAACCCGCCCTTCCTCACCCTTCAACAGTGTACACACCCCTGCCTCACTCTTCAAAATGTTCATCCACGTTCCTCACCCTTCAACATTATTCAGCCCCCTTCCACATTATTCAACAGTGTTCACCCCCTTGCACAACCTTCAACAGTGTACACTCCCCTTCCTCGCCCTTCAACAGCGTTCACCCCCTACTTCACCCCTCAATATTGTTCACCCTGCTTCCTGACCATTCAACATTATTCAGCCCCCTTCCTCACCCTTCAACAGTGTTCACCCCCTTCCTCACCCTTCAATATTGTTCAACCCGCTTCCTGACCATTCAACATTATTCAGCCCCCTTCCTCACCCTTCAACAGTGTTCACCTCCCTTCCTCACCCTTCAACAGTCTTCATCCCCCTTCCTCACCCTTCAATATTGTTCAACCCGCTTCCTCACTCTTCAAAAGTGCTCACCCCCTTCCTCATTCTTCAACAGTGCTCACCCCTCTTCCTCACCCATCAACCGTGTTCACGCCTCTTCCTTATCCTTCAACAGTGTTCACGCCTCATCCTCACTCTACAAAAGTGTTTACCCCCTTCCTCACTCATCAACTGTGATCACCCCCTTCCTCACTCTTCAACAGTGTTCAGCCCAGTTCCTTACCCTTCAACAGTGTTCACCTCCCTTCTTCACTCTTCATCAGTTTTCACCCCCCTTCCTCATTCTTCAACAGTGTTCACCACCCCTTCCTCACCCTTCAACAGTATTAATCCCCCCTTCCTCAAACTTCAACAGTATTCACCCACCTTCCCCACCCTTCAATAGTGTTCATCCCCCCCTTCATCTGCCTTCAACAGTGTTTACCCACCTTCCTCACTCTTCGAAAGTGTTCACCCCCTTCCTCACTCTTCAACTTTGTTCACCCCCTTCCTCACTCTTCAACTTTGTTCACCCCCCTTCCTCACTCTTCAACAGTGTTCACACCCTTACTTACACTTCAACAGTCTTCACCACTCTTCCTCACTCTTCAAAAGTGTTCACCCACCTTCCAAATTCTTCACCAGTACTCACCCCTCTTCCTTACTCTTCAACAGTGTTCAAACACCTTCCTTACCCTTCAACAGTGTTCAACCCCCTTCCTCACTCTCCAGCAGTGTTCAATACACTTAATTACCTTTCATCAATGTTCACACCCCTGCCTCACTCTTCAACAATGTTCACCCCCCTTCCTCACTCTTCAACAATGTTCAAAATCCTTGCTCACTCTTCAACAGTGTTCATCCCCCTTCCTTACCTTTCAACAATGTTCACCCCCATTCCTCACTCTTCAAGAGTGTTCAACCCTCTTCCTCACTCTTCCACAATGTTCAAACCCCTTGCTCAATCTTCAACAGTGTTCACCCCCCTTCCTCACCCTTCAACAGTGTTCAGTCCCCTTTCTTAACCTTCAACAGCGTTCACCCTCCTTCCTTACACTTCAACAGTGTTCGCTCCCATTCCTCACCCTTCAACAGTGTTCACCCCCCTTCATCACTCTTGAAAGATGTTCACCCACCTTCCTCACACTTCAACAGTGTTCACTCCCCTTCCTTACCCTTCAAAATTATTCACCCCCTTCCTCATTATTCAACAGTGTTCACCCCCTTGCACACCCTTCAACAGTGTACACTCCCCTTCCTCACCCTTCAACAGCGTTCACCCCCTACCTCACCCCTCAACATTGTTCACCCCGCTTCCTGACCATTCAACAGTGTTCACCCCCTTCCTCACTCTTCAACAGTGTTCACCCCCTTCCTCACCCTTCAACAGTGTTCACCCCCCTTCCTCACTCTTCAACAGTGTTCATCTCCCTTCTTCACTCTTCATCAGTTTTCACCCCCCTTCCTCATTCTTCAACAGTGTTCACCCCCCCTTCCTCACCCTTGTACAATGTTAACACCCTTCCTCACACTTCAACCATATTAACCCGCCCTTCCTCACCCTTCAACAGTGTACACACCCCTGCCTCACTCTTCAAAATGTTCATCCACGTTCCTCACCCTTCAACATTATTCAGCCCACTTCCGCATTATTCAACAGTGTTCACCCCCTTGCACACCCTTCAACAGTGTACACTCCCCTTCCTCACCCTTCAACAGCGTTCACCCCCTACCTCACCCCTCAACATTGTTCACCCCGCTTCCTGACCATTCAACAGTGTTCACCCCCTTCCTCACCCTTCAACAGTGTTCACCCCCTTCCTCACTCTTCAACAGTGTTCATCTCCCTTCTTCACTCTTCATTAGTTTTCACCCCCCTTCCTCATTCTTCAACAGTGTTCACCCCCCCTTCCTCACCCTTGTACAATGTTAACACCCTTCCTCACACTTCAACCATATTAACCCGCCCTTCCTCACCCTTCAACAGTGTACACACCCCTGCCTCACTCTTCAAAATGTTCATCCATGTTCCTCACCCTTCAACATTATTCAGCCCCCTTCCGCATTATTCAACAGTGTTCACCCCCTTGCACACCCTTCAACAGTGTACACTCCCCTTCCTCACCCTTCAACAGCGTTCACCTCCCTTCCTCACCCTTCAACAGTCTTCATCCCCCTTCCTCACCCTTCAATATTGTTCAACCCGCTTCCTCACTCTTCAAAAGTGCTCACCCCCTTCCTCATTCTTCAACAGTGCTCACCCCTCTTCCTCACCCATCAACCGTGTTCACGCCTCTTCCTTATCCTTCAACAGTGTTCACGCCTCATCCTCACTCTACAAAAGTGTTTACCCCCTTCCTCACTCATCAACTGTGATCACCCCCTTCCTCACTCTTCAACAGTGTTCAGCCCAGTTCCTTACCCTTCAACAGTGTTCACCTCCCTTCTTCACTCTTCATCAGTTTTCACCCCCCTTCCTCATTCTTCAACAGTGTTCACCACCCCTTCCTCACCCTTCAACAGTATTAATCCCCCCTTCCTCAAACTTCAACAGTATTCACCCACCTTCCCCACCCTTCAATAGTGTTCATCCCCCCCTTCATCTGCCTTCAACAGTGTTTACCCACCTTCCTCACTCTTCGAAAGTGTTCACCCCCCTTCCTCACTCTTCAACTTTGTTCACCCCCTTCCTCACTCTTCAACTTTGTTCACCCCCCCTTCCTCACTCTTCAACAGTGTTCACACCCTTACTTACACTTCAACAGTCTTCACCACTCTTCCTCACTCTTCAAAAGTGTTCACCCACCTTCCAAATTCTTCACCAGTACTCACCCCTCTTCCTTACTCTTCAACAGTGTTCAAACACCTTCCTTACCCTTCAACAGTGTTCAACCCCCTTCCTCACTCTCCAGCAGTGTTCAATACACTTAATTACCTTTCATCAATGTTCACACCCCTGCCTCACTCTTCAACAATGTTCACCCCCCTTCCTCACTCTTCAACAATGTTCAAAATCCTTGCTCACTCTTCAACAGTGTTCATCCCCCTTCCTTACCTTTCAACAATGTTCACCCCCATTCCTCACTCTTCAAGAGTGTTCAACCCTCTTCCTCACTCTTCCACAATGTTCAAACCCCTTGCTCAATCTTCAACAGTGTTCACCCCCCTTCCTCACCCTTCAACAGTGTTCAGTCCCCTTTCTTAACCTTCAACAGCGTTCACCCTCCTTCCTTACACTTCAACAGTGTTCGCTCCCATTCCTCACCCTTCAACAGTGTTCACCCCCCTTCATCACTCTTGAAAGATGTTCACCCACCTTCCTCACACTTCAACAGTGTTCACTCCCCTTCCTTACCCTTCAAAATTATTCACCCCCTTCCTCATTATTCAACAGTGTTCACCCCCTTGCACACCCTTCAACAGTGTACACTCCCCTTCCTCACCCTTCAACAGCGTTCACCCCCTACCTCACCCCTCAACATTGTTCACCCCGCTTCCTGACCATTCAACAGTGTTCACCCCCTTCCTCACTCTTCAACAGTGTTCACCCCCTTCCTCACCCTTCAACAGTGTTCACCCCCCTTCCTCACTCTTCAACAGTGTTCATCTCCCTTCTTCACTCTTCATCAGTTTTCACCCCCCTTCCTCATTCTTCAACAGTGTTCACCCCCCCTTCCTCACCCTTGTACAATGTTAACACCCTTCCTCACACTTCAACCATATTAACCCGCCCTTCCTCACCCTTCAACAGTGTACACACCCCTGCCTCACTCTTCAAAATGTTCATCCACGTTCCTCACCCTTCAACATTATTCAGCCCACTTCCGCATTATTCAACAGTGTTCACCCCCTTGCACACCCTTCAACAGTGTACACTCCCCTTCCTCACCCTTCAACAGCGTTCACCCCCTACCTCACCCCTCAACATTGTTCACCCCGCTTCCTGACCATTCAACAGTGTTCACCCCCTTCCTCACCCTTCAACAGTGTTCACCCCCTTCCTCACTCTTCAACAGTGTTCATCTCCCTTCTTCACTCTTCATTAGTTTTCACCCCCCTTCCTCATTCTTCAACAGTGTTCACCCCCCCTTCCTCACCCTTGTACAATGTTAACACCCTTCCTCACACTTCAACCATATTAACCCGCCCTTCCTCACCCTTCAACAGTGTACACACCCCTGCCTCACTCTTCAAAATGTTCATCCATGTTCCTCACCCTTCAACATTATTCAGCCCCCTTCCGCATTATTCAACAGTGTTCACCCCCTTGCACACCCTTCAACAGTGTACACTCCCCTTCCTCACCCTTCAACAGCGTTCACCCCCTACCTCACCCCTCAACATTGTTCACCCCGCTTCCTGACCATTCAACAGTGTTCACCCCCTTCCTCACTCTTCAACAGTGTTCATCTCCCTTCTTCACTCTTCATTAGTTTTCACCCCCTTCCTCATTCTTCAACAGTGTTCACCCCGCCTTCCGCACCCTTGTACAATGTTAACACCCTTCCTCACACTTCACCATATTAACCCGCCCTTCCTCACCCTTCAACAGTGTACACACCCCTGCCTCACTCTTCAAAATGTTCATCCACGTTCCTCACCCTTCAACATTATTCAGCCCCCTTCCTCAAACTTCAACAATATTAATCCCCCCTTCCTCAAACTTCAACAGTATTCACCCACCTTCCCCACCCTTCAATAGTGTTCACCCCACCTTCATCTGCCTTCAACAGTGTTTACCCACCTTCCTCACTCTTCAAAAGTGTTCACCCCCCTTCCTCACTCTTCAACTTTGTTCACACCTCTTCCTCACTCTTCAACAGTTTTCACCCCCTTCCTCACCCTTCAACAGTGTTCACACCCTTACTTACACTTCAACAGTCTTCACCACTCTTCCTCAATCTTCAAAAGTGTTCACCCACCTTCCAAATTCTTCACCAGTACTCACCCCTCTTCCTTACTCTTCAACAGTGTTCAAACACCTTCCTTACCCTTCAACAGTGTTCAACCCCCTTCCTCACTCTCCAGCAGTGTTCACTCCCCTTAATTACCTTTCATCAATGTTCACACCCCTGCCTCACTCTTCAACAATGTTCACCCACTTCCTCACACTTCAACAGTGTTCACCCCCCTTCCTCACCCTTCAACAGTTTTCACCACAATTCCTCACCCTTCAACAGTGTTCACCCCCCTTCCTCACTCTTCAACAGTGTTCAGTCCCCTTCCTTAACCTTCAAGAGAGTTCACCCACCTTCCTTACACTTTAACAATGTTCACTTCCATTCCACACCCTTCAACAGTGTTCACCCCGCTTCCTCACCCTTCAACAGTGTTCAGTCCCCTTTCTTAACCTTCAACAGCGTTCACCCTCCTTCCTTACACTTCAACAGTGTTCAGCCGCTTTCCTCACCCTTCAACATTCTTCACCCCCCTTCCTCACCCTTCAATATTGTTCAACCCGCTTCCTCACTCTTCAAAAGTGCTCACCCCCTTCCTCATTCTTCAACAGTGCTCACCCCTGTTCCTCATTCTTCAACAGTGCTCACCCCTCTTCCTCACCCATCAACCGTGTTCACACCTCTTCCTTATCCTTCAACACTGTTCACGCCCCATCCTCAATCTACAACAGTGTTTACCCCCTTCCTCACTCATCAACTGTGATCACCCCCTTCCTCACTCTTCAACAGTGTTCAGCCCAGTTCCTTACCCTTCAACAGTGTTCACCTCCCTTCTTCACTCTTCATCAGTTTTCATCCCCTTTCCTCATTCTTCAACAGTGTTCACCCCCTTGCACACCCTTCAACAGTGTACACTCCCCTTCCTCACCCTTCAACAGCGTTCACCCCCTACCTCACCCCTCAACATTGTCCACCCCGCTTCCTGACCATTCAACAGTGTTCACCCCCTTCCTCACCCTTCAACAGTGTTCACCCCCTTCCTCACTCTTCAAGAGTGTTCATCTCCCTTCTTCACTCTTCATCAGTTTTCACCCCCCTTCTCATTCTTCAACAGTGTTCACCCCCCTTTCCTCACCCTTGTACAATGTTAACACCCTTCCTCACACTTCAACCATATTAACCCGCCCTTCCTCACCCTTCAACAGTGTACACACCCCTGCCTCACTCTTCAAAATGTTCATCCACGTTCCTCACCCTTCAACATTATTCAACCCCCTTCCGCATTATTCAACAGTGTTCACCACCCATCCACACTTTTCAACAGTATTCACCCCTCCCTTCCTCTGTCTTCAACAGTGTTCATCCCCCTTCATCACCCTTCAACGGTCTTCACCCCCCTTCCTCACCCTTCAATATTGTTCAACCCGCTTCCTCACTCTTCAAAAGTGCTCACCCCCTTCCTCATTCTTCAACAGTGCTCACCCCTCTTCCTCACCCATCAACCGTGTTCACGCCTCTTCCTTATCCTTCAACAGTGTTCACGCCCCATCCTCACTCTACAACAGTGTTTACCCCCTTCCTCACTCATCAACTGTGATCACCCCCTTCCTCACTCTTCAACAGTGTTCACCCCTCTTCCTTACCCTTCAACAGTGTTCACCTCCCTTCTTCACACTTCAACAGTGTTCACCCCCTTCCTCACTCTTCAACAGAGTTCAACCCCCTTCCTTATCCTTCAACAATGTTCACCCCCCCTTCCTTCCCTTGAACAATGTTAACACCATTCCTCACACTTCAACAGTATTAATCCCCCCTTCCTCAAACTTCAACAGTATTCACCCACCTTCCCCACCCTTCAATAGTGTTAACCCCCCCTTCAGCTGCCTTCAACAGTGTTTACCCACCTTCCTCACTCTTCAAAAGTGTTCACCCCCTTCCTCACTCTTCAACTTTGTTCACCCCCCCCTTCCTCACTCTTCAACAGTGTTCACACCCTTACTTACACCTCAACAGTCTTCACCACTCTTCCTCACTCTTCAAAAGTGTTCACCCACCTTCCAAATTCTTCACCAGTACTCACCCCTCTTCCTGACTCTTCAACGGTGTTCAAACACCTTCCTTACCCTTCAACAGTGTTCAACCCCCTTCCTCACTCTCCAGCAGTGTTCACTCCCCTTAATGACCTTTCATCAATGTTCACACCCCTTCCTCACTCTTCAACAATGTTCAAAATCCTTGCTCACTCTTCAACAGTGTTCATCCCCCTTCCTTACCTTTCAACAATGTTCACCCCCATTCCTCACTCTTCAAGAGTGTTCAACCCTCTTCCTCACTCTTCCACAATGTTCAAACCCCTTGCTCAATCTTCAACAGTGTTCACCCCCCTTGCTCACCCTTCAACAGTTTTCACCACACTTCCTCACCCTTCAACAGTGTTTACCCCCCTTCCTCACCCTTCAACAGTGTTCACCCCACTTCATCACTCTTGAAAGATGTTCACCCACCTTCCTCACACTTCAACAGTGTTCACTCCCCTTCCTTACCCTTCAAAAGTATTCACCCCCTTCCTCATTATTCAACAGTGTTCACCCCCTTGCACACCCTTCAACAGTGTACACTCCCCTTCCTCACCCTTCAACAGCGTTCACCCCCTACCTCACCCCTCAACATTGTTCACCCCGCTTCCTGACCATTCAACAGTGTTCACCCCCTTCCTCCCTTCAACAGTGTTCACGCCCTTCCTCACTCTTCAACAGTGTTCATCTCCCTTCTTCACTCTTCATCAGTTTTCACCCCCCTTCCTCTTCTTCAACAGTGTTCACCCCCCCTTCCTCACCCTTCAACAGTGTTCACCCCCTTCCTCACCCTTCAACAGTGTTCATCCCACTTCCTCATCCTTCAACAGTCTTCACCCCCCATCCTCACCCTTCAATATTGTTCAACCCGCTTCCTCACTCTTCAAAAGTGCTCACCCCCTTCCTCATTCTTCAACAGTGCTCACCCCTCTTCCTCACCCATCAACCGTCTTCACGCCTCTTCCTTATCCTTCAACAGTGTTCACCCCCCTTCCTCACCCTTCAACAGTGTTCACCTCCCTTCTTCACTCTTCATCAGTTTTCACCCCCTTCCTCATTCTTCAACAGTGTTCACCCCCCCTTCCTCACCCTTGTACAATGTTAACACCCTTCCTCACACTTCAACCATATTAACCCGCCCTTCCTCACCCTTCAACAGTGTACACACCCCTGCCTCATCTTCAAAATGTTCATCCACGTTCCTCACCCGTCAACATTATTCAGCCCCCTTCCGCATTCTTCAACAGTGTTCACCACCCATCCACACTTTTCAACAGTATTCACCTCTCCCTTCCTCTGTCTTCAACAGTCTTCACCCCCCTTCCTCACCCTTCAATATTGTTCAACCCCCTTCCTCATTCTTCAACAGTGCTCACCCCTTCCTCATTCTGCAACAGTGCTCAACCCTCTTCCTCACCCATCAACCATGTTCACGCCTCTTCCTTATCCTTCAACAGTGTTCACGCTCCATCCTCACTCTACAACAGTGTTTACCCCCTTCCTCACTCATCAACTGTGATCACCCCCTTCCTCACTCTTCAACAGTGTTCAGCCCCGTTCCTTACCCTTCAACAGTGTTCACCTCCATTCTTCACTCTTCAACAGAGTTCAACCCCCTTCCTTATCCTTCAACAATGTTCACCCCCCTTCCTTCCCTTGAACAATGTTAACACCATTCCTCACACTTCAACAGTATTAATCCCCCCTTCCTCAAACTTCAACAGTATTCACCCACCTTCCCCACCCTTCAATAGTGTTCACCCCCCCTTCAGCTGCCTTCAACAGTGTTTACCCACCTTCCTCACTCTTCAAAAGTGTTCACCCCCCTTCCTCACTCTTCAACTTTGTTCACCCCCCTTCCTCACTCTTCAACAGTGTTCACACCCTTACTTACACTTCAACAGTCTTCAACACTCTTCCTCACTCTTCAAAAGTGTTCACCCACCTTCCAAATTCTTCACCAGTACTCACCCCTCTTCCTTACTCTTCAACAGTGTTCAAACACCTTCCTTACCCTTCAACAGTGTTTACCCCCCTTCCTCACTCTCCAGCAGTGTTCACTCCCCTTAATTACCTTTCATCAATGTTCACACCCCTGCCTCACTCTTCAACAATGTTCACCCCCCTTCCTCACTCTTCAACAATGTTCAAAATCCTTGCTCACTCTTCAACAGTGTTCATCCCCCTTCCTTACCTTTCAACAATGTTCACCCCCATTCCTCACTCTTCAAGAGTGTTCAACCCTCTTCCTCACTCTTGCACAATGTTCAAACCCCTTGCTCAATCTTCAACAGTGTTCACCCCCCTTCCTCACCCTTCAACAGTTTTCACCACACTTCCTCACCCTTCAACAGTGTTTACCCCACTTCCTCACCCTTCAACAGTGTTCACCCCCCTTCCTCACTCTTCAACAATGTTCAAAATCCTTGCTCACTCTTCAACAGTGTTCATCCCCCTTCCTTACCTTTCAACAATGTTCACCCCCATTCCTCGCTCTTCAAGAGTGTTCAAACCTCTTCCTCACTCTTGCACAATGTTCAAACCCCTTGCTCAATCTTCAACAGTGTTCACCCACCTTCCTCACCCTTCAACAGTTTTCACCACACTTCCTCACCCTTCAACAGTGTTTACCCCCCTTCCTCACCCTTCAACAGTGTTCACCCCACTTCATCACTCTTGCAAGATGTTCACCCACCTTCCTCACACTTCAACAGTGTTCACTCCCCTTCCTCACCCTTCAAAAGTTTTCACCCCCCTTCCTCATTATTCAACAGTGTACACTCCCCTTCCTCACCCTTCAACAGCGTTCACCCCCTACCTCACCCCTCAACATTGTTCACCCCGCTTCCTGACCATTCAACAGTGTTCACCCCCTTCCTCACCCTTCAACAGTGTTCACACCCTTACTTACACTTCAACAGTCTTCACCACTCTTCCTCACTCTTCAAAAGTGTTCACCCACCTTCCAAATTCTTCACCAGTACTCACCCCTCTTCCTTACCCTTCAACAGTGTTCAACCCCCTTCCTCACTCTCCAGCAGTGTTCACTCCCCTTAATTACCTTTCATCAATGTTCACACCCCTGCCTCACTCTTCAACAATGTTCACCCACTTCCTCACACTTCAACAGTGTTCACCCCCCCTTCCTCACTCTTCCACAATGTTCAAACCCCTTGCTCAATCTTCAACAGTGTTCACCCACCTTCCTCACCCTTCAACAGTGTTCACCCCCCTTCCTCACTCTTCCACAATGTTCAAACCCCTTCCTCACCCTTCAACAGTTTTCACCCCCCTTCCTCACTCTTCAACAGTGTTCAGTCCCCTTCCTTAACCTTCAAGAGAGTTCACCCACCTTCCTTACACTTTAACAATGTTCGCTCCCATTCATCACCCTTCAAAAGTATTCACCCCGCTTCCTTACCCTTCAACAGTGTTCACCCCCCTTCCTCACCCTTCAATAGTGTTCAGTCCCCTTTCTTAACCTTCAACAGCGTTCACCCTCCTTCCTTACACTTCAACAGTGTTCGCTCCCATTCCTCACCCTTCAACAGTGTTCACCCCCCTTCATCACTCTTGAAAGATGTTCACCCACCTTCCTCATTCTTCAACAGTGTTCACCCCCTTGCACACCCTTCAACAGTGTACACTCCCCTTCCTCACCCTTCAACAGCGTTCACCCCCTACCTCACCCCTCAACAGTGTTCACCCCCCTTCCTCACCCTTCAACAGTGTTCACCCCCTTCCTCACTCTTCAACAGTGTTCACCACCCATCCTCACTTTTCTACAGTATTCACCCCTCTCTTCCTCTGTCTTCAACAGTGTTCATCCCCCTTCATCACCCTTCAATATTGTTCAACCCGCTTCCTCACTCTTCAAAAGTGCTCACCCCTTCCTCATTCTTCAACAGTGCTCACCCCTCTTCCTCACCCATCAACCGTGTTCACGCCTCTTCCTTATCCTTCAACAGTGTTCACGCCCTATCTTCAATCTACAACAATGTTTACTCCCTTCCTCACTCTTCAACAGTGTTCAGCCCAGTTCCTTACCCTTCAACAGTGTTCACCTCCCTTCTTCACTCTTCAACAGTGTTCACCCCCTTCCTTACTCTTCAACAGAGTTCACCCCCCTTCCTTATCCTTCAACAATGTTCACCCCCCTTCCTTCCCTTGAACAATGTTAACACCATTCCTCACACTTCAACAGTATTAATCCCCCCTTCCTCAAACTTCAACAGTATTCACCCACCTTCCCCACCCTTCAATAGTGTTCACCCCCCACCCCTTCATCTGCCTTCCACAGTGTTTACCCACCTTCCTCACTCTTCAAAAGTGTTCACCCCCTTCCTCACCCTTCAACAGTGTTCACACCCTTACTTACACTTCAACAGTCTTCACCACTCTTCCTCACTCTTCAAAAGTGTTCACCCACCTTCCAAATTCTTCACCAGTACTCACCCCTCTTCCTTACTCTTCAACAGTGTTCAAACACCTTCCTTACCCTTCAACAGTGTTCAACCCCCTTCCTCACTCTCCAGCAGTGTTCACTCCCCTTAATTACCTTTCATCAATGTTCACACCCCTGCCTCACTCTTCAACAATGTTCACCCACTTCCTCACACTTCAACAGTGTTCACCCCCCCTTCCTCACTCTTCAACAGTGTTCACCCCCCTTCCTCACTCTTCAACAATGTTCAAAATCCTTGCTCACTCTTCAACAGTGTCCATCCCCCTTCCTTACCTTTCAACAATGTTCACCCCCATTCCTCACTCTTCAAGAGTGTTCAACCCTCTTCCTCACTCTTCCACAATGTTCAAAACCCTTGCTCAATCTTCAACAGTGTTCACCCCCCTTCCTCACTCTTCAACAGTGTTCAGTCCCCTTCCTTAACCTTCAAGTGAGTTCACCCACCTTCCTTACACTTTAACAATGTTCGCTCCCATTCATCACCCTTCAACAGTGTTCACCCCGCTTCCTCACCCTTCAACAGTGTTCAGCCGCTTTCCTCACCCTTCAACAGTGTTCACCCCACTTCATCACTCTTGAAAGATGTTCACCCACCTTCCTCACACTTCAACAGTGTTCACTCTCCTTCCTTACCCTTCAAAAGTATTCACCCCCTTCCTCATTCTTCAACAGTGTACACTCCCCTTCCTCACCCTTCAACAGCGTTCACCCCCTACCTCACCCCTCAACATTGTTCACCCCGCTTCCTGACCATTCAACAGTGTTCACCCCCTTCCTCACCCTTCAACAGTGTTCACCCCCTTCCTCAGTCTTCAACAGTGTTCACCTCCCTTCTTTACTCTTCAGCATTGTTCACCTCCCTTCCTCACCCTTCTACAATGTTAACACCCTTCCTCAAACTTCAACGGTATTAACCCACCCTTCCTCAGCCTTCAACATTGTTCACCCCTCTGCGTCACTCTTCAAAATGTTCTCCCACATTCCTCACCCTTCAACATTGTTCAGCCCCCTTCCGCATTCTTCAACAGTGTTCACCTCACTTCCTCACATTTCAACAGTGTTCACCCTCCCATCCTCAATCTTCAACAGTGTTCACCCCCCTTCCTCACTCAATTACAGTGTTCACCCCCCTTCCTCACCCTTCAACAGTGCTCACCCCCCTTCCTCATTATTCAACAGTGCTCAACTCTCTTCCTCACCCTTCAATCGTATTTACCCCCCTTTCTTACCCATCAAAAGTGTTCACCCCCCAACCTCACTCTACCACAGTGTTTACCCCCTTCCTCACTCATCAACTGTGGTCACCCCCTTCCTCACTCTTCAACAGTGTTCAGCCTCGTTCCTTACCCTTCAACAGTGTTCACCGCCCTTCCTCACTCTTCAACAGTCTTCACCCCCCTTCCTCACTCTTCAACTGTGTTCATCCCCCTTCCTCAATCTTCAACAGTGTTCCCCTCCGTTCCTCACCCTTCAACAGTGTTCACCCCCCTTCCTCACCCTTCAACATTGTTCACCCCCCTTCCTCACCCTTCAACAGCTTTCAGCCGCTTTCTTCATCCTTCAACAGTGTTTACCCATCTTCCTCACTCTTCAACAGTGTACACTCCCCTTCCTCACCCCTCAACAGTGTTCAATCCCTTCCTCACTCTGCAACAGAGTTCACCCCCTTCCTCACTCTTCAACAGTGTTCACCCCCTTTCCTCACCCTTCTACAACGTTAACACCCTTCCTCACACTTCAACCGTATTAACCCGCCCTTCCTCACCCTTCAACAGTGTTCACCCCCCTTCCTCACCCTTCAACATTGTTCACCTCCCTGCCTCATTCTTCAAAATGTTCACCCACGTTCATTACCCTTCAATATTGTTCAGTACCCTTCCGCATTCTCAACAATGTTCACCCCCCTTCCTCACTCTTCAGCAGTGTTCACCTCACTTCTTCACTCTTCAACAGTGTTCACCCCCTTCCTCACTCTGCAACAGTGTTCAACCTCCTTCCATATCCTTCAACAATATTCACCCCCCTTCCTCACCCTTCAACAGTGTTAAACCCCCCTTCCTCACTCTTCAACATGTGTTCACCCCTATTTCATCACCCTTCAACAGTGCTCAGTCCCCTTCCTTAACCTTCAAGAGAGTTCACCCAACTTCCTTACACTTTAACAATGTTCATTCCCATTCATCACCCTTCAACAGTGTTCACACCCCTTCCTCAGTCTTCAACAGTGTTCACCTCCCTTCCTCACCCTTCTACAATGTTAACACCCTTCCTCAAACTTCAACGGTATTAACCCACCCTTCCTCAGCCTTCAACATTGTTCACCCCCCTGCCTCACTCTTCAAAATGTTCACCCACGTTCCTCACCCTTCAACATTGTTCAGCCCCCTTCCGCATTCTTCAACAGTGTTCACCACCCTTCCTCACTTTTCAACAGTGTTCACCCTCCCATCCTCAATCTTCAACAGTGTTCACCCCCCTTCCTCACTCAATTACCATGTTCACCCCCCTTCCGCACTCTTCAACAGTGTTCACCCACCTTCCTCACCCCTCAACAGTGTTCACCACGCTTCCTTACCCTTCAACAATGTTCACCCCCCTTCCTCACTCTCCAGCAGTGTTCACCCCCCTTAATTACCTTTCAACAATGTTCACACCCCTTCCTCACCATTCAACAGTGTTCACCCCCCTGTCCTCACCCTACAAAGGTGTTCACCAATTTCCTCACCCTTCAACATGTTCACCCCCCATCTTCAACCCTCAACAGAGTTCACCCCCATTCCTCACCCATCAAAAGTGTTCACCCCCCTCCCTCAACCATCAACAGTGTCCACTCCCCTTCCTCACTCTTCAAATGTGTTCACCCACCTTCCTCACAATTCAACACTGTTCACTCCTATTCCTTACCCTTCAAAAGTGTTCACCCCTCTTCCTCACCTTTCAACAGTGCTCACCCCCCATTCCTCATTCTTGAACAGTGTTCAACCCCTTCCTCACCCTTCAACAATGTTCACCCCCCTTCCTCAACCTTGAAAAGTGTTCACACCCGTTCCTCATTCTTCAACAGTGTTCAGCCCCATCCCTTAACCTTCAACAGTGTTCACCCCCCTTCCTCATCCTTCAAAAGTGTTCACTCCCGTTCCTCACCCTTGTACAATGTTAATACCCTTCCTCTCCCTTCAACGGTATTAACCTGCCGTTCCTCACCCTTCAACAAATTTCACCCCCCTGCCTCACACTTCATAATGTTCACCCACGTTCCTCACCTTTCAACATTGTTCACTCCCCTTCCGCATTCTTCAACAGGGTTCACCACCCTTCCTCACCCTTCAGTTGTGTTCACCCCCCCTTTCTTACCCATCAACAATGTTCACCCCCCATCCTCACTCTACAGATCTGTTTATCCCCTTCCTCACTCATCAACAGTGGTCACCCACTTCCTCAATCATCAACAGTGGTCAACCCCATCCTCACTCTTCAACAGTGTTCACCCCCTTCCACACACTTCAAAAGTGTTCAACACTTTCCTCACCCTTCAACAATGTTCACCCCCCCATCTTCAACCCTCAACAGAGTTCACCCCCATTCCTCACCCATCAAAAGTGTTCACTCCCCTTCCTCACTCTTCAAACGTGTTCACCCCACCTTCCTCACAATTCAACACTGTTCACTCCCCTTCCTTGCCCTTCAACAGTGATCTCCCCCCTTCCACACCGTTCAACAGTTTTCACTCCCTCTCTTCACCCTTCAACAGGATTCACCCCCCTTCCTCACCCTTCAACACTGTTCACCAAACTTCCTCACTCTTCATCAGTATTCAGTCCCCTTCCTTAACCTTCAACAGAGTTCGCTCCCCTTCCTCACCCTTCGATTGTGTTCACTCCACTTCATTACCCTTCAACAGTGTTCAAACACCTTCCTCACACTTCAACAGTGTTCACCCCCTTCCACGATCTTTAAAAGTGTTCAGCCCCCTTCACCACCCTTCTATAGTGTTCTATCCCCTTCCTCACCCTTCAAAAGTGTTCAACCCGCTTCCTCACCTTTTAACAGTGTTCACCCCCCTTCCTCTCCCTTCAACAGTGTTCAACCCCCTTCCTCAGCCTTCAAAATTGTTCACCCCGCTTTTTCACTCTTCAAAGATGTTCACCCACCTTCCTCACACTTCAACAGTTTTCACTCCCCTTCCTTACCCTTCAAAAGTGTTCACCCCTCTTCGTCTCCCTTCAACATTGTTCTCTCCACGTCCTCAACCTTCAACAGTTTTCACCCCTTACCCTCACTCTTCAACAATGTTAACACCATTCCTCACCCTTCAACAGTATTAACCCCACCTTCCTCACCTTTCAACAGTGTTCACTCCCCTTCCTCAACCTTGAAAAGTGTTCACACCCCTTCCTCACCCTTCGAAAGTGTTCACCCCCCTTCCTCATTCTTCAACAGTGTTCACCCACTTCCTCAATCTTCAACAGTGTTCACTCTCATTCCTCACCCTTCTACAATGTTAACACCCTTCCTCACCTTTCAACAGTGTACACCCCCCTGCCTCACACTTCAAAATGTTCACCCACGTTCCTCACCCTTCAACATTGTTCAGCCCCCTTCCGCATTCTTCAATAGTGCTCACCACCCTTCATCATTCTTCAACATTTCTCACCCCTCTTCCTCATTCTTCAACAGTGCTCACCCCTCTTCTTCACCCTTCAACCGTGTTCAACCCACTTTCTTATCCATCAACAGTGATCACCCCCATCCTCACTCTTCAACAGTATTCAAACTGCTTCCTCACTCTTCAACTGTGTTCACCCTCCTTCCTCATCCTTAAACAGTGTGCACCCACCCTCCATTTCCTTTCAACAGTGTTCACCCCCCCCCGTCCTCACTCTTCAACATTATTCACCCCACTTCCTCAACCTTCAACAATGTTCACCCCCCTTCCTCACTCTTCAACAATGTTCACCCCCCTTCCTCACTCTTCAAAAGTGTTCACCCCCCTTCATCACAATGCAACATTGTTCACCCCTCTTTCTCACTCTTCAACAATGTTCATCCCCCTTCCTCACCCTTCAACATTTTTCACCCCCCCTCCTCACCCTTCAACTGTGTTCACCCCACTTCCTCACCCCTCGACAGCATTTCTCCCCCTCTCATAACCCTGACAGTTGTTTACCCCACCCTCACCCCTTGACATATTCACCCTGCTTACTCACCCTTCAACAGTGTTCACCCCACCTCCCTCGCCCCTGACGATGTTCACCCCTTTCTCTCACCCACGACGATGTTCACCCCATCTCCTTCACCACCCTGAGTGTTCACTCCACCAATACCTCGACAGTGGTCACCACCACCCACTCCCTCACCCCCTGACTGTCGTTACCCCACAAGTTTTAACCTCCCCTCCCTCATCCCTCGATACTGTTCTCTCCCCCAACCCCCACTGGACATTGTTCACCCTTTTCTCACCCCTTGACGGTGTTATCCCCCCTCTCACACCCCTGACAGTGCCCCCCACCCCCTCACCCGCCTGGACAATGTTCACACCATCCCTCACTCTTGACAGTGTTCACCCACTCTCTTGCACTCACTCAACCCCCGACAGTGTTTACCCCTTCCCTCCCCGCCCGACAATGTTTAGTCGTCCCCTCACCTGCCCTCAACATATGAAAATACTCACCCCCCACATCCACACCCCAACAATACTGACTCTTCCGTCATTGGCCTAACAGGAGCCACAGGTCCCAGAAGGTGAGTTGGGAGAGGGAGGTGCTGGAGGGGGGGGCAAGGACTCTTCGGCAGGGGAGTGGAGGGAAGGTGAACATTGCCAGGTTTGGGATGGAGGTTGGTGTTAAACGTTGCTTGAAGGGAGGTGAACATTGATGGTGGGAGGGACTGGTGAACGTTTCCAGGGCGGAGGCTGAACATTGCTGAGGATGCCGGAGTGCTTTAACATTTCGTTTACTTAGTTATGCTGGTTTCATACCTGCTTTGGAAAGCTCTCTAAGTAAATCTGTGCTCCAACCAGAGTAGGTGTTGCATAAACAGCCCAAATCTCCCTGTTTCTGGCCATCTGATCCCACTGTCATTTGAGCAATCTGGGCAGGGCAAACCCTGTAATTGGAACTTTAACCTTCCTGTGTAAGTACCGCAGAGGTGCATAGGTTGGTACCTCCTCAGGATCCCGATGCACATCAATGACGTACATTGAGTTGGAGCTCTCTCCTCATATCGGAAGATTTGGGCTGTAGCATCATAGAATGGTTCCAGCACAGAAGGAGGTCATTTGGCCCATTGCGTCCATGATGGATCTCTGCAAGAGCAACTTATCTGGTGCCACTCCGCTACCTTTATTCCATAGCCTTGCAAATTCTCTTCTCTTCAGATAACGATTCAACCCCCCACTCCCAAAGCTTATCCCATTTTGAATCCTTTCCACTCGGTGGATGCAGGCCATATTGCTTATTCACACTGTGTTCATGCCCAGAACCCTCTGTGAAATCCACTGATGAAGCAGCTTTTTTTTGAGATGGTTAACAAAAAAGAAAGAGGGCTGAGTTACTTGAGCCTTTTCTGCTGGTTTTACCCTGCGCAGAGGACACTTGCACACTAAATCAGGAATTCTTTTCTGGCCGGCCCTCAGCCCCAGCTGCTATTCAATGCTGAACTCTGTGAGAAAGTTCAATATGTCTCTGTGTAAGTGCCTTGCACCTTGCCCCCCTTGTCTGTGTCTCTATATAATCATTCCGTCCCAATTGTTCTTTCCTCTCAAAGTTACTGGAGTTTTATTGAGTTAATCTATTTAATGACGAGGCTTGTCACAGTGATCCGGCAGAATACACACAGATAGATCACAGAATTACCTGGAAAAACTCAGCAGGTCTGGCAGCATCGGCGGAGAAGAAAAGAGTTGACGTTTCGAGTCCTCGTGACCCTTCGACAGAACTTGATTTCGAGTACAGAAATCTTGTCGCAGAGAGGAACAGAACTTCTTCAAGGAGGTAGGCATTTCTTGAAGAGCAGTGGCAGTCAGTTAAACACAGAGATAAAAACAAAGAAAACTGCGGATGCTGGAAATCCAAAACAAAAACAGAATTATCTTTGTTTTTATAACAGATAGATCACTGCCTGGCTGCTTCCCAATGGGTGAAACTGAGCTGAAATTGACAAGAGAATGGATCTGGCCGTTTGAGCGGTTTTCTTGCTTTTAGGGAGGTCACTTGGCTTTTCATTTTAAGTATTGCGTTTGTCCTGAGCAGTTGGTTAGAAATGCCCGAACTCACTGTATTTTCATTACAGCTCCTGTTTGGCCTCCCACTTTCTTACCCTCCATAAATTTGAGCTGATCTGAAACTCTGCTGCCCGAGCCTTAACTCATAGTCAACCCTAGTACCCGCCGATCTATGCTGGCTCCTCGCCAGCCTTGTTTTTAAATCACCCCTCCCCGTCACTGTAACCTCCTCCAGCCCCACAAACTTCCGAGATCTCCGTGCTCATCGAGTTCAGGCCTCTTGAGCATCCTTGATTTTAATCACATCATCATTGTTGGCTGCATCTTCAGTTGCCTAGGCCCCAAGTTCACAGTATCACAGAATCACAGAATCACAGTGCAGAAGAGGCCTTCAGCCCATCGAGTCTGCACCGACACGTGAGAAACACCTGACCTACCTACCTAATCCCATTTACCAGCACTTGGCCCTTAGCCTTGAATGTTATGAGGTGCCAAGTGCTCATCCAGGTACTCTTTAAAGGATGTGAGGCAACCCGCCTCCACCACCCTCCCAGGCAGCGCATTCCAGACCCTCACCACCCTCTGGGTAAAAAAGTTTTTCCTCACATCCCCCCTAAACCTCCTGCCCCTCACCTTGAACTTATGCCCCCTTGTGACTGACCCTTCAACTAAGGGGAACAGCTGCTCCCTATCCACCCTGTCCATGCCCCTCATAATCTTGTACACCTCGATCAGGTCGCCCCTCAGTCTTCTCTGCTCTAATGAAAACAACCCAAGTCTATCCAACCTCTCTTCATAACTTAAATGTTTCATCTCAGGCAACATCCTGGTGAATCTCCTCTGCACCCTCTCCAGTGCAATCACATCCTTCCTATAATGTAGTGACCAGAACTGCACACAGTACTCCAGCTGTGGTCTCACCAAGTTTCTATACAACTCCAACATGACATCCCTACTTTTGTAACCTATGCCTCGAATGATAAAGGCAAGTGTCCCATATGCCTTTTTCACCACCCCACTAACATGCCCCTCTGTCTTCAGAGATCTATGGACACACACGCCAAGGTCCCTTTGTTCCTCAGAACTTCCTAGTGTCATGCTGTTCATTAAATACTTCCTTAAATACTTACTCCTTCCAAAGTGTATCACCTCACACTTTTCAAGGTTAAATTCCATCTGCCACTTATCTGCCAATTTGGCCATCCCGTCTATATCTTCCTGTAGCCCAAGACATTCAACCTCACTGTTAACCACCCGGCCAATCTTTGTATCATCCACAAACTTACTAATCCTACCCCACACATAGTCATCTATGTCGTTTATATAAATGACAAATAATAGGGGACCCAGCACAGATCCCTGTGGTACGCCACTGGACACTGGCTTCCAGTCACTAAAGCATTCTTCTGTCATCACCCTCTGCCTCCTACAACTAAGCCAATTTTGAATCCATCTTATCAAATTACCCTGTATCCCATGTGCATTTACCTTCTTTATAAGTCTCCCATGTGGGACCTTGTCAAAGGCTTTGCTGAAATCCATATAAACTACATCAACTGCACTACCCTCATCTACACACCTGGTCACCTCCTCAAAAAATTCAATCAGATTTGTTCAGCATGACCTCCCTCTGACAAAGCCATGCTGACTATCCCTGATCAAACCTTGCCTCTCCAAGTGGAGATAGGTACTCTCCTTCAGAATTTTCTCCAATAGTTTCCCTACCACTAACGTGAGACTCACTGGCCTGTAGTTCCCTGGCTTATCTCTACAACCCTTCTTAAATAGCGGAACCACATTAGCTGTTCTCCAGTCCTCTGGCACCTCCCCCCATGGCCAGAGAGGAATGAAAAATTTGGGTCAGAGCCCCTGCAATCTCCTCCCTTGCCTCCCTCAGCAGTCTGGGGCAAGTTCTAGAATACCCTCCCTGCACCTCTTTGTCTTTTACCTCATTTTTCTCCTTTAAGGTTCTCTGTAAAATTTACCTCTCTGACCAAGCTAATGGGCAGAATTATCCCAGGTTTGTACTAAGTGCGGTAGTGGATGGGAAATTGATGTTTTACCCACTGGCCACAATGGGGGCTTTTCCATGCTGTCTCCTCCCAAACCTGCTGCGTTAATTATGTGTCCCTGGGATACACAGCGTATTGATGGTGGGCGAGCTCTGATTCGTCTGCTGTGCCATTACTTCACTGCTTCATCACACTGGGTGCCCCATTTAAAGTTTTTATTTCAGATTTCCAGCGTCCACTATATTTTGCTTTAACATTTAGAGGTACAGCCACGCTCAGCGCTTCCAGCCCAGGGCTGCAGCAAGGAAGACACGGCCCCAAAAGGCAAGAAGACTGCAGCCCCCGAGTGCCTTCTGGAACCATGGAGGCTGCTATGATGTCCTCTACCCCCCACTCTGGCCACAGGAGGGGCAGATACATCACCACTCCAGCTTGGTAGATGATGGCAGTGGTGATCAGTGCCAATGTTGTACAGAAGAGGTTGGCCATCCAATGCAGATAGGGGATAAATGATCTCATCTGTGCAGCCAGGGTAAGGCAACCATCTCACCACTCTAAACCCACACACCCAAGCCCATCACACGTTCACTGGCATCTCCCTCACTGCCAGCTCAAGGGGCATCACCACTCACTCTCTCTCACACACACCCTCACATCTCCATCTGGCCTCATCTCCTCTGGAGACTGCCTCCTCAGCCGTCACCCTCTCAAGGCTGATCAACACGTGTCCCCACACACACCCTGGGATACCCCCCTTCCCCAGTACGGCCCTCGCCCTGCAGCCTCTTCCCTTGCCTGAAGCCACTTCTCCCCCTTCCCCAAGGAAGACCTTACCCTGCAGCCATTGAAAAGCCCCCCACATATGGCTGATCTGGTAGGTAGAGACCTGCCCGTGAGGCCCCCCCTAACAGTGACGTGGTGCTGACCGAAGCAAAGTAGGCAAACAAACATTGAAGACCTGAGTGAAGTGCAGCCTGCCAAGTGCGCACCACATATATGGCGTTGTGAACCACGTCTGCGTGAATAGGAGGGCGGACGATCCAGTGGGGAGGGGTGGGAGGAGGTGGAGCGAAACGATTCCAGTGGGCTGGCTTAATAATGATATGCAGATGTATTACAATGAGGCTCCCGGTGTCCGCTGGTGGGAAACACGGCCCGCTATCGGGGGGGCTGAGTTGACGATGGCAAACCGGGTTCCTGCCATCGTGAAACTGATGGCACCATATTGCCCACTCACGCCATCGAACCCACCCGATACCCGCGGGCACAGGGAATCCCAGCCAATATCTCCTTATCTGTCTCAGTGTTGTTTAGAAATGTTCCTGTGAAGGGCATTTTCGTACATTGAAGACGCCATAAAAATACCTGCAGCTGTAGTAATCCAGATGCTGTGAATTCAGAAATCTCACCATGGCAGCTCCACAATTTGAATCCAGTTAAAAGGAAACCTGGAAATATAAAGTTGGTCTCAGTAATGGTGACACCGTTCTCCTGAAAACCCATCTGGTTCACTAATGTCCTTTCGGGGGTGGAAATCTGTCATCCTTACCCAGTCTGGCCCACATGTGACTCCAATTCCACACCAATATGATTGACTCAGAAATGCCTTTGGATGTGACCCAACAAGCTACTCAACAGTGCACGGCCTGTGCTGAATTGGTTGATCTCAGTTGACTTTAGCAGCTTGTGGTTAGCGGGAGGTAATTGCTGTTGCTGCTGATGCTCCTTCACTGAACTGTGCTGCCTGCTGCAATGTGTGGTTGGTTTGTTCAGGATCAGGCTCACCGGTGATGCCCTGACAGTCAAGCACCATGCTGACAAACACTGGCCACGTGGGAAATTTGTACCCATGGGGGGAAGGAGCGCCTTCAGGAGAGGAGGGCAGAAAATTGGGAACCTGAGAAACTCTGGCCGCCTGTGTCCCATGGGGGGAACACAGCGCCTGTCTGTGTGTGTAACAGCCAGGAATTAGGGTGTTTCTAGTCTTTTGTTGCAGCTTGTTCTGATTTCTCTCCAACAACGGTTCTGATGAAGCAACTGATTGTCTGCATTTCAACGTTACTTTGATTAAGAAGGTTATTCATGGAGTGGAATCAGCCAGCCAAGCACAGGATGGCAACACACACACACACACACACACACACACACACACACACACACACACACACACACACACACACACACACACACACACACACACACACACACACAACCGTATATATAGACACAGACATACAAACACACACTTGGAACACAGACACATACACAAACACACACACACACACATATAGACACAGACATATAGATACAGACATACAAACACACACATAGGAACACAGACACATACACAAACACACACACACACACACACACACACACACACACAACCATATATATAGACACAGACATACAAAAACACACATAGGGACACAGACACATACACAAACACACACACACACACACACACACACACACACACACACACACACACACAACCATATATATAGACACAGACATACAAAAACACACATAGGGACACAGACACATACACAAACACAGACACATGCACATATAGACACAGACATACAAACACACACAAAGGAACACAGACAAAAACACAAACACAGACACACATGCATATATAGACACAGACATACAAACACACATATAGGAACACAGACACATACATAAACACAGACACACATGCACATATAGACACAGACATACAAACACACACATAGGAACACAGACACATACACAAACACAGACACATGCACCTATAGACACAGACATACAAACACACACATAGGAACACAGACACATACATAAACCCAGACACATGCACATATAGAAACAGACATACAAACACACACATAGGAACACAGACACATACACAAACACAGACACATGCACATATAGACACAGACATATAGACACAGACATACAAACATACACATAGGAACACACACATACACAAACACAGACACAGACATACAAACACACACATAGGAACACAGACACATACACAAACACAGACACATGCACATATAGACACAGACATACAAGAACACACGTAGGAACACAGACACATATACAAACACACAAACACATACACAAGCACAGACACGCAGATACAGACATATACACACAGACACAACACATACGCACACAGATACAGACATACACACACAGACACAAACACAGGGACACATTTTTCCTTCCCAATGTTTCCTCTTTCCCTGTTCTAACCATGCTGTACTCTTCCTGTGCTCTCTCTGCTCCTGTTCCCCCAGTTCCTTCAGTTTGAATAAGAGTTGAATAAGAATAAAACCAGCTGGACCACTTAGCATTGACCTAGGCACTGAAAACAATTGTGGTACATTCTGCTCCACCAATCCTGGAAAGAACAGCCCAGCCCCATCAACACGTGGAGACTTGGGATTAGGAGGCTGAGAGTTGGGAGAGCAGCAGCTTGACATATTCATACTCACCGAATCATGCATAGTGCTATACAGTCAGGAGGCAGTTCCCTGGGAGTCCTCAATATTGACTCTGGGCCCCATGCAGCAAAGAAACCTCCTGCTGGTTACCCACCTACTGCCATCTCTGAGCTGATGAATCAGTATTTCTCCATGTTGAAACATCACATGGAAGAAGTACTGAGGGTGGCAACAGCACATAATGTGCTCTGGATGGAGAACTTCAAT
Source organism: Isurus oxyrinchus (assembly GCA_026770705.1). NCBI lineage: Eukaryota > Metazoa > Chordata > Chondrichthyes > Lamniformes > Lamnidae > Isurus > Isurus oxyrinchus. The sequence continues at coordinate 113,227,177 of JANJGN010000017.1, forward strand.
GTCCATCATCAAGAGCTGGCCCAGTCCTGAAGGGCATATGTGCCAAATCGGGTCTGCAGTGTGTGGTGAGGGAACCAAGAACAGGGGGAAACCTACTAGATCTTGTCCTCACCAACCTACTTGTCGCAGATGCATCTGTCCATGGCAGTAGGAGTGGTTACTGCACAGTCCTTGCTGAGCCTAAGTCCCATTTTCACATGGAGGACATGTCGTGAGTCACCACCACCTTGCTAAATGGGATAGATTTCAGATAGATCTAACAACTCAAAACTGGGTATCCATGAGGCACTGCGGGCCATCACCAGCAGCAGAGTTTTATTCTTATATCTGTAACCTCATGGCCCAGCATATTCCTTACTCTACCATTAGCATCAGGCCAATGGATTAATCCTGATTCAGTGAGGAGTGCCAAAGGACATGCCAGGAGCAACAAAAACCTAACAACGAGGCCTGGTGAAGCAACCACATAGGGCTACTTGCATGTCAAACAGCGGGAGCAACATGCAATAGACAGCTAAGTGATCCCACCACCAACAGTTCAAATCAAACCTCTGCAGTCCTGCCACATCCAGCTGCAAACGGTGTTGGACAATTAAACAACTAACCAGAGGTTGAAGGTCGACAAATATTTCCAACCTCAATGAGGGGGAGGGCCCAGGACATCAGTGCAAAGCACAGGTATTTCCAACCTCCTTTTGCCAGAAGGACCAAGTGGACAATCCATCTTGGTCTCCTCTTGAGATCTTTCTTTCTTCACTCACGTGGAATGTGAGCATCACTGGCTAACGTTTATTGCCCATCATTAAGAGTCGACCACATTGCCCTGGGTCTGGAGTCACATGTAGGCCAGACCAGGTGAGGATGGCAGATTTCCTTCCCTGAAGGACATTAGTGAACCAGATGGGTTTTTACAATAACAGCTATCATCATTAGATTTTTATTGAATTCAAATTCCACCTCTGCCATGGTGGGATTTGAACCCAGGGCCCCAGAGCATTAACATGGGTCTTTTGGTTACCAGTCTAGTGACAGTACCACTACACCACCGCCAGTATTCAACCAACTTGATTCACTCCACAAAATACGGGTCTTGACAATATCCCGCCTGTAGTGTTAAAGATTGAAGACTTATGCTCCAGAACTAGCTGCACCCTAACCAAGCTGTTCCAGTACAGCTACCACACTGGCATCTACTCAATGATATGCAAAAAGGACCAGGTATGTCCTGTCCACAAAAAGCAGCACAAACTCAGTCTGGACAATTACTGCCCCATCAGCAAAGTCATGGAGGGTGTCACCAAGTGGTACTTACTCTGCAATAACCTGCGCACCAACGCTCAGTTTGGGTTTCACTAGGGCCACTTGGCCCTGACCTTACTACAGCTCTGGTCAAAACATAAAAAAGAACTGAATTTCAGAGGAGAGATGAAAGTGGTTGCACTAGACAACAGAGCAGCATTTGACCAAGTATTACATCAAGGAGACTTAGGAAAATTGAAGTCAATGGGAATTAAAGAGAAAACTCTCTATTCATTGGAGTCATGCCCAGCACAAAGGAAGGTGGTTGTGGTGGTTGGAGGTCAGTCATCTCAGCTCCAGGACATCACTGCAGGAGTTCCTCAGGGTAGTGTCCTCAGCCCAACCATCTTCAGCTGCTTCATCAATGACCTTCCTTCCATCATAAGGTCAGAAGTGGGGATGTTCACTGATGATTGCACAAAGTTCAGCACCATCGCGACTCCTCAGATACTGAAGCAGTCCATGTCTAAATGCAGCAAGAGCTGGACAATATCCAGGCTTGGGCTGACAAGTGGCAAGTAACATTCGCACCACACAAGTGTCAGGCAATAACCATCTCCAACAACAGAGAGGGGACAAACCACCTTCGCTTGACATTCAAGGGCATTATCATTGTTAGATCCTCCACCATCTATTATTTCTAGTGAGCAGAAACCGAACTGGACCAGCCCTATAAATACTATGGCTGCAAGAGCAGATCAGAGGCTGGGAATCCTCAGGCTAAAAGTTTAATCCCTGACTCCCAAATCCTGAACATCATCTGCAGGGCACAAGTCAGGGGTGTGGTAGAATATTCTCCACTTGTCTGGGTGAGTGCAGTTCCAACAACACTCGAGAGGATCGACATCATCAAAGACGAAGCAGCAGACTTTGCTGCACCTTAAATATTCATTCCCTCTACCACTGGAGCATAGTGACTGCAGTGCGAAACAGTTACAAGATGCACTGCAGCAACTCACCAAACTCCTCCAACAGCGACCTCTATCCCTAGAAGAACAAGGGCTGCAGATGCGTGGGGACACCAACAGCTGCAAGTTCTTCTCCAAGACACACACCATCCTGACTTACAACTGTATCGCCGTTCCTTCACTGTGGCTAGCTCAAAATTCTGGAACTCCCTTCCTAACAGCACCGTGGGTGTAACTACACCACATGGACTGCAGTGGTTGAGAAAAGCAGATCATCCCTCCCTTCTAAGGGCAATTAGGAATGGACAACAAATGCTGGCCTTGCCAGCAATGCTCACATCCCAAAACAAATTGAAGCAAATTTTGCTGTGGTTATCTGCACGGAATTCCTCCTGTCCACATACTGGGTTCCTGCTGTCCCCATGCTCCTGCTCTCCCTGTGCTCCTGCTGTCCCTGTGTTCCTGCTCTCTCCATGCTCCTGCTCTCTCCGCATTGCTGCTGTACCCATGCCCCTGCTCTTTCTGTGCTCCTTCTCTCTCTTTGCTCCTACTCTCTCTGTGCTCCCACTCTCTCCATGCTCCTGCATTCTCCGAGCTCTTGCTCTCTCTGTGCTTCTGCTCTCTTTGTGCTCCTGCTCGCTCCGTGGTCCTGCTGTCTCTGTGATCCTGCTCTCTGTGCACCTGCTCTCTCTCTCTATTCTTGCTGTCTCTGTGCTCCTGCTGTCTCCATGATCCTGCTCTCCCTGCGCTCCTGTTCTCCCAGGCTCATACTTTCTCTGTGCCCTGTCTCTCTGTGCTCTTGCTCTATCCGTGCTCCTGCTCTTTCTGTGCACCTGCTTGCTCTCTCAGTGATTCTGCTCTCTTGCTGCTCTAGCTATCTCTGTGCTCCCATTCTCTCCCTTCTCCTGCTCTCTCTATGCTCTTTCTCTGTTTGTGCTCCTGCTCTCTCCCTTCTCCTGTTGTCTCTGTGCACCTGCTCCCTCTCTGCTCCTGCTGTCTCTGTGCTCCCACTCTCTCTGTGCTCCTGCTCTCTCCATGCTCCAGCTCTCTCACTGTTCTCCTGCTCTCTCTGTACTCCTGCTCTCTCCATGCCCTCGCCCTCTCTATGCTCCTGCTCTCTCAGGTTCCTGCCATCTCTGTGTACCTGCTCTCTCTGTGTACCTGCTCTCTCAGTGCTTCTGCTCTATCCATGCCCCTACTCTCTCGATGCCCTGGCTCTCCCCATGCCCTGGTTCTCTCCACCTCATGATCCCTCTATGCTCCTGCCTCTCCGTACTCCTGTTTCTCTGTGCTCCTGCTCTCTCCCTTCTCCTGCTCTCTCTGTGCACCTGCTCTTCTCAGCTCCTGCTGTCTCTGTGCTCCTGCTCCCTCCATGCTCCTGCTCCCTCCATGCTCCTGCTATCTCCATGCTCCTGCTCTCTCCATGTTCCTGCTATCTCCAGGCTCTAGCTCTCTCTGTGTTGCTGCTCTCTCTGTGATCCTGCTCTCATCATGCTCCAGCTATCTCTGTGCTTCTGCTTTCTCAGTGCTTTTGCTTCCTCTGAGCTCCTGCTCTCTCTGTGCTCCTGCTCTGTCCATTCTCCTGCTCTCTCCCTGGCTCCTTCTCTCTCCATGCTTCTGCTATCTCCAGGCTCTTGTCGTCTCGAGGCTCCTGCCCTCTCCGTGCTCCTACTCTCTCTGTGCTCCTGCTCTCTCCATGCTCCTGCTCTGTCTGCTCCTGCTCAATCTGTAGTCCTGCTCTCTCCATGTTCCTGTCATCTCCAGGATCCTGCTCTCTCCCAGTTCTACTCTCTCCTTGCTTCTGCTATCTCCATGCTCCTGCTCTCTCTGTGCTCCTGGTTTCTCCGTGCTCCAGCTCTCTCCATGCTCCTGCTCTCTCTGGCCTCCTGCCCCCTCAATTCTCCTGCTCTCTCCATGGTCCTGGTCTCTCCATGCTCCAGCTCTCTCTGTGCTTCTGCTTTCTCTGTGCTCCTGCTCTCTTTCTCTCTGCTTCTGCTCTCTTGGTGCTCCAGCTCAATCTGTGCTCCTGTTCCCTCCCTTCTCCTGCTCTCTCCATGCCCCTGCTTCATCTGCTCTCTCACTGTCTCAGTGCTCCTGCTTACTCCATGATTTTGCTCCCTCCATGCTCCTGCTCTCATGCTCCTGCTCTCAGTGCTCCTGCTCTCAGTGCTCCTGCTTTCTTAATGCTTCTGCTCTCTCGGTGCTCTAACTCCCTCTGTGCTCCCGTTCCCTCCTTTCTCCTGCTCTCTCTGTGCTCCTGTCCTCTCCATGGTCCTGCTCTCCCCGGACTTCTGCCTCTTCAGTTCTCCTGCTCTTTCCATGTTCCTGGTCTCTCCATGCTCCTAGTCTCTTCATGCTCCTGCTTTTTCCACTCTCTCACTCTCTCAGTGCTCCTGCTCACTCCGTGATCTTGCTCCTTCCATGCCCCTGGTCTCTCCATGCTCCTGCTCTCTCTGTGCTTTTGCTTGGTGCCCCTGTTCTCTCTGTGCTCCTGCTCTCTTGTGCTCCAGCTCTCTCCATGCACCTGCTCGCTGTGTGCTTCTACTCTCTCTGGCCTCCTGCCCTCCCAGTTCTCCTCTCTCTATGCTCCTGGTCTCTTCGTGCTCCTGCCCTCTCCCTGCTCCTGCTGCATCAATGCTCCTGCTCTTTCTGGCTCCTGTTCTCTCAGTGCTCCTGCTTGCTCCTTGCTCCTGCTCTTGCAGTGCTCCCATCTCTTTAGCTCCTGCTGTCTCTGTGCTCCTACCGTCTCTGTGCTCCTACCCCCTCCGTGCTCTTGCTCCATGCTCCTATTGTCTCTGTGCTCCCGCACTCTCCATGTCTCCATGCCCTGGCTCTCTCTGCTTCCTGCTCCCCCCATGTTCTTGCTCTCTCTGTGCTCCTGCTCTCTCCGTGCTCCTGCCCTCTCTCTGTGTTTCTGCACTCTTGGTGCCCTAGCTCTCTCTGTGCTCCCATTCTCTCCCTTCTCCTGCCCTCTCCATGCTCCTGCTCTCTCCATGCTCCTGATCTCTCAGTGTTCTTGTCTCTCTAGCTCCCACTTTCTCAGTGCTCTTGCTCTCTCTATGCTCCTGCTCTCTCCAAGCCCCTGCTTCTCTGTGCTCCTGCTGTATCCATGCCCCTGCTCCCTCTGTGCTCTTCCTCCCTCCGTGCTCCTGCTCTCTCTCTCTGCTCCTGCTCTCTCTGTGCTCCTGCTCCCTCTGTACTCCTGCTCTCTCTGTGCTCCTGCTCCATTTGTGCTCCTGCTTCCTCTGGGTTCCTGCTCTCTCTGTCTCCTGTTCTCTCAGTGCTCCTGCTCTCTCTGTGCTCCTGCTCTCTCAGTGCTCCTGCTCTCTCTGTGCTCCTGCTCTCTCCAAGCCCCTGCTTCTCTGTGCCCCTGCTCCCTCTGTGCTCTTCCTCCCTCTGTGTTCTTGCTCTCTCTCTGCTCCTGCTCTCTCTCTCTGCTCCTGCTCCCTCTGTACTCCTGCTCCCTCTGTTTTCCCAGTTCCTCTGGGCTCCTGGTCCCTCTGTGCTCCTGCTTTCCCTGTGCTCTTGCTCCATTTGTGCTCCTGCTCTCTCTATGCTCCTGCTCTCTCTGTGCTCCTGCTCTCTCTATGCTCCTGCTCTCTCTGTGCTCCTGCTCTCTCCAAGCCCCTGCTTCTCTGTGCTCATGCTGTATCCATGCCCCTGCTCCCTCTGTGCTCTTCCTCCCTCTGTGTTCTTGCTCTCTCTCTGCTCCTGCTCTCTCTCTCTGCTCCTGCTCTCTCTGTGCTCCTGCTCTCTCAGTGCTCCTGCTCTCTCTGTGCTCCTGCTCTCTCTGTGCTCCTGCTCTCTCTGTGCTCCTGCTCTCTCTGTGCTCCTGCTCTCTCTGTGCTCCTGCTCTCTCCAGGCTCCTGCTTTTTCTGAGTTCCTGTTCTCTGTGCTCCTGCTCCTCTGTGCTTCCTTGGTCTCCATGCCCCTCCTCTCTCTGTGCTCTTGCTCTCACTGTACTCCTTCTCTCCCCATGCTCCTGCCCACTCCGTGCTCCTGTTCTCTCCATGTTCCAGCTTTCTCCATGCTCCTGGTCTCTTCATGCTCCTGGACTCTCCATGCTCCTGGACCCTCCATGCTTTGCTCTCTCCATGCTCCTGCTCTCTCATGCTTCTGCTCTCTCTGTGCTCCTGCTCCTCCTGTGCTCCTGCTCTCTCTATGCTCCTGCTCCTTCTGTGGTCCTGCACACTCTATTCTCCTGCTCTCTCTGTGATTCTGCTCTCTCTGTGATTCTGCTCTCTCTGTGATCCTGCTCTCTCTCTCTCTCTCTCTCTGCTCCTGCTCTCTCTGTGCTGCTTCCTTCTCCATACTCCTGCTCTGTCCATGCCACTGCTATCTCATGCTCCTGATCTCTCTGTGCTGCTGCCTTCTCTGGGATCCTGCACACTCCATGCTCCTACGCTCTCCATTCTCCTGCTTTCTTCCTCCTCCTGCTCTCTCTGTTCTCCTGCTCTCTCTCCAGTCTCCCGCTCCCTCCATGCTCCTGCTCTCTCCTTGCTCCTGCTCTCTCCATGCGCCTGCCCTCCCTGTGCTCCTGCACTCTACATGCTCCATGCTCACTCTGTGCTCCTGCTCTGTCTGTGCTCCTGCTCTCTCCCTACTCCTGCTCACTTCCTGCTCCTGCTCTCTCCCTGCTCCTGCTCTCTCTGTGCTCCTGCTCTCTCCCTGCTCCTGCTCTCTCTGTGCCTGTGCTCTTGCTCCTGCTCTCTCTGTGCCTGTGCTCTTGCTCCTGCTATCTCTGTGCCTGTGCTCTTGCTCCTGCTCTCTCTGTGCCTGTGCTCTTGCTCCTGCTCTCTCTGTGCCTGTGCTCTTGCTCCTGCTCTCTCCATGCTCCTACTCTCTCCGTGCCCTTGCTCTTGCTCCTGCTCTCCAATCTCCCCCTCCCCAATATTTGCATCTCATCAACCACGTATGTATTTTTCTAGCTTTCTGTTGAAAACAAAGTGCTCTCATTCTCCAGCACTATTTACTCATATTACTATACACAGAATGCAGAACATCCCAATAAACCTGGACTATTATATATACAGGTGGGGATTATTCAAACAAAACAGGGAGTGTTATAACATTTATATAAAATAGGGAATATCACAGTCAAACTGAGCATTCTTTTATATATGAGATGGGGTCTATCCCAATTTGATGGAACATCGTAGACACAGGTTAGCAGATATTATAGAAATCTCATGGACAGAGGCCGCAGGTAGCTGGGAAGGGTTACAGTGGATGTGCATAACACAGTGAAAGTGGGATATTTCTGCTTGATGCCTTGGGAGCAGTGTTGTTGCTCCAGCTACATGTAGTTGAGGGTCAATCCCTGCCTGTCATTCTTTCTGAAGGTGTAGAATGTGAGGGTGAAGGGCCGTTGCTGATATCGCTGTCCTGTCCTGAACGGCTGGCTTTCGGCTCTGTCCTGTTTCCTCTGACTCTATTAATTCAGCTCATTTGTCTTAAGTGCCTCTATAAATAATGGAGACCTTGCGAGGGGACCTTCTGTGAGGAGCTCTACCTTCCCCGATTCCCGCAGGAGAAATCGCGAGCAAAAAAACTAATTTTGCTGTAAATAGTTTGTCAGTGGGTCCAGAGAAAGCCATAAATTATCAGCATAGAGTCAGGAAGCAGCATGTCACCAGAGGGAGAAGGGGAGCAGCACAGTTCAAGTGTGACTAACTTTTCCACACAGATTAATAACAGCTTCCAAAAGGGATTTGTTGTAAAGAGGTAACACAGCAAAGAGGGTCAGTCAGAAACACATGGTGATGAATTGGCCTGCGATTTCCCATTTCTTACTTGAAATCTGTGTACTCTTGTACCACAGGCCAGAATCAATAACCATCTCAGGAACATGTCGAGCAGGAGAGAGAGCAGCCCAGAGGAAGCTACTAAACAACCAGAATGTAGTGTCAATGTTTACTCAGTGCTTTTCATTATCCGATTGATTTATACAATTGTGCAGCTCAAGCGGATAAAGCTTTATTAGGCACTGGCATTTAAACCTTTAACCCCATGGGGTAAAAGGTCATGTAACAAGGCTCATCCCTTTTTTCTCTCTCTCTCTGATAAAAACTGTTTCCTTTCCTCCATTTCTCTTGGTGCGTGTGCCAATTCATGTCATGTAAACTCGTCCTGTTCCCTTGATCCTGTTAAAGCTTCCTCACCACTATCCCCCACCTCCATCACCACTGAGTCACCAGCAAAATGAACGCTTGAATGTATCCTCCTCCCACACTGGAAAAAGGCTCCAGTTTGTGGGAAGGCCCCTGCTTGCTTTGTGAAAACATTTGTCTTTGTATGTTTTTGCCTCCCCTGGTATTACTGGCAGGTGGGATGCTGGGTACTGGATGGGTGAGCTGAGGGTCTTTTCTCATTCCTCGTTTCATCTAAAGGCAAATAAATTGCTTTCCCTTCCTGGCACCGGAATCAAAACTCTTTTGCTCCACTTCATCCTTCAAGCCATTGTTTCCCAGGGCAGTAAAACTCTTGGAAACTCCTTGAATCTCCCAACCTTCCATCTCTCCCAAAACCTGTGGCATTTTAAAATCCAAACCTTGCCAGCTGTGTGGAGATAAGCCACTCCTCACCTATAAAAGCAAAACACTGCAGGTGCTGGAAGTCAGAAACCAAAACAGGAAATGAAGTGAGAGATCTTGGCGTACAAGTACACAGGTCCCTGAAGGCAGCAGTTCAAGTAGACAAGGTTGTAAAGAAGGCATATGGAATGCTCTCCTTCATTGGCCGTGGTATAGAATATAAAAGTTAGGATATAATGTTGGAATTGTATAAAACACTGGTGAGGCCACAACTGGAGTATTGTGTGCAGTTCTGGTCACCACATTACAGGAAGGATGTAATAGCTCTGGAGAGAGTGCAGAGGAGGTTTAAAAGAATGTTGTCAGGGTTAGAAAAGTGTAGCTCGGGGAAGAGATTGGATAGGGTGGGGTTATTTTCCTTAGAATAAAGAAGGCTGAGAGGTGACTTGATTGAGGTGTACAAAATTATGAGGGGAATAGATAGAGTGAACAGGATAAAATTGTTTCCCTTGGTGGAGAATTCTAGATCTAGGGGATATAGATTCAAGATAAGTGGCAGAAGGTGTAGGGGGACATGAGAAAGAACTTTTTTACGCAGAGGGTAGCAGGTATCTAGAATTCGCTGCCTAAGTTGGTGGTAGAGGCAGAAACTCTAAACTATTTTAAAAAGTACCTGGATCTGCACCTAAAGTGCTGTAAGCTGCAGGGCTATGGGCCGGGTGCAGGAAGGTGGGATTAGAAAAGGCACCTGGGTGTCCTTGGGCTGGCATGGACAAGATGGGCCGAACTTTTCTATGGTTCTAACTCAGCAGGTCTGGCAGCAACTGAGGAGAGAGAAACAAGAGTTAATGTTTTGAGTCTGTATGTATGTTGCTCTGAGAATTTGCTTGCTCTTTTTTGACATGGTACCTGAGGATCTTTTCTATCAGAGCAGTCAGATAGGACCTAGTTTAATCTCTCCTGAAAGATGCCACTTCCTCAGTACCGCATTGAAGAATCAGCTTTGTTTTTTGTGCTTAGGCCCTGGAGTGAGACTTGAAATCAGAACCTTGTGACTCAGAAGCAAGAATGCTACCAGCTAAGCCATGGCTGACAGGAGGTTGGTCGAGCGGATACTGGTTGCAAGTAGTGAAAGGCACTTTCATGAATCACAACAGGGGGTGCTTCACACAAAGAGTGATCAACACATGGACTGGGTAGTGGAAGGAAAATTCTTGGGATCATTTTAAAACATATTATGGTACTTTGGACAGCTCTTTCAGAGATCCAACATGGGCACAATAGACTGAAAGGCCAGCTGCTTTGCATGTATCACAATCTTTCAGATAGCAATGAGATAAGTTGCCAACCAAGCTATTTTAGGGATGTTGGTTGAGGGATAGGTATTGGTCAGGACATCGAGAGAACGCCTCTCTCTTCTTCAAATCTGTTTCATACATCTGTGACATATAAGAGCTCAGTTTCCTGTTTCATCCCAAAAGATGCATCACCTCAGTCTGGATTATGTGGTTCTGGATATCAATGCCTCTGCCATTAATCCAATTTCCTCAAGCAAAAATGCAGCATGCACCCACCTACCCTTCTGAGATTTGGGGGAGGGGGATGTGGGGGACGCAGGGGGAGTGCTGGCAGCAGGTGGTAAGTCATTTCTAAAAAGGAACTGTTAGCACTTCCAAAAGTGGGCCTTAACGGTGGATTTTATGAAGCTGTATTCCGGGGATATTCATTTCTATTTGCATTTTTGGCTACCGATTTGGAGCCAATATTTTTAACACTGCAGTTATTATTCGGAGTCAAGGAATTAATTTGGGACTACCTTTCTTTTTATGACATTCAGGGAGGGGAGGGAGCTGAAAAGGAGGGCTGTGAGGCAGATTCAGGTGCATGGAGGAGATGACTTGCTTCCACTCCTACCCACACAGCTCCGACTACTGCGTGCTGTAAGCAAGGAGAGATGGTGTTGCACTGGCAGTGCTGATGGGCTAGTAAACCAAAGGCTATTTCCCTGGGGAGAGGGGTGGGTGGGTACAGGCTCCACTCACCACCATTGCAGTTGGTAGAATTTAAACTTAGTTAATAAATTCAACTATTCTTTTTAAATCTGGAATCAAAAGTTCGTCTCATTAATAACAACCATGGAACCACCATCGATTGTCATGAAAACCCAATTAGCCCACTCCCAGTCTGGCCTACACGTGAGTCCAGACCCACAGAGATGTGGCCGTCTCTTAACTGCCCTCTGAAATGGCCAAGCAGGCCACAGAAAGGGACAGCAGCGATTCGAGAAGGTCGTCACCTGCTCAGGGGCAATTAATGGTGGGTAACAGAGACTGGCAAATCCCGCTGACCTGTGAAGGAAATATAAAGCGCTTACCTGGGAATGTCAAACCTCACTTTGACCCCCCCACCCCCTTGCACCCTTCCTCTGATTAAACTCACATGTAAATAGGGATGATTTGGAAAAGGAAATAATCCGTGTTCGTTCTTTCCAGAGAGGGAAAAAAATAGAAGAAAGAAATATTTCTCCCCACTTGAAACTGATAAACAGAACCAGTTGTAAAGGGGGCAGTCAGTAAAGTGTCTGACAGCATTTCTTTGACAGCTCAGGTGTCCGGGTATCACCAGGCTTAATTTCATTAAGAAAACAATGGCAAAAAGTGTTGCTTGGGAGGCGTTGGCCACTGCCCCTGATATGCCCTGATTTGCCCCTTTCTGCTCTAACATTGCTGCTGACTCTCCTTTCCTCTTTCGTGCACCATTCAAAGACAGGCAGCGCTCAGGCTCTTGCACTGTTAAAGCTGTTCTTCTTTGTCAGGGAGACAAAGCACTTCCCACTTGCTTTGTGTCACACTGTCAGGCACAATTCTCAGCTGACAGGCCAGGTTAGCAGGAGAGGGGCACTCAATAGCACAGGAAGGAAATAAGCTTTTGAGGAGCACGGTGGTACGGGGTTAAAAGGCGAGCAGGGCAGAAGGGAGAGTGGAAGTGGAAGGCGGGGAGACAAAAGAGGGGGCTGAACCAAGAGCTGACAAGCAGATAAAGAGGAATAAAAGACAGGGGACAGAGCAATAGACAGAGCAAAGCTCCTCTAGGGTACTGAAGAAGCAGATGGCTCTGAGCCTGACTGAGGAGGACTGAGAAAAAAAAAATCCCAAAACATCAAAGGCTGGACACGACAACGCAAGTAGATTTACCCATGAGGCAATAGTTGTAAGTTCTAGTGGCTCAATTGGCACATGCAGCAAGCAGCTGAAACATAAAATATCAGGTGGTCTCAGTTTCGAATCCAGTCTATGCTGACAGCTGACCTCAGTGCTGCATGAGCTTGGATTCCATAACCCCGGGTAGAGAGATGAAAAATTCAGTGGCATCTGCTGGAAGGTGGGGTTGGACGAGGGCAGGGTAAGCCTGGATTATAAAGCCCTCCATGTGCCAGCATCCACTGTCTAAGCTTAGACACTGGCTCTTTGGACGAAGGTACAGAGGTTCCGCCGTGCCTGTGGGTCCACACCCCAACAAAACTAGCTCCTTCAGAGAGAACAGGGAAGCGGGGTGATTGAAAGCCACTTAAAATAACACCGTGTTAATACATTCCATCGGAAATTCTCCCGAGCTAATCTTGTCGAGGAAACTCCGAAAGCGCTTTTCCCATCGAAACTGAAGTCACTTACATTCTTCAGGCATCCCCCCTTTTAAAACCGGCGTTCAGCATCTTCTAACTACGATTTGTTCCATCAACTCTCTCACCCTTTCCACACTTGCCAGCGTCTCGTTTGGAGGACATTTACCTGATTGCTCAGTTCGAAAAGAAAACTCAACTTGCACTCACTCCCCTGAGGAGCGTCAGGCACCGATTTGGGAAGCATTGCACTCCCTTCCTTCAAACCTGGTCAAAGATCGCAAAAGAGAGACCTGTGAAATGTTACAACGCTACAAAGGTTAACCGCAGCTAGAGTGGGAGCAACAGGAGGGACAGTTCTGGGAACTGTAGCAGGGAAGAGAGGCTGACACAACACACAATATATACAAAAAATAATCATCCCCTACCAGAGTTTGTACCTGAGCAATGCGAAGAAAGGGAATTCTCAAATTGGGATTTGGAGAGTGTATGAAAAGACAGCAAAGAAAAAGCCATTTTTTTTTTACGTTAAGGTAAATAATTTGCTTAAAGTGATGCCACCAAAAGTGCTTTAAGTACAAAGACTATCACCCCTCATCACCCTGGCAGACACAGGGAGCAGATCTTTCACTCCCCTCCTCTCTGAGGAGCCTGAGGCCCCTTCCCATTTGCAGGAAAGGTGACTAAGGGGAGCTGCTGACTGGAGAGTGACATGGGGGCGCAGGAAGGGCACAGAGAGGAGAAGGAAAGAACAGGTGAATCAAGACATTCCAATGGGAATCACTGAATCCAACACAGAAACCTAGGACAACTTGCGCTCAGTTTATAAGCACAACCTTCAGCACTCTCTCAAGACTCTGGAGCAGCAAACTGCTGTCACTGCTAGGACAGGTTAAACCATCACACAATAGATGCATATTTAACTGGTTCCAAACCCACTAATAAGCACATTGTTAAAACTAGTGAATTACAGAGAGCTCCCCAGATTCGATCTTCCATTTACCTGAGTGAGTCGTTTTGTCTGGACCATAACCTTAGTCTCTACAATTGGACACAGTGGCTCCTCCATTAAACAGAACCAAAATCAACCAGTTTCTACTGTTTAAAAGGAATAGTGATCCAAAAATTGGAGAAACCTTATTTCCCAAAACTGTTTAGATAGCATGGCCTGCATGACAGGATGTGGTCCACTAACAAGAGTTATGTTTTGTTGGGCAATGCATATCAAGGGAGAAGGACAAGGTATGTAGCCCATTTCTGTTAGCACACCTGGTCAAGCTCACATATGAAGAAGGCTCAGCCAAGAAACTGGAAAGTTCATAGAAACCGCACGCCAGCATGAACTGGTGCCATCAGGGAAAAAGAGAGAAAATGATATTGGCGCCATCCTGAATTTAGAGCACTTCACAAGCGTGAATTGTGCAGTGAATCTTCAGCTCTGGCTGTTACAGGCTGCAGAGCTGGGCAGGGAGGGGAGGGGAGTTATCCTTGTTTTGGTGTTACCAGTCATGGCCAGGTATGCTAGGTATCAAGACAGGCAGCAATCAAACCTGCCCTCTATTGGCTGAACATTGAACTGCAAATTAAACAGCTTCCTGTCCCTAGCAATGAATAATTCCAATTAATGAGACACTGCTAATTTGACTGAATTTTAAAATTTCACGTCACTGCTTTGACATAAACTGCTTTTTAGGTGAAAACAGCAAAGATCATCTCTCAAATTATTCATCTTAGGATAAGCTACTGTGTTTATGCCAGAATCCCAACTGTCCATCCTCTTCTATCTGAATAATACAGGGAAACTGTCCTTGAGTTAGAAAAGACAGTAAAATCTGACTGGAACCTTCATCCCTCCTCTCGTCTCTGGCACCTTGCCCAGTTGGGACATCCCAGGTGAAATTGATCTTGTCCTCAGTGTATTTCTGAAGGAGTGCTGCACTGGCAGATGTGCTAGCTTTCAGACGAGACTATAAACCAAGCCCCCACTCACCTGGCATGGCAATATTTGAGGACCATGTGAGTTCTTTCCTTTGGCCTGGCCAATATTTTCCCCTTAACCAACATCACAGAAAACAGATTATCTGGTCATTAACACACTGCTGTTTGTGGGAGCTTGCTGTGTGTAAGTTGGCTGCTGCATCTCCTACACTCAAAGGAGCCTATAAAATGTTTCGGGATGTTCTGATATCATGGAAGATGCTATATGAATGCAAGATTTCTTTCTTCCTCATCTGTTATCTCAGTTTATATACGCAATACTAGGACAAATGCTTTTCTTGACCTATATTAATGATTTAAACTTGGGTGCACAAGGAATAATTTCAAAATTTCCAGATTACACAAAAATTGTGAACTGTGAGGAGTGATAGACTCAAGAGACCATCAACAGGCTGGTGGAAACGTGACAGGTAAAAAGAAGTGTGAAGTAATTCCTATTGGTAGGAAGAACGAAGAGAGGCAATATAAAAGAAAGGGTAAAGTTCTAAAGGGGTGCAGGAGTGACCTGGGGTTAGATGTGCTCAAATTGTTAAAGGTGGCAGGGCAGGTGGAGAAGTGGTTAATAAAATATTTGAGACCTTGGGCTTTATACATTGAGGCATAGAGTACAAAAGCAAGGAAGTTATGATGAACTTTTATAAAACACTGGTTCTGCCTCAATTGCAGTATTATGTCCACTTTAGGAAAGATGTGAAGGCTTTAGAGAAGGGTGCAGAAAAGAGTCACTAGAATGGTTCCAGGGATGAGGGACTTCAGTCATGAGGATAGATTGAAGAGAGGTTTGAGAGGTCTGGACAGAGTAGACAGGGGAAAACAAAACTGTTCCCATTGACGGAAGATTTGGGAGCCAGAGGAGACAGACTTAAAGTGAATATCTAAAGAAACAAAAGCGATGTGAGGATTTTTTTGAACACAGCGAGTAGTTAGGATGTGGTAGGCACTGCCTGAGATTGTGGTGGAGGTTGATTCAGTCATAGCTTTCAAAAGGGAACTGGAAAATGGGAAAAAATTGAAGGGCTATGGGGCAAGAGTGTGGAAGTTGGGTGAGCTGGACTGCTCTTGCAGAAAGCTAGCATGGAACCAACAGACTGAATGGCCCCCTCCATACTGATCAGGACTAGGAAGTCTTGGATTGTGTTTTGCCTCCATAGCAGGGCCACTCACACCAACTTGTAGGGCCTCTCCTGTTGCCCCAGTTGAGATTTGCAACCTCAGCAGAGACAAGGGTGTACCGTGGGATCTTGCTGCTCACACCACACTGAATGGAGCTGTTATTTTTATTGAGCCAATTCATCACCATCCCCCCCCACCCCCACCCCCACCTCCCAACCACCACCACCCCCCCCCCCCCCACCCCACCCCCACCCCCCACCCACACACATCCACCCAGCGTGGAGAGTTCATCAAATTCAATCCAACACAAACTTTGATACAGAAAGTTCTGGAAAGACAAATAGTGTCATTACGATCTGTGATTCCTCTGTTATCATTATGTAATTATCTGATTCCACTCGACTCACTAACCACAGCAAATCTGTGTTGAAGGAAATTTGTAACATTTGTCATTAAGTGGAATTTAACATACTGTCATTTATCTTCCCACAGCACTTGAGTGACAGGCAGGAGCCAGTAAGCTGAGCGGGTGATGTATCATTCACACAAACCAACCTGATTAAATAAAGGCACAAATGAAGAGATACCGTTCAGTGCCAGCTGTTTCTTTAGAATACCAAGTGCGGTGCAATTAGTAATTAATAGACACACTGTATGGAACCAGTGCATCTTCCAGCACTTTCCCTCCAGTTTGTCTGGCAATGTTTAAAGGGCCAACGTCGTTGAAAATCAGCCCTTTATCTCCTCTCTCCTTCTGCAGATGCTCTGTTCCGCTACATCAATTACTCTAGTACCCAGCCAAAGGCACCAATCGGCAAGTGTTTGATCAAATAGTATGTCAGACGGTTATTCCAGTGTAGAGGATCCCCATCTACTGTTAACTTTCCTACAAGAGCCACTGACTTGTGATCAGGAGCACGAACCTTTGACTCTTACTCACTAACCAGCTGGATTTGAGTTTTTGGATGAGGGTAGATGAAGGTAATATGGTTCATGTGATGTATATGAGTTCCCAAACGTGATTGGTAAAATACCACATAATAAGCTTGTGGGCAAAGTTGAAACTCATGGAATAGAAATGACAGCATGGGTAGGATGTTGGCTGAGTGATGAGAGACAGAGGGTAGTGGTGAACAGTTGCTTTTCGGAATGAAGGGAGGTGTACAGTGGGGTTCCCCAGTGGCCAGTACAGTACTAGGACCTCTGCGTTTCTCAATGTATATTCGTGACCTAGACTTAGGTGTACAGGGCACAGTTTCAAACTTTGTAATTGATACTAAACATGGAAATATTGTAAACTGTGAGGAAAATAGTGGTAAACTTCAAGAGGACATAGACAAGCAGTTGACGGATACATGGCAGATGCACTTTAATATGGGGAAGTGTGAAGTGATACATTTTGCTTAGAAGAATGAAGAGAGACATTACAAAATAAACTGCAAAATTCTAAAGGAGGTGCAGAAACAGAGGGATCTGGGTGTTTTGTACACAAATCATTCAAGGTAGCAGAGCAAGTTGAGAAAGGGATTAAACATATTATAGGATCCTGGGCTTTGTAAAGAGAGGCATAGAGTATAAAAGCAAAATAGCTATGGGGTGTAACTTTATGGTCCTGTCGCAAGGCGGGGAGCTGGGGCCAGAAAAATCAGTGAGGCATCCTGACTTCAGCAGGATCGGAAAAATCCCACCAGCGGGAGGGGCCATAAAATTCCAAACATTTATAAAACACTGGCTCTGACTCAACTGTGGGGCTGCGCACAATTCGAGATGTTGCACTTTAGGAAAGGTGCAAAAGGCTTTAGGAAGGGTGGCAGATAGGATACATGAGAAGGACAGCAGGGATGAGGAGCTTTCAGTTTCATGGATAGGTTGGAGACGCCGGGGTTGTTCTCCTTGGAGAAGAGAAGGTTGAAAGGAGATTGGATGGTGTTGAAAATCAGGAGGGGTGTAGGCAAAGTAGATAGAGAGAAACGTTCCTCACGATCCCTGTATTCTTCTCCAGTCCTACAGCCCTCTAAGCTTTCTATGTTCCTTTAATTCTGGCCTCTTGAGCATCCCTGATTTTCATTGCTCCATCGTTGGCAGTTGTCCTTCCAGCTGCCTAGGCCCTAAGCTCTGGAATTCCTTCCCTACACCCACCTGCCTCTGTACCTTTCTCTTCTCCTTTAAAATACTTCTTTAAACCTTTGACAAAGCTTTTCTTCACATGCCCTAACATCTCCTTCTGTGGCTCGGTCCCATTTATTTTTATATAATGCCTCTGTGAAGGACCTTGGGACATTTTATTGCATTAAAGATGCTATATAAATGCAAATAGTTGTGGGTGGCAAGGTCAGGATTCAGAAGCCACCGGTTGAAAATGTTTGGCAGGAACCAGAGGCGACATAAGGAAATTCTTCCTTTACACAGCGAGTGGTTAGGATCTGGAATGTGCTGTCTGAGACTGTGGTGGAGGCAGGTTTCAAAAGGGGAATTGGATAAACACCTAAAGGGAAGAAAAAAATCAGCAGTGTGGAGAAAGGGCAGGGGAGTGGGACGCGCTGAGTTGCTCCTGGAGAGATCCAAGCTCGCACAATGGGCTCAATGGCATCCCACTGCTCTATGATTCACTCTATTCTATGATTCCTAACCCTTAGACACTAAAGCCAAATGCAGTATCCTAACAGCTCAGCACAGAACCAGGGCACAATGACTCCTGATCCACATGCCTCAGCTGGTCACTGAGAAAACTCGCTGAGCCACTCAGGAAGTGCACTCGCTGGGATTTTTTAGTTCGACAATGTAATGTGGAATTCGAGAAGGATGCCAAATGTGAAGCATTTCCTATTTCACAACATTTGTTGGATCAGTCCTGAACCTGTACCTTGTTCCATTTGAGAATCCATTTGCATGTTAGCCATGTCCATTACTCATTAGCACAAAAATCACAGCATGATTACAGCACAGGAGGCCATTCTATTTGTCGTGTCTATACTGACTCTCTGAAGGAGTAATTTACCTTCCCATTCTTCTCCCCTTAACCCTGCACATTCCTCCTTTTCAGGTAATCATCCAATTCCCACTTAAATGTCTCGATTGAACCTGCCTCCACTATACTCTCAGGCAGTGCACTCTAGACCCAAACCACTCACTGCTTGTAAAATCCCTCATGTCAGCATTTCTTCTTTGCCAATTACCTTAAATCTGTGCCCTCTCATTCTTGACCCTTCAAGAACAGGACCAGATTTTCCTTATCTGCTTTGTCCAGACCCCTCAGATTTTGTACACCTCTATCAATTCTCCTCTCAACCTTTTTTAGTTAATTCATTCACGGGATGTGGGTGTCGCTGGCTGGGCCAGCATTTATTGCCCATCCCTAGTTGCCCTTGAGAAGGTGGTGGTGAGCCGCCTTCTTGAACCGCTGCCATCCATGTGGTGTAGGTACACCCACAGTGCTGTTAGGGAGGGAGTTCCAGGATTTTGACCCAGCGACAATGAAGGAACGGTGATATATTTCCAAGTCAGGATGGTGAGTGGCTTGGAGGGGAACTCCCAGGTAGTGGGATTCCCATATAACTGCTGCTCTTCTCCTTCTAGGCAGTAGAGATCATAGGCATGGAAGGAACACAGTTCCAAATTTCCAATCTACCTACGTAACTGTTGCTCCTCATTGCTGGAAGCATTCTGATGAATCTTTTCTGCATTTTCCCTAATGCCTTCACATCTTTCCTAAAGTGTGGCACCCAGAACTGGACACAATACTCCAGTTGAGGCTGAACCAGTGTTCTATATAAGTTAATATGTCCTCCTTGTTTTTCTACTGTTTAATTTTAGAAATATTCTATTGTGTTTATGCACCAAGTTTCAGACCAGCATGGCAAAGAATGTGGTTGGTACTGTTTGTGGGAATGACTGTGCCTGAGTTGGTATGACTATCTAGCCTATGAACTACAAGGATCTATAGGGAGGTTACGTGGAATCCCATTTATGTGGGACATTTTTATGGATAGAGGTTAGTCCACATAGCAAAGAGTAATAAATATACAGCCGATGTGTTACACCCACGTCACTGATATAGAGTCTCATTAACTTGTACAGAAATTATCCTTTAAAATGTTTTATTTATCAAGTCTGCAGAATGTCAGTGCTGGAATCAGGGTATTGTTTATTACAGTGTCAGCTTTAAGAATACCCAGGTCAGAAAACACAGGGTCAGAGGAACGTAGAAAATTTATAGCACAGAAGGAGGCCATTCAGCCCACCAAAGTCAAACGAGCTATTCAAGCTAATACCACTTTTCTGCCACTGAGCCAATTTTGGGACCAACTTGCCCGCTCCCTTGGATGCCATTGACTATTACTTTTCTGACTAGTCCACTTGGAATCTTATCAAAAGCCTTGTTAAAATCCACGTGGCGGTGGCGTGTTACAGTTCGCACAGGGAGTCCGAGTTGCTATGGCAGCATGCACTTTTCCAGGCATGTTGTTGCCAGGAGCTATGAAGAGTGATGTTAGAGGCTGTAGCTCTCTTTCCATCACAGGTGACCAGGAATCTCTCCTGCCCTTCCTGGCGTGCATTGGCGTGCATTGGGAGGATCTACAACCTGGTTGGCTGTCTTATGAATGTGCCTTTCTTGCCCACCTGGGGTAAGTCTCAAACCTGGGGCTTCTGGCTAAGTGGCAGGGCACTACACACTGCGCCACAAACCTCCTTTCAAAATCCATGTAGAATACATCAAATGCAGCAACCTCCTTAAAAAATTCAGTCAAGTTCCTCAGGCATGATCTTTCCTTAACAAATGCTGGTTACCCTTGATTAATTCTTACCTTTCCAAATTACTTATCCTCCCTCAGAATTTGAATAATTTTCCCACCACTGATGTTAGGCTGACTAGTCTGAAATTACTTGGTCTATCCCTCCCTTCTTAAACGGGTTGTCATATACAGAGTAAAGTTCCTTCTATACTGTCATATCAGGGGCTCCAAGTCAAGTATAGCCCAATACAAATGTACAGCAGAGGTCACTTTGGGATGAATGACATTCAATGGCATTACCCATCACTAAATCCCTCACTTCAACATTATGGGATATCACTATTGACCAGATACTTAACTGGACCAGCCATATAAATATTGGGGTACAAGGAAAGGTCAGAGGCTGGGAATTTTGTGGGGAGTAACTCATCTCTTTACTTCCCAAAGCCTGTCTACCATCTCCAAGATACAAGTCAGGAGTGTGGTGGAATACTCTCCACTTGCCTGGATGAGCGCAGCTCCAACAATAGTCAAGGAGCTTGACACCATCCAGGACAAAGCAACTCATTTCATTGACACCCCATCACCACCTTAAATATTCACTCCCTCCATCACATGTGGACAGAAGCAGCAGTGTGTACCATCTGAAAGATGCAGTGCAGCAACTTACCAAGCCTCCTTTGTTAGCACCTTCCAAACCCGTGACCTCTAACACCTAGACGGAAAAGGGCAGCAAATGTGGGGAACACTGTCATGGTGATGGGAAATTGTGACTGAGTGAGATCTATCTATAACTTCAGTAGCTAACTAAAAACATATTGAACTGTTTAAAGAGGACCTGTAATTTTTTAAACAATACAAGAAAAGACACTGACCAACATAGCTACCACTAGTCACCTGATGTCAGGTATTGTAAGTTGACCACTTTTCTGGAAAGTTCCTATATTGCAGACAAGCCCTGACATGTTGCTTGGAATTTCATACCTGGGTGGGGGGGGGGAGGAGGAGGAGGAGGAGGAGGAGGGAGAGTGGGGGGGCAGGGGAAGGGGGGGGGGCACGGGGAATGGTGGTGTCAAGGTCCACTTCAAAAGGGGACTCTTGAAAGGAATACATGAAAAATGCAAAGCACTGGATTTTAATCGACAGTAGTTCTGTCAAGACAATGGGAACCGCTGACCAAGCAGGTATATCCAACAGACACTCAAAACCCTGCGTGGAAGACAAAATAACCACATTTCCTTTTGGTTCCTACTATCTTGAAATGTGTCAAAGGTTTCTAAGATGAAAGAACAAAAATGTGATTACTTGTTCTACAACAATGACTGCAAAACAGGTTAATTGAATTCCTTTCTTGGAGTTTACAGACAGGAGGTTTAAGAACTGGTTTTGCCAAATCAGATAGAAAGAAAAGTCATCAAAGTCATCTGGAAAAACTACTGAAGGAGGCAGAAAGGAATATCTCTCTCTCTCTCTCTGTCTCTCTGAAGCTAAGATTGTCTCCAGCAAAGTACAGTTATCTGAACTTCAATTCAACTCCAGGATCCTAAAGGAAACCAGCTAACCTCAAAATGACACAACATTCAACAATCTATGCCTCAAGGACAAACAAGGGATTTAATTGTGCGTTCTTTTAACTTTTATTTGGACTCTGACTTTTCTTACTTCTGAGATTTGCGTACGTGTGTGTGTTGAGTCTTTTATTATTTCTTTCCCAGGTTTAGTAACTGATAAACCTATTCTCCCATTGACTTAAGGAAACCTGGTTTGATTGGCTCCTTATTAGAAAGTAAATACATTTGGATTGGAAAAGGCATTTACGGGGAAAATAAATCTAAAAACACCTTTACTGCGACCAACCGAGGGAGCTGAATAGAGGAGAGCTAGTCCACCCCTCCTCACCTGGTTGTAACAACACCATCACAAACAAGTTCCCCTCCAAGCCACACACCATCCTGACTTGGAACTATACTGCCAGTCCTTCAGTGTCACTGGATCCAAATCCTGCAACTCCCTCCCTAACAGCACTATGGGTCTACTTGCATCACGTGTCCTGCAGCGGTTCAAGAAAACAGTTCATCACCATCTTCTCAAGGGAAATTAGTGATGGGCAATAAATGTTGGCCTTGCTCTTATCTCATGAACAGATAAAAACAAAATAATATTTTCGGACTGGAGGGTGGTATAAAGTGGAGTTCTCCCAGGTTCAGTACTAGCATCACTGCTGCTTTGGATGTACATTAATGGCTTGGATTTGGGCACAGTTTTGAAAGTTGGAGATAGCACAAAACTTGGAAGAGTAGCAAAGAGTGAGGGAGATGGTAACAGGCTTCAAGAGGCCATAGGCAGACTGATGGAATGGGTGGACATATGGCAGATAAAATTCAATGCAGAAAAGTGTGTGAGGTGATACATTTGGGTAAGAGGAAGGAAAAGACAAAATGCGTGCTGAGTAGTACAAGTTTAAAGGGAATGCAAGAATAGAGAGATTTGGGGATGCTTGTGCACAAATCTTTGAAGGTTGCAGGACAGGTTAACAAAGCGGTTATAAAGTATATGGGATCCTGGGCTTTATAAATTGAATAAAAAGCCAGGAAGTTATGTTTAAACCTGTATAAGACACTGCTTTGGCTCCAGCTGGAGTATTGAGTTCAGTTCTGGCCACTATACAAAAAAAAAACACTTTAGGAAGGATGTGGAAACTTTGAAGAGCGTCCAGAATGGCCCCAGGGATGAAGAATTACAGTTAACATGGGTATACTGAAGAAGCTGGAAATGTTCTTTGAGAAGATGAAGAGAAGATTTGATATAAGTATTTAAACCATGAAGGGTTCAGATAGAGGCAATAAAGAGCAACTGTTTCCTATGGCTGAAGGAAATAACCAGTTGGCACAGATTTAAGATGAATGGCAACAAAATCAGAGGCAACATGAGAAAAAAAGACCTTATTTACACAAGGAGTGATTAGGATTTGGAGGGCGAGAGTGCGAGTTTGAGCAGGTGCGTGGGTGTGCACTGGAAAAGCCCCCTGAGCCACAGAGCTGCCTCGGGGAGATGAAGAGTTTTGAAGATTAAAAATGAAGATTTTTTAAATGTTAACATGCCCCCTCATGTGACTCTGTCAGAAATTAGGATGATTTTTTTTTAATTTTTTTAAATCATTTTTTAAAAAAATGATTTTTTACTGACAGATCGAAGCCTCATCCCACCCGTGGATGAGGTTTCACAAAAAATGCAAAGGCCGCTTGGCCTTTTCACCTGCCCACCAACTGCTAGGTTGGACAGGCAGCGAATAGTTTAACTCAATGGCATTGTTGAAGGCCTTAATAGGCCTTTAAGCTGTTGGCGGGCGTGCTGCCGACTCCCGCTCGCGCCTGCCGACTGAAATATCATGTGAGTGCTCGATGACGTTGGGACGTTCACCTGGCATCATCACGTGTTATTTTATGCTTGAGTGGGTCGGCTGCGTGCCCCCCCCCGCCCCCACCATTCAGAGAAAAACCCTGCCCCATATGTTCACATGTTCAGATGGACACAGGTTCAATAGTAACACTCAAAAGGCAATTGAATGGAGCAGCAAAAATTGCAGGGATATGGGGAAAGGGCAGGGGATTGGCACTCACTGGATTGCTCTTGAAAGAGCCAGGACAGGCTTGATGGGCCAAATGTTCGCCGATATGCTGTACAGTACTATTCTATGATTCTAGGTTCTACACTCCACAGTCAAGCAGTCCTTGGTCTGGGATGCACAACTTAGATACATTGTCCCAATAACGTCCCTCAGCCCCAGTCTCAGAAGAGGATCTTGTATAATACTGCTGTGTCATTTTTCCATAAATGGCCCACACGTTCTCTGGCCTGTCTGAGTAAGATGACATTGTACTCCATCAGAGACAATTTTGTGTTTTGTCCCAGTGCTCATTAGAAACTAGACTGAGGGTGTCTAAACTGATCTCACATGGGCCCCTTCCAGTCAGCAGATTAAGAACACTTTCACCCCATCAGTCTGGTCTGATATTCAGGAAATGGGTGCACCACATTTGTAACATTTCCTAACAAAGTCAAGGGTTTGGAGGGGGCAGGGAAGAGGAGGCAAGGCCATGATCACATCAACCATGGTCTCATTGAATTGTGCAGCAAGCTCAAAGTACCAAATGGCCAACTCATGCTCCTATTTCCTATGTTCTTAAATACAGAACTCGGTCACAAATAGATATCACTGAGCGTCAAATCTAAGTAAAACGATTGAACTAAATAATGTGAGTAAGCCATACTAGATGCTGTCGTAATGTTCTTAGCTTGGAAGCAATGAACAAATCTAAACAGGAAGGAGCAGAACTTTCAGGAATTTAACAACCAGGCCTCACTAACATCCCATAAAATGCAGCCATAAGGAGGCAGCCAGTAGACAACGGTCAAGCTACTTCCACTCCGTGAAGTTGCAGGGAGAAGGTTCTGTGGGTGGAAGGGGGAAAGATGCCCAGATTTTCCATGTGCGAGGCCAGAGAAGCACTCCTGCTCTTCATAGAGCCAAAACAATGCAAAAAGAGGCCATTCGGTCAATCGAGTCCATGCTGGATCTCTATAGAACAATCCAGTCATCGCCATTCCCTGCTCTATCCCCATAGCCCCACAAGCTTATTTCCCTCAAGTGTCCATCCAATTTTCTTTTGAAATCATTCATCGTCTCTGCTTCCACCACCCTCATAGGCAGCGAGTTCCAGCTCATTCCCACTCACTGTGTAAAAAGGTTCTTCCTCACACCCCCCTGTATCTCACCCAAAACCTTAAATCCATGTCCCCCTAGTCCTTGCACCATCAGCCAATGGGAACAGCCTCTCTTTGTCTACTTTATCCAAACCTGTCAGAATCTTGTCCACCTCTATCAAATCTCCCCTCAATCTCCTTTGCTCCAAGGAGAACAGCCCCAGCTTCTCGACCCAACCTTGTGGCTAAAACCCCTCATCCCTGGAACCATTCTGGTAAATCCCCACTGCAACCTCTCGATGACCCTCACACCCTTCCTAAGGTGCGGTGGCCAGAACTGGATTCAATACTCTAGTTGTGACCTAACCAGAACTTTATAAAGGTTCAGCATACCTTCCCTGCTTTAGTACTCAATATGCTTATTTACAAAGGTCAACGTCCCATATGTTTTGCTCTCAGTATGTCCTGCCACCTTCAAAGATCGATGATATCGACTCCCAACACTCTGTTCCTGCACATTCTTTAGAATTGTGCCAATAAGTCTGTATTGGCTCTCCCTAACCCTCCTGCCAAAGTGCACTTCACAGTTCTCTGTGTTAAGATCCATCTATCACTTGTCTGTCCATTTGGTTAGTGGCCTACCTACATCCTGTTGCAGGTGCTGGTACCATCCCCACTGCCTGTCACACCTCCGAGTTAGGTGTCATTGGCAAATTCTGAACTTTTACTCTGTATTCCAAAATCCAAGCCATTTATAAGTATCAAAAAAAACAGAGGTCCTAACACTTACTTTTAAGGGATACCACTGTCTTCTACTCACCAGTCTGAAAATCAGCCATTTACCATTTCCTGTCCCCTAAAAGAAAGGTTTTTGTGAATTAACTCTGGACCCTCCACTGATCAGAATTTAACGCCCATTCTGCCCGATGTCGGCTGGTTGGAGAGAGTTAAAATTCCCTCTTAATTGTTGCTTGGTCTTTGATACTACCAGCTTCAATATTTATCCCCAATATGCTATTCCGTGACTCCATTGCCCTTTTGGTCTTAGGGTGGGATTTAACAATGGCGGGGTTTTACAGTCCTGCGAAAGTCAACAGCTTGCCACATTTTACAGCCCTGTGCCTCTCGCAGAGGGACTGTAAAATTCTGCCCTTAATTTCTTGAGTTTCAACATGTGCCCATTACTTCAATTCTTCGCCATGGTGAACAATCAGTTTTGTCAATATTCATAATCTATTCATAATGTTGAGAGCTTAATTTAATCAGAACATCTCTATTCTTATCTAAAGGGAAGTGTGTAAATGATTAAAAATGGTTTGATAACTGAGAGGATTATTACAACCATTAACTGGCTGTCAAAGTATCACAGTAAAAGCATCCAGGCAGGAGTAGCTTGATCTGTAAACTTCATCCAAAACTTTGCTGCCTGTATCCTAACTCCCACCAGATCCTGGTCACCCCTGTTTGCTTGCTGTCCTATGCTGGCTAATGGTCTGCCAATACCTCAGGTTTTAAAATTCTCATTCTTGTATGTTAATCTCTCCATGGCCTCGCCCCTCCCTATCTCTGTAACCCCCAGCCCTCCAAGACATATGTACTCCTCCAATTCTGGTCTGTTGTGCACCCCCAATGTTAATCACTCCACCATTGGTGGTGGTGCCTTCAGCTGCTGAGGTCCTACATTCTAGAACTTCCTCCTCACACTTCTGGGTTTCTCGAGCTCACTTTCCTCTTTTATGAGGCCCCTTGAAACTTGCTGACCAAGCTCCTGGTCACCTATCTGAACAGTTACATCTGTGGCTCGGTGTCAAATTTTATCTGATAATCGCTCTTACAAATTGCCTTTCAGGGGAGATGGTGGAGAGTGGTAATGTCACTGGACTAGCAATCAAAGGTCTAGGCTGGTGCTCTGTGGGTGTAAGTTCAAATCCCACCATGGCAGCTGGTGGAGTTTAAATTTAATCAATGAATATGGAATATAAAGCTAGCCTTCCTAATGGTGACCATGATAGCTATCATATTGTAGGAACCCATCTGGTTCACTAATGTCCTTTAGGGAAGTAAATCTGCCATCCTTACCTGGTCTGGCCTCGAGTTCTATGAGCAGTTTTTGTCTCCTTACTTAAGGAAGGATGTAAATGTATTGGAGGCGGTTCAGAGGAGGTTTATTAGATTAATACCTGGAATGAGTGGGTTGTCTTATGAGGAAAGGTTGGACAGACTGGCTTGTTTCCACTGGAGTTTAGGAGAGTGAGCGGTGATTTGATTGAAGTGTATAAAATCCTGAATGGCCTTGACAAGGTGGATGTTGGAAGAATGTTTCCTCCTGTGGGTGAGTCTAGGGGGCACTGTTTTAAAATTAGGGGTCACCCTTTTTAGGACAGAGATGTGGAGATATATTTTCTCAGAGAGTTGTGCAACTTTGGAACTCTCTGCCTCAGAAGGTGGTGGAGGCAGGGTCACTGAATATTTTTGAGGCAGAGGTAGCTAGATTCCTGTTAGGCAAGGGAATCAAAGGTTATTGGGGGTAGATGGGAATGTGGAACTTGAAACACATGATGATCAGCCATGATCTTATTGAATGGCGGAGCAGGCTCGAGGGGCCGAATGGTCTACTCCTGTTCCTATTTCTTATTCTCATGATCTTACATGACACCAGACCAATGAAATGTGGCTGACCCTTAACTGCCCTCTGAGTGACCTAGCAAGCCTCTCAGTTCAAGGGCAATTAGGGATGGGCAACACACGCTGGCCTAGCCAGGGACGCCCGCATCCCTTGGGGAAAGTAAAGGAGGACAGGAGGAAAACACTTGGGAAGGGTTTTTAGGACCTCAATGGCGCTACATGAATGCAAGTTGTTGTTGCTCTATGAGTCAACACGAGGCAAGACATACAAATCGAAAATGCTGGAAAAAACAGGTCCCTTTCTCAAACAACTGAGAACAATAATGCAGGAGAGCATTAACCCCACTCCTATCCTTTCATACACCGCTTCGGAGGGACATCTCCAGATCCACCTGACGGTGTAAAATATATTTTGTTAAGGGCCCGCGGTCCAGTGAGACTTTACTTAAACACAGGGAAGAAGTGGTGTTTAAGATGCAGGTCTCAGAACAGAGCAAGAACAAGAACAGAAAGCTGGGAGCAGCAATCGTTACATAGGAATGCTCACACACACACACACACACACACAGAAAGAGGAGTCTGACCACGATTTTCTCCTGTGGACTATTTCAATGAAAGCTCCGCTCTTTCAAGTTGAGTATATGCGTCCATTCCGTAAATGGTCTCAACATGCATTCCTAGTCTAATGAGTACATCAGAGCTCGGGTCTCCAATCTAAACATAACCTTTTCTTTACAGTACCCATGCAACTGCTGTGTATTTCCTGTAGTCACCGTGATGTTAACAGTTTGTTATAGCCAGTAGCAATCCGTATATCAACAAAGGTGCAAGGTACAGTTCAATTCTCTTATTCCCGCTAACTTAGTTTTGGGACACAGCACACAGGATTCTAGGCACTCGCCAAAGTGTTAGTACTCTGTGTGTGTCTGTGTGTGTGTGTGTTAGTACTCTGTGTGTGTGTGTGTGTGTGTGTGTGTGTGGAGTCTGTGTGTGTGTGTGTGGAGCCTGTGTGTGTGTGTGTGTGGAGTCTGTGTGTGGGTGTGTTAGTACTCTGTGTGTGTTAGCACTCTGTGTGTGTGTGTTAGTACTCTGTGTGTGTGTGTGTGTGTGTATGTGTGTGTGGAGTCTGTGTGTGTGTGTGTGTGTGGAGTCTGTGTGTGTGTGCGTGTGTTGGTACTCTGTGTGTGTGTTAGCACTCTGTGTGTGTGTGTTAGTACTCTGTGTGTGTTAGTACTCTGTGTGTGTGTGTGTGTGTGGAGTCTGTGTGTGTGTGTGTGTGTGTGTGTGTCTGTGTGTGTGTGTGTGTTAGTACTCTGTGTGTGTGTGTGTGTGTGTGGAGTCTGTGTGTGTGTTAGTACTCTGTGTGTGTTAGCACTCTGTGTGTGTTAGTACTCTGTGTGTGTGTGTGTGTGTGTGGAGTCTGTGTGTGTGTGTGTCTGTGTGGAGTCTGTGTGTGTGTGTGTGTGTGTGTCTGTGTGTGTGTGTGTGTGTTAGTACTCTGTGTGTGTGTGTGTGTGTGTGTGTGGAGTCTGTGTGTGTTTGCCGTTTAAATAAAAATCTTACCACCGAATTTCGCACCGTAAACTCGGCAGAACTCCAGGTTGGCCACCTTGAATCGGGGTGGGAGGTAACCGGAGGAACCTGGCTTAATTGGAGCCGCGAATGAAGCCAACTCCAGGATTCAGTGCAATCTGCTGAATAATAAAACCGGCCCCGCGTTAGGATAGAGCTGCTTCTCTTGTTTTCACCTGTCAGCGACACAAAGAATCTCAGGGACAACGCATAAAAGTTCCTTTCTTAGACACAGGTACAAAATGTTCGGGTAAACGCACACATTCTCATATACACCGGCTCGTTTTGATATATAACGTGGGCAGCCTTGTGAATGTAACAGTGCAGTGCAGTCCTGGATCATAACCAGCCAGTTAAGATATACCTAAATTTTATGTAACTATACATACATCAGTCCCAGACAGCCCCAAAGTTTTCCCACGGTGCAAACCTGGCTCACTAATACTCTAAGATGCAGGGTGATTGTAACCCGTAAAGTTAACTAAAACTATAAAAAGTGCTTCTTTTTACCACATCACCGGAATGTGTTCTCAAGTAGTTCTGCGAGGGACTTGCACACAGGAATAACTAAACCGGAAAATTAAACTTACTCTCTGTCTGACTCAATACAAACTCTCCTTCAGATTTCTACCCACCCAGGGCAATTAGGGATGGGCAAAAAGTGCTGGCAAACGTCCACATCCCGTGAAAGAATAACTTTTTTTAAAGGAAATTCTCGGTACCCACTAACTCTTGGAATTGGAATGCAACCTGCAGCTTATTTTTCAAGGTTTCAGTTTACTGTGTCTCTAACTTTAACCCTGCTGCCTGCTTTACTTTATACCTTGCGCAGTTCCCCCGGATTTTTCGTTCTTGCGCCTCTGTCTGTTCTCCCCACCCCCACCCCCCTGCTCTCTGCTCGCACTTTTATCTCAGCTGCCTGCATTTCAGTCTTTGCTTCATTTTCAGAACCCCTTGGTTCGGCACTTGCAAACCCAGCGAGTGGGAAGCAGAGAGTTCACCCAGCAGCGGCTTAGCCCGCTCGTCCCAGCAATGGTTCCGATTGTCGACGCTCCTCCAGGTGTGAATCTAAAAGCCCATCTCGGATTGTTTGTGGAGTTCGAATCCATTTAGGATCCACTCGTTGAAAAGTTCCAGCTGGCCCCTGTGAATTCAACAATTTACGCCAGAAAGTCTTTTAATTTAAATTCGATAACGATGTAATTTGTCCCATTTCAATCCTAGCCCCAGTTTATACAGATATAATTATGTGTAGGTGTATATAAATCTTCAAATAATTCAGCCTGGGCGGGGGGGGGGGGGGGGGGGGGGAGTTGGGGGTGGTCTCAAGGGTTGATATTAAAACTCATAGACGTTTGCAGCACAGGAGGGGGGCCATTCGGCCCACCGTGTCCGCGCGGGTCAGCACAGCTCTGACTGCGCTGATCCCATTTTCCAGCGCTTGGCCCGGGCTATAGCCACGCAAGTGACTGTCCGAAAAAAAAAACTCTTTTCAAAGCTGGAGATGGCATCACCCTGGAATCCGGGACGAATCCCCTTCTCCGACATCAGCTCCCCTCCAGCGTGGCGACGAATTAGTTTGAACCGGTCGGGTGGTGGGGGGGGGGGTGGGGGGGGGGCGGAGGGTGGACACCAGAGGGGAAATTTGAAACGTTGGAGCTTGCTATGTTTGCATCTTTAAACCTTAACAGCTCTGCTGAAGCGTGTCGCTGATACACCCACCCACCCGCTCTTCCCAAACCCAAAAGCAGAGGAGCAGCCAATCGCAGCTCCCTCTGTCTGAGCAGCCGGCTTCCACACCTCGTCCTCTGGATAAAAAGCAGGCGGAAGTTTGCATTCGGCGCTGGGTCTGAATTGAACCCCCTTTGGAGAGGCCAAAAAACAAAGAGAGGAGCCGATTTAACACCCACTGTAACAGCAAGAGGCAAAGAGACGGGAGTAGGGGGGGTGGGTGGGTGGGTGGGTGGGTGGATGGGGCGTGAACTGGATTTACAGATATGAGTGGATTCGAACCGGCAGCAGGTAAACCATGGAACCTGGCGGATGGCCAGAGTTCGTCCGATTCAATCCCGAAACAAACATTTCGTGAGAGTAAAATAACGCAGCATTGACAGTGAATAGCAGGGGCTGTGACTGCTGTTAAAATCTTTCGTTTATTAGACAGGAGCTTCAGTCAATTTTAATTCTTGTAGTATAATTTGGTGGGGGGTGGGGTGGGGTGGGGGGGTGGTGGAGGTGGTGGGGGGAAGCTCCGAGAAATCGCCTGGACAAGATGAAATAATCCTGAGTTGAGAATGATCGGTAAATCAGTGAATTCACTTGCATACCCTCTAATTTATATTCCATCTACAGATTTATACAGTGTGACCGCACTTCGCTGTTAAAACCCTCTGGTTCGCTGGATCCAAACAATATCCAAGTGAGCACAGGAACCCTCAACCCCTGTTTGTTAGCCACGTCTCTCTCTCTGTGTTATCTGGTCGGTAGACGTGCCCAAAACAGCTTCACCCTGAAAGAGCAGCAAGGAATGTCCCATAGCACAGGACGATCAGGTACATCAACCATCTTCCTTCAGTCACAATTTGCACGCGCGAGTTTCGGCACGAACAGTTTCCCGAGGCCCACACTTTTGCCCATTACTGTACCTCCTGAGCGTGGCGATTCTCCCTTCACTGCTGGGGAACTGTGATGTAAAACGGGTTGTAAATGAGCATCCAACAGGGCAGCACAGAAAGGACGCTCTTTCTGGCGTGTGGAAAGAATTAGTGATTTAAATTAGGATTTCCAGTTCTGCTCAAAAGTAATCGGTGACTGCTGTTAGGCTTCTTGATTGGTGACTTGGTGGCATTTAGCTCTGCAAGGAGCGAGGTGGACTGATATTAGTGATGTTGAATTTGTATTTTCAGTCAGCACAATTGAGGAAGTTAGATTGTTTTAAGTAATGTACAGGATAAGATTAAATCTGATGTCCAGTGCGTGATTGTATCTGATGTTCAGTGTGTGATTGTATCTGATGTTCAGTGTGTGATTGTATCTGATGTCCAGTGTGTGATTGTATCTCATGTTCAGTGGGTGATTGTATCTGATGCCAGTGTGTGATTGTATCTGATGCCAGTGTGTGATTGTATCTCATGTTCAGTGGGTGATTGTATCTGATGCCAGTGTGTGATTGTATCTGATGCCAGTGTGTGATTGTATCTGATGCTCAGTGTATGATTGTATCAGATGTCCAGTCTGTGATTGTATCTGATGTTCAGTGTGTGATTGTATCTGATGTTCAGTGTATGATTGTATCAGATGTCCAGTGTGTGATTGTATCTGATGTTCAGTATGTGATTCTATCAGATGTTCAATGTGTGATTGATCTGGTGCCAGTGTGTGATTGTATCTGATGTCCAGTAAATGATTATATCTGGTGCCAGTATGTGATTGTATCTGATATTCAGTGTGTGGTTGTATCTGATGTCCAGTGTGTGACTGTATCTGATGTTCAGTGTGTGATTGTATCAGATGTTCAGTGTGTGATTGTATCTGGTGCCAGTATGTGATTGTATCTGATATTCAGTGTGTGATTGTATTTGATGCTAGTGTGTGATTGTATCAGATGTTCAGTGTGTGATTGTATCTGATAGTCTTACGGTAAGGCACAGGGTAAGATTGACTCTGATGCGAATGCATAATATTGAGATACAGGGAGAGCTTGTCTCTTAAAATCAAAAAATCAACGTGTCACACCTTAAATGATGCCCAGTCTGTGTGAGTGTGAGATTGACATTGGTACAAGTTTGTAATAATTTTATTAAAAACATGTACAGCGTGAGATGGACTGTAATACAAGTGTGTAATAATTTTATTACAGGCAGGTGCAGAGTGAGATTTACTCTAGTACAAATTTGAAAGAATTTTATTACTCAAGTAGAGGGTTAGATTGACTCTGGTGCGAGTGTGAAATAATTTTATAACAGGCAAGGTTCGAGTTGAGATTGATTGGTACAAGTGTGTAATAATTTAATTACTCGGGGTGGAGAGTGAGAGTGACTGGTACAAATCCGTAATGCCTTCATTAGTGAGGTACAGAGTGAGATTGGCTCTGATGTGCAAAAATCTGACAATCGGGTTCAGTAGAAGTGCACCTGATGGCTCAGTATGTACCTTTCGCAGTCAGGTGGGATGGTTCATAACAGCAAGGAAGTGTCGTTTGTTGAGTTCATGTTTGGTGAATTTTACACTTTCGCGGCCGAAATCAAAACTCACGGCCAGAGCGCAGAACTAAAGCGTAGGTCAAAATGATTTTCACCACAGCAAATAGTTTTCAGTTAGTGCTGAATTTCAGCATGGACCTTGTGTAAGTCTGTGTGAGGAGGGGAGAGGACGGGGGTCTTTTAAAGGTAACCAATTAAGTGAAATCAGCGGCTTTGTCAAAAAAATAATATTTGTTTTGTAAGGGATTCAGCGGCCCAGCGTTTCCACTCTGTTGCTTCGGTCTCTGTGATATTCCAGCCTCTGCCTAGGTCTCATTAAGAGCCGGATTGGGCCCAGTTTGTGTCAGTAGGTTGTTTGAATCTTGTTGAGATTTACACAGATGTAACATCACTGAAATCAGGGAAGGAGAAACAATGAATCCGCTCCCCCCACTTTCTTCACCCCCTTCATTCAATCATTTATTCGTTTGCTCGCTGATTGATTTATTAGCGTCGTGGATGCAAATGACATTTTAAGATGGCACCTTCTATTATTGCGCACGGTAAGATCCCACCGCATTTAATCGATTGCAACGGTAAAAAAAAATTCCCGAAAGCCGAGGGAGTTGAGCGGGAGGTTGGATTGGAGTAAACTCCCACAAGTGCAGAATCTGTAGGTTTTTAAGGATTTGTGAGAGTTTTTTTTCCCCCCTCCATTTCTTTTTGTCAGCGGCGATAAACAGTTTCGTTTAAAGCAGAACAGTCAAAGAATGAAACAATTCGGAGAAAGGAATGTTCTCTCTGACTCCAGGAAGAGTTGCGGAGGGTAAATGCCGCCGTTAGCAATTGTTCGCAGGGTAGTTAACCGGCTGGGAACTGGATGGACTCAGCACTGACTGAACGGAGAGGTGGTCTGTGCACCAGGCTTCGGTTCTGTACGGGTTTAGGAGGGCTGACCTCTTTCAAATGGACAAATTGACGCTTCCGATGCCGTCCCCCGGGATGTGTCCGGTTCTATACGGGCACGGATTTGTTTAAATAATCTGTAATGAATGCAAACAAAAGCGGACCCCCTAGAGGGGAGGGGGGCCCTCAAGGCTGCCTTTTAACGGATGAAACAGGTTGCCTGGTGTTAGCCGGCTCCAGCTCCTCTCCTGTTCATATTTAAACTATTAAGTAACACAGGTAAGGCTAGAATATATCTCAACTACACAATAATAATAAAAAAAAGATTCAGAGCCTTCGTCCAGAGGCAATTGGAAGTAGAACCGGCTGATATCTGGGGCAGAATAAATGAACCGAACCGGTGTATGAAAAGGGGGAAAAATTGTGGCTCCATTACTAGAAACATAAGATTCATTTGGCGAGATTAAGTACACGAAGCGAGGTGATGCTGATCTATTAAACTTGCACAATGCTGGGTAATAAATATCCCACCAGGTTGATGTAGCCAATGTTAACCTGGGTACACGGAAATTAATCAGCGATCCTTACATTTCAACAGAAACAGTCTTTAAACCTCGTTACAAGTTGTAGAGATCCTTCTGACTGAATTGTTGACGGGAGTATTAATCGGCAGGCGGGTACTGGACTTATTTTTGCCTCGTTTAAGGGAAACGAATGTGAGCGTGAAATGAAAGCCTGCGTTCGGACAACGGCCAGAGACGTCCCGGTTTCCAATGCGCCAATATTTCAGGCCGAAGGAACATCCAAACGCGGTGCTGGTTGCGGACGCTGGACCCACATTGCCGGCTCAGTTTGACTCTCACTCCGCGGCACCCACAGGATCATTTCTAAATTCTACACGGAATTCTCAGGGACAGGAATGGAGTGTTTCCACATCGGTCTGGAGCTGTCTGTCCCCGGGGTCGGGTCGGTGCCGCCGTCACGTGTGATTTAACCGGACTTGCCTTATTTTTTGGTGACTTGCCTGTTGCATTTTGTGGAATTTGCAATCAGTGGGGATGTTGGTAAGAGAGATTCCAGTTGGCCGGGTTAGATTGTTGGGAAAAGTAGACAGGGGCAGATAGTCAGGATAACTGGAGTGCAGCTCAGAGCGTACACTCAATCGAATTACCTGGATTCATTTCCAGCGTTTCCAGTTCGTTTCCCCAATGCACCAGTTCTGCTTATTCGGTTGACGTTTCGAGTCCTCATGATAGTTCTGTCGAAGGGTCATGAGGACTCGAAACGTCAACTCTTTTCTTCTCCGCCGATGCTGCCAGACCTGCTGAGTTTTTCCAGGTAATTCTGTTTTTGTTTTGGATTTCCAGCATCCGCAGTTTTTTTGTTTTTATCTCTGTGCTTATTCGGTGTTTAGTTGCCAGGATACTTGGAATTCCCCCTTCGGGTGTAATTAATGCTCATTTTTAAATGTGCTTTTTCCCAATTATAAATAGGTTTGATTGAAAATGTGCGGGTTTGAGGGGGTGAGGGGCGGTGTTAGAGTGAGTGGGGTAGGTGAGCCAGATTTTGTGTTTGTAAACTGTTAGAAGGAGGGGGATAGACCTGTCCTCTTTCTGATAGATCCCGATACTCGAGAGCTGCAAACTCTGGCACTTGGTGTGTGTGTATGTGTGTGTGTGTATATATATATATACATATATATATATGTGTGTGTGTGTGTGTGTGTATATACATAAATGTGTGCGTATGTGTGTGTATATCTATGTGTGTATGTAGATATATGTGTATATATATGTGTGTGTGTATATCTGTGTGTGTGTATGTGTGTGTATGTGTGTATATGTATATGTATATGTGCGTATGTGTATATGTGTGTGTATATATGTGTTAGTTAATCGTAAACAGCAATTATTTCAAGAGAATGACAAAGTGATTTACCAGCACCCGGGGCCCGCTTTGTATGAGAACAAGCAGACAAATTTTGTTTGTGTGTGTGTATATATATATATATATATATATCCTGTTTACGAAAGCAAACTGTTCAGGTACCGATTCGCCCTAAATTTAATTCCAACCTCGAGCGGGGTTAGAATGCGGATTCGTTGGCAATGCTCATTTTGAAACCTGCAAACTGGTTCAGCTTCCAGAGGTATTTCAGTAAAGTTTACCTCGGGGGTAAGGTCCACTCTTTGGCTCCCCAGATTCTGAAGTGGGGGGGGGGGGGGGGGGGTTGTTTTAGAACATTTGGGTGTTGTCTGCCGCGCAGCCTAACCGAATAACATTGGTCAGCCGAACAGCGCTAGCAGATAAGCAACGGTCCTCGTTGTTTACCTGTTAGAAATCGGAAATAAACTGGCAGGTGCTGGGCTGCCGAGTAGGTCAGTCGGCACCTGAACGCAAGCAGACAGGTTAGCATTTCTGGGGAACATCTGGAACTACTTTCGGCACTCGGCTTCGCTGAAACGAGATGCTGCTCTCTACTACTCCCTACACTCGAGCGGAGAGTGTTGCGGTTGTTCGTTAGCTGAATGGAAAGTTTAACTGACCCCCTCCCAGTGCGGGCAAAGCAACAAGTCTCGGCTGCTTCGGGGGCACAAGTTCCTCAAGATCCCTGCTGGAAATTCCCAGTTCTTGGATCTCACCTTCTAACAGGTGCACCCCCCCCCCCCCCCTCCAAGAACACTGCCCAGTTGCGAATTCTCCTCAAGAGGTCATTTTCAAAGCGACGTCTCTCGCCATTATAGAGCAGAGGCTTCGTCTCTCCCCACAGGATTTAAATGTAATTAAAATTTAATATACAACCTGCAGGATCGCCGAAAGTCGTTCACTGCACGAAAAATAATTGCGAACAATACAGTTTGTACCTGTGCAATAATCCACTCCCTCTTAATATTCAACGCGCTGTGACAGTCTAAGACGGAAATTGCTCTCCTAACCCGTTAGAATAAATATCAGTGGATTGTGGGGTGTATATGAACTATAGAACAGGGATGGGTTATCAGGAAGGATAAGTGTACATTAGATTGAATATAGTAAGGAACCAGAGAGCCTGTAATTAGAGTCGATGACTCTAATCTCCTGCTGTTGTCGGTCCACATCTGGCATTTAGACAGCACATTGAGCTGGGCAAGGAACTGAGAATTTGGGGATACCACATCAATTAAAAAAAAGGATAAATGAGCAATTCGATAACGTGTTTCTAAGAATCTTGTTATAGTATAAGTGACACGCGGCTCTAGGCAGGCTTCAGGGCCGGTGTTGATGTGGATTTGAAAGTCAATCGCTGAAGTTTGACCATGGTCTCAGTACAGTCCATGGGGGTATTCCCTGCTCTGCTCCCTCCACTTCGGTAAACGGCACCTTCAGTGCCCGGTAGCGCTCTGTGCCCCCAACCCTCTCAATGCGATGCTCTCGGTGTAAGAGAAGCGGCTCAAACGTTACTTTTCGAAAGATGAACGAATACATGCGGGAACCTGGGAGGCGGTCGGATGTGCGAGAGGAAGGGGCTGGGACCTTTTTGGTCCCCACTTCTGCACGAGGTCGTCCCGGACTCATTTCAGGACAGAGACGCCGGCACTTCAATGCTTCTCATGTCCAGATTAATTAGCAGTTCCATCCTCCCTCTCCCCAGCACCTCTCCATTTTAATTTGCCAAGCAGTGAAGTTTTGGAAAGGGTTATTCGGACCAAAGAAGCCTTTCTGTCTGCAGGACAGACCGCCTGCAATTTCACTGAAACGAGATTGAGGAGAGAGTTCGGGTTT
The DNA here is from genome assembly GCA_026770705.1 of Isurus oxyrinchus. Taxonomy (NCBI): domain Eukaryota; kingdom Metazoa; phylum Chordata; class Chondrichthyes; order Lamniformes; family Lamnidae; genus Isurus; species Isurus oxyrinchus. The sequence continues at coordinate 113,265,130 of JANJGN010000017.1, forward strand.
GGTTACAGCAACAATTCTATTTAGCTACGAGAGATATAAATCTGCACACACCGGTATGTTTATTGCGGGGAATGTGGTCGCAAAATCCAAACCCGCAGGGTTCGGGTAGTCATAGAGCTATGCAGCGCAGGAACAGACCCTTCGGCCCATCGTGTCCACCCAGCGCCTCTCCTATTGGATTTATTAAGGAATCGCACAGGCAGCAATGGGGTTTTAAGAATGCGTCGGGCGGAAAAAATCAAGTGTCGGCTGGACCAAACAGACGGAGCAGGTGTGTGAGGTGGGCAGGAAGTGTGGCCAGTGCTGGTGAGCGGCTCTGTGCTGCATGCCCAGGGGAGACTCTCTCTCTCTCTCTCTCTGTGTGTCTATTCAGGCCGGCTCCTGCTGCTTTTCCCCCCGGGCTTTGGTTTCTTCGCCAACCCTCTGATTTCTCGACCTTGCGACGAGACAAGTGACAAGTGTCAGGGTCAACCCAAGCCCCCCCACACCGCCCCACCTCCCCCCCACCACCCCACCTTTTTTTTAATATATATTTTCGTTTAATTTCCGCCAGGCCATTGAAATGGAAATCAGGCCAGCCGCGCAAGAATGGGTTAACGAGGCAGCGGCGGTGGCGACCAGTGAAGTAGAGAGAGGAAGCGAATCTATCAAAGTGAGAGTAATTAGAGAGAGAGAGAGAGAGAGAGAAAGAAGAGGGTGGGGGTTGTGAGCAGAGAGAAACAGAGCGATAGAGTTGGAGGGAAAGAGAGCAAGAGAGACAGATGAACAGATATAGCAAAAGCAAACACACAGGAAAAGACAGAAACAGAGACACAGAGAGAGAGAGAGAGAATGGACTGATAAAGGTGTCAGGAAAAAGATAAATAGTGAAAATAAATGAAATAAAATTCAGGACGGAAACATATATAAATGGGAAATAGAATCATAGATTGACCCAGCACAGAAGTAGGCCATTCGGCCTATCGAACCTGTACTGGCTCTTTGAAAGAGCTTTTCAATTCGCCTCACTCTTGCCCATAGCTGCACCAATTTCCCTCTTCACGTATTTATCCAATTCACCTTTGAGAGTTATTATTGAATCTGTTTCAGCACCTCTTCAGGCAGATCACAATAACCCATGGGATACATTTTCCCCCCTTATCTTACCTCGACCTCTTTTGCCAATTATCTTAAATCCATATCCTCTAGCTGCCACTGGAAACAGTTTCTCCTTACTTATCCTATCAACGCTTGTAAGGAGAATCCTAGAATCTTATTTTTAAATTATTCATTTAGCCCAGATGCAGTAATTACAGCAGATTCTTAAAATTTCAGTTTGCATACCGAATCTTCACTCAGCTTCTCCCATTTAACTTGGAGTCACCACAATACTGGTTGATCATTCTTCTCCCTGTCAGTCACCCGCTGCTCTCCAATCCCACTGCCTTTAAGTCTCTCACCACCGCATCTTTCCACCTGGTTTCAGGCCTGTCTCTTCTTCCTGGCAGCCCCACCTCCATCATTCACCTCACCACATTTCCCCTCTCTCTCCACAATAGAGGACCATAACACTTCAATCTCTTCCCTGTCTTTGCTGCTCCCACAATCTTCACCGACTCCCTGATGTGCCGGTTTCTGATCTTGTCCTTTCTCATTACTCCACACATCCATCGCAGTTTCCAAATCTCATTAGTATCCAGTCGTTGTTCCTCTCTTCTTGGTGTTGGCCAAGTTTCTGCATTATATAACAAAACCCATCTCACAACTCTCCTGTAGATACTTCCTTTCAGCTTTAGTGAAACCTTTCTGTCACCTAACACTCCACTGCATTTCTTCCAGTTACTCCAAACAGAGCTAATCGGTTGCTTTATTTCCATTCCCATACTTCCATCTTCTGCCACCACTGACCCCAGGTACCTGACTCCCTCCAAGCCTTCACTAAAAATCTTTACACTTCCACTCCAATCCTCTTCCACAGACTCAAACTGAGGCCATATGTTGGGTCCTTGGTCTAATGATCTTCCCATTCCATCTTCCAATATTTTACTCCAGTCATGTTCTCATTGTCCCTGCCACATAGCTCAATGTGAACTGCAAACATCGTTGGCCATGGTGCTTCTTGTCTCGCTTTCTCAGCTAAAACACCCATGGCCATCAGGAAAGGGAAGGGGGTCAGAGCCGATCCTTGGTGCAATCCCACTTTAACTTCAAAGTTGTCACTGTCCCTTCCCTCAATGCTTGATTCCCTAATAGCAAGGAGCTGCAATCCCATCACTATTTGAAGGAAAGATGCGATCAGCTTTCTCAGTGCTGACTTAAGCCTAATGTCAACCAACTTCATGTAAATTTTCTATTTCTTTTGGACCTAATTAAGCCAAGGGGTAAACTAGCAGAGCAGTATTTGCAGATAGATTAGGAGTTTGATTGAGTATGGGCATGGTGTCTTCTCTGGCAATATCCAGCTGATGTTCGTGGGTCAAACCTTGTACACAGCCAGGGATGGCTTGTGGTGGCATTGGGGTGATACCATTTCATGGAGCTTGTTCTAGGTTACAACCATCGGGCAATCAGCTCACCTCACTGGCTGAATATCTTTTAATGATGTGACAAGTAAATTCCATTGGAATTATTTAATTTTCCCCTTGATTTCCCCTGATTCCTTCTTCTCCTGAAGTTATTGATGTTCCAGAATCTGATTCTACAGCTATGGATGGATCTCCCATAAATTGCCAAGTGACCATTGGATGCATGTAGCTTCATTAGGTAGAATCTGACCATGACCTGGACAAGTGATCAACACTAGATTCCCACACCCTGGCTGATTTCCACCTTCTTCCCTTTCAAACTTGGCCCTACGGCAAACCTCTTAAGGCCAGATAATTGGGCACAAGGGGTGCAGGGCCAGCAGGCAGTCCAAGGTGGAAGGGGCTGCAGAAGATGCCACTATCTTGCTGCCAGGGTTTACAGACAGCGAAGCAGCTTCCTCAATATGTCCCAGGTGCAATACTGAAGGAGGCGCCACCTCTCAAGGGAGACCGTGACCTCCATTTGTCAAATAATCGGGCCTGAGATCAGCTCCGACTGTGTGGGTGGACACCCCATGCCAGTGACAAGGTCACAGCGGCCCTCAACTTCTATGCTTCTGGCTCTTTCCAGGGGTCAGTGGGGGATCTGTGTGGAGTGTCCCAACCAACTATCCACAGTTGTGTCAAGCTGGTGACAGAAGCTCTGTTCAGGCAGGTACTGACCTTTATTCTTTACCGTATAGATGATGCCAGCCAGGCTGAGCGAGCCAGAGAGTTTGCAGTGATTGCTGGGTTCCCTCGTGTCCAGGGTGCTATAGACTGTACACATGTGGCCATCAAGGTGCCAGCGGGTGAGCCCGGTGCCTTCGTCAACAGGAAGGGCTTCCACTCCATGAACGTGCAGATAGTGTGTGACCACAGGATGCTGATTTTGCCAGTCCGTGCAAGGAACCCAGGCAGCTCCTATGACCCTTATACCCTCAGACACTCCCAGGTGCCAAGACTCTTCAGTGCACCAGCCCGAATGGATGGATGGCTGCTGGGTGAAAAGGGCTATCTGTTGAAGAGGTGGCTCATGACACCTCTCCACCACCCAAGAACAGAGGCAGAGAAGCATTACAATATAAGTCATGCCTCCACAAGGGCGATGGTAGACAGTATCATAGGTCTTCTCAAGTTGTATTTCCGATGCCTGGACTGTTCAGAGGGAGCACTACAATATCCCCAGAGCGGGTGTCACTGATAATGGTTGCATGGTGTACACTCCACAATCTGGCACTGGCAAGGGGGAACCCACTGGAGGAAGAGGATCTTGACACAACTGCACAGACACAGTTGATGAGCCCAGATGTGAGTCAGAAGAGGAGCACAGTGAGGAGAATACTGAGCGTGTGGAGCCAGACCTCGGTAACCTCCAGGGAGGCAGGGACACCAGGGATGCCTTGATCCAACGCTCCTTCAGCTAGGCTGCCAAATAAGAGCTACCACCTCATGCCAGGGCTGCTGCCTCCATCCCAGATGCCCAAAAGGACCCATCTATTTGAAAGCAAGGAACATTCAGTGCCTGTGCAATAAAGTTCAAAGCCACATGTGTCCAGCATTACATACTGGCGTACCCCGCACCAAAAAAATAAAAAGCATACTCAGGCCATGATGACAAAAACAAAATTTATCTCACTTTGACAATTCCAAACTATTTACATAAACTTCTCTGGCCTTCATTCCCAAACCAGTATAGGTGAAGTAAACATAAAATCATCCCTGACTTGTTCCTCTTGTGCTCATGGTGCCTTTAACTTGTGAGTTAATTTGTGGGAGCTACGTCCATGTGTGCTGGCACTGGCAGTGGAGGCAGCCAGCTCACTCTGCTGCCCTCTTGGCCTTGATGACCTTGGTGATCATTCCCTGGCCAGTGGAGCCTGTGCTGGTTTCGCCTGGGAGGGAGCAGCCACTGCCCACCTCCCCAGTTGCCACAGCCTCATCAGATGCCAACGTCACTGGCAGAGGGGTGGAGGAGCTGCTGCCACCTTCTGGAGCGCCCTGAGAGGAGCCGGCAGGGATGACAGGCAGCTCCTGTACCAATGTAAGGTCACCCTGGATCTCCTTGTTCACCATTGATGGATGGGCACCTAGCTGGGATACTGGGTGCCTCATCCATCTCCCACACTGGCACTGACCTCCTGAGTGGGCATTGCCTGTGCGAGGGCTTGCAGGTCTGAGTGAAACCCCAGGAACCCCTCATTCTGTCCCTGGATCTGACTCCCTATGAGAGTCACCCCACTCTCAATGGAGGAGGCAGTGTGCTCAGCCAAGAGGGTCAACACAGTGCTCATGCTCTGCATGGATTCCTCCATAATGGAGACCAAGGCTACACAGATCCTCATGGATCTCTGCCAGATCCTCCCATACATCCCGCTGGACATCCAGCTTCTGCCGCCTAATGGACGACTCCAGAGGCTCATTGTCAGCCTTCAACTGAGCATCACCTTGGTCCCCAGCAGCCCTCCCACTGCCGGCGCCCTGGACACTCTCTACCTCCACCTGCACCTCAGGTGAGTGTGAAGTACCCTCACCAATGTGCACTGAGATACTAGCTGCTGAACTAATGCCCACTGAGGTGCTGGTATCTGTGCTGGTGCCTGCTTCAGAGAGCAGGTGTGACACAGGTGCAACAGAAGCTCGGTCGTCCTCCAGGGTCATTGGTGGCCCTTCAGGGTCTGGAGAGCGAGTGAGTGATGGTGAACTTAAAAGGGAAAACAAGGACATGTCTTCAGTTCAAGTCATCACACTGTCACTGTGCATGCCAGGTACCCTGCTGAAGACACTGGAGATCTGCATCACGGTGCTATTGTCTTGCAATGATCAGTGGTGACTGTAGGTTAGATGCTCACATCAATGAAGAGACTACACTAGAATGGTTGCACAATCTGAAACTCTTACTGTACTCTTTCCTTAGTCTGGCATCCCCGCCTCTCCACACCTGGTTGCATGTAGAGTCTGCTGGATCTCAAGCTCCAGGGTATCTTGCTGAGACAACAGGAGGTTGCAGAACCTGCTGAGCAGCAGGAGGTTGGGTTGCCCTTTGCCTATATGTGCCCTCTCTGCCTGGTTATGACTTGCCTTCTCCTGAAAGGACAGAGAAGTGTTAATTAGTTCACTCGCTACCTCCAGTGCCATTGCAGCCTGGCCAAACCCACCTGAGGTACACCTCACAGGCCACACCCGAGTCGTGGCCCTCTAGCCACAAGGCACTCAGTCCAAGCAGCCAGGGCTCACCCCCTTGGCCAGCTCCAGCATCATGGACAGTTGGCACTCAGACTCTCGCACCCCTGAGGTCCATGGTGGGGCCAGCCACACCCTAACACTTCCGCACACTGACCCATGCCAACATGGTGCTCACCCTTCCTGTGGGCAGCAGGTCTTTGAAGTGCTTGCGGCACTGCACCCATGCGCGCCACACCATGTCATGGCTGCTCAGCGTTGGTGCCAGCTCCTCTTATGCTCTTTTTGTTAGGTGCGGCGGCCTCCCCCTCCCATCTCTGGGGACAAGGGTGTCCCTCCTAGCAGCCATTGCGCCCCCCCCCCCAACCCCAGGAGGACAGTGAGGCACCTGTCGCAAAAGCGAGGTGGGGTGGGGGTCAAGTGCCCTGCCCGCCTGCCGTAGACTTGCCCTCCTGCCTGCCATGTCCAGCCGCACTCGGCTCCATTGGGAATGCTGAACACACACACTTCCATGGCAGCCTTCCGGCCTGGGCCATTGTTAAACCGGCCGCTAGGTCGCTATTGGATCCAGTGGCCGACAGGATACCATCCTCCCTGCCCCTTCCCAGCCAGTGCAGAGTCGCCTTTCACACTGAGTGGCCTTAATTGGACCACCAATTGCAATGGGGGGGTGGGGGGGGGCAATCGCGGGCGGTGGACTCTTTCTTGGCTGCTCCAAGGCCTACCCACCCAACCACTGCAAAACCCTGGCCACAGTGAGAGCACTGTGTGCAGTCCTGATCATCATATTATAAAAAGGATAGAGCGGCACTGGAGAGGGTGCAGAGCAGATTCACAAGGATGATCCCAGAAATGTGTGGGGTTACATATCAGCAAAGGATTGACAGGCTGGGTCTCTCTCCTCTCGGAAAACGGCAGCTGAGGGAGTGACCTTTAAAACTCTGAAAGGTTTTGATCGAGTGGATACAGAGAGAATGTTTCCTCTTGTGGGGAAGAGCAGAACTAGAGGCCGTCAATATAAGATCGTCACCAAGAAATCCAATCGGGAATTCAGGAGAAACTTCTTCACCCAGAGAGTGGTGAGAATGTGGAACTCACTCCCACAGGGAGTGGCTGAGGTGAATAGTATCGATGTATTTAAGGGGAAACTTATGAGGGAGAAGGGAGTAGAGGGTTAGGATGGTAGATTTAGATGAGGAAAGTTGGGAGGAGACTCAGGTGGAACATAGACACTGGCATGGACTGGTTGGATTGAAAGGCCTGTTTCTGTGCCTATTCAATCCTATGCAGCCTCCTCCAATCTTTCCTCATCTAAATCCCATTACAGCAACTTGACAATTTGAACTCAGTTGAAATAATTGGAAATAAGAAGCTGCTCTCAGTAATAGCGACCATAAAGCAATTGGTTTGTTGTTTAAAAAAAAACAACTGAATTATTCATGCTCTATAGGGAAGAAAATCTATCACCTTTACCTAGTTATCTGTCCTTCTACACGACTCCAGTCCCACAACAATATGGTTGACTCGTAATTGCTCAAGAATTGATCTCAGGAGCCACTCGCTTGTCTCAAAAGAATATTACAGTGGTTCAAGCAACCTTCTACTAACTAGGGATGAGCAATAAATGCTGGCATTAGCACATCCTGAGGCTTAGGTTCTGTGGTAATTAATTTAAGAACAGCATTATCAGAGCACAGGCAATGGGATTTCATCCACCCGCACTCTGTGGCACAGGTGTTTTAAGAATCGAGGGAAAATCACACTGTTTTGCCTTTATTACTTTACCTGGTTTTGGAGGAGAGTCATATTAGACTCAAAATGTTAACTCTTATTCTCCCTAGTGGATGCATTGGTGGTTATCTTTCAAAATTCTGTAGATTCTGGAAAGGTTACTGCAGACAGGAAAGTAGCGAATGTAACCCCAGTATTCCAGGAGGGAGGAGAGGGAGAAGGAAGGGGGAGAGTGGAGAACAGCAGGACCTGTTTGTCTGCTGCCTGTAGTCACAAAAATGTTAGAATCTGTTATAAAGGATGTGATAACTGGACACTTAGAAAAGAATAGTAACATTGGGCAGAGTCAACATCGGTTTATGAAAGGAAAACCATGTTTGACAAACTTGTGGGAGGTTTTTGAGGATGTTATTTGTAGCATTGATAAAGGTGAACTAGTGGATGTAGTGTATTTGGATTTTCAGAAGGTTTTTGATAAGGTTCCATAAAGGAGGTTAATAAATAAAATTACAGTGCATGGAATTGGGGGAAAATATACTGGTATGGATTGAGAATTGGTTAACAGACAAAAATCAGAGCACAGGAATAAATGGATCATTCTCAGGATGGCAGGCTGTTTCTAGTGGGTTTACTGTAAGGATCAGTGCTAGGTCCACAGCCGTTCACAATCTATATAAATGATTTGGATATGGGGACCAATTGGTGATAATTCTAAATTTGATGATGATACCAAAATGAATGGGAACGGAAGTTATGAGGAGGTTGCATGGAGACTTCAAGAGGATTTGGACAGGCTAAGCGAATGGGCTAGAACGTGGCAATTGGAATATGATGTGATAAGTGTGAAGTCATTCACTTTGGCAGAAAAAACAGAAAGCAGAATATTTCTTAAATGGTGAGAGATTGGGAAGTGCGGGTGTCCAAAGGGCCTGGATGTCCTTGTTCATAAGTCACTTAAAGCCAGCATGTAGGTGCAGCAAGCAATTCGGAAGGCAAATTATATTCTTGCCTTCATCATGAGGGGATGTGAGTACAGAGGAAAGATCCCTTGCTGCAGTCATTCAGAGCCTTGGTCAGACCTCACCTGGAGTATTGTGCACAGTTTTGACCCACTTATCTAAGGAAGGATATACTTGCCATAGAGGGAGTGCAATGAAGGTTCATCAGACTAATCCCTGGGATGGAAAGATTGTCATATGAGGAGAGATGAGGAGACTGGTCTGTATTCCCTAGAATTTCAAGAATGAGGGGTCACCTCATTGAAACTTACAAAATTCTTACAGAGCGTGACAGGGTGGATGCAGATTAGGTATTTCCCTGGCTAGTGAGTCTAAAGCCAGCGGATATAATCTCAGGATAAGGGCTAACCATTTAAGACTGAGTTGAGGAGGAATTCCTTCACTCAGATGGTGGTGAATATTTGGAACTCTCTACCCCAGAGGTCTGTGGAAGCTCTGTTCAAGACAGAAATATCAGAACAGAAAGTCAAAAGATTTATGGAGGCTAATGACATCAAGAGCTTTGGAAATAGTGCGAGAAGGTAGCATTGAGGTAGATGATCAGTCCTGATCTAATTGAATGGCGGAGCAGGTTCAATGGGCCAAATGGCCTACTCCTGTTCCAATGTTCTCCACAGATGCCACTAGACCTAGTGAGATTTTTGTAGCCCTTTGTTTTTATTTCAGATCTTCAGGATCCACAGTACTTTGCTTCAACTTTACCTAGAACCTTATTCTATGTGTTGATTTCTCTTTCTTTGAAGACATTTTTCTTGATTATGTATCCTATTTCTATTCTATTTTGAGAATTCTATTCTGTTTATATCCTATTTTGAACCTGTTACACTCCTGCTGTTTAATATTCTGCGTTAATCTTTTTTATACCCTTAACAATCTTTTAAACCTCTGGGAGATAGCCTCTCAGGAGTCTACGTTCCAAGCTGGAAAGAAAAAATAGGGGTTGAGATTTGTGGCTGTTCTCTGCATTACATCAATGCCTTTCTTGTCTCTCAGTGGCCAGGACTGGATACAGTATTCGAAACACAGCCTGACTACAACATTATAAAATTTGACCCTTACCTCCTCTAGAATTTATTTCTATTGTTTTGACAATGGAGTTCAACATGTTGTTGGGTTTGTTAGTTGCTATTTTGCATTAGTCAGACATATTGCTATACAGTCTCTTAAGAAAGACTCTTGCAACAACAACAGCACAACTCATATTTATGTAGTAACTTTAACATGATGAAACTTTCCAAGGTTCTTCATTGGAGCATTATGAAACAAAGGATGGCACCAAACCACATAAAGAGATATTGGACAGATAACCATCAACTTGGTACAAGAGGTAAATTTTAAGGAGCGCTTGAAAGGATGAAAGTGAGGTAGAGAGGCAGAGCAGTGCAGGGAGGCTGGGGAGTTTGAGGCAGAGGCATGATTACCAATAGTGGAATGATTATAATTGGGAATGCACAGAGGAGTGCAGATATCTCAGTGGGTGGTGGGGCTGGAGAAGATTACAGAGATAGGGAGGGGCAAAGCGAATTTGAAAGGTTGAGAATTTTAAAATCAAGATGTTGTTTGATCAGAAGCCAGTGTAAATCAACTAGCACAGGGGTGATAATAGAACATGACTTACTGTGAGTTAAGACACAGGCAGTTGGGTTTTGGATAACCTCAAGTGTATGGAGACCATTCACATTCAGCTTTATTCTCAGCTATTTCAACAATGACAGATGCTGCCTGATTTTTTCTTCCTGTGTACCATTTTACATCTCTCTGCCTTAAATTTCTTCTGCCCATTTACATATTTTGTCCAACTCACTGTAGTTTCTAACTTTTTTTATTCATTCACGAGATGTGGGCTTCACTGGCTGGGCCAGCAGTTATTGCCCATCCCTAACTGCCCTTGAGAAGGTGGTGGTGAGCTGCCTCCTTGAACCGCTGCAGTCCATGTGGTGTAGGTACACCCACAGTGCTGTTAGGGTTAGAGTTCCAGGATTTTGACTCAGTGACAGTGAAGGAACGGCGATATATTTCCAAGTCAGGATGGTGAGTGACTTGGAAGGGAAATTTTAGGTGGTGGTGTTCCCATCTATCTGCTGTCCTTGTCCTTCTAATGGTAGTGGTCGTGGGTTTGGAAGGTGCTGTCAAAGGAGCCTTGGTGAATTCCTGCAGTGCATCTTGTAGATGGTACACACTGCTGTCACTGTGTGTCGGTGGTGGAGGGAGTGAATGTTTGTGGATGTGGTGCCAATCAAGCGGGGCTGCTTTGTCCTGGATGGTGTCAAGCTTCTTGAGTGTTGTGGGAGCTGCACTCATTCTGGCAAGTGGGGAGTATTCCATCACACTCCTGACTTGTGCCTTGAAGATGGTGGACAGGCTTTGGGGAGTCAGGAGGTGGGTTACTCACTGCAGGATTCCCAGCCTCTGACCTGCTCTTATAGTCACAGTATTTAGATGGCTGGTCCAGTTCAGTTTCTGGTCAATGGTAACCCCCAGGACATTGATAGTGGGGGATTCAGTGATGGTAATGCCATTGAATATCAAGGGTAGATGGCTGCATCTTTTAATACCACAGCCCTATCTACCTTGATATCCTCTACAACTTTAACCAATTCGCATTGAATCCTGCCACTCATGTAACATAGAAACAGTAGCATGGTCCCAGCACAGAACCCTAAAGCAAGTCTACCTCATCCATCCCACAGCCAGCCCACTCTGACATAACTCCCCAACAAGTATCTTAACCTTCAACTCATTTCTTATCCATTCCAAGATCTACCCCGAATCCCTCCAGCTCGGAGTTTAATTAATAGCTTTGCATGTGGAACTTTGTTAACAGTTTTTGGAAGTCAAGGTGCAATGCATCATGGCACTTTCCATAAACCGTTTCGATTGCTACTTTCCCAAAACATTAGAGGAGGTTTCTCAGATCCTTCCCTAGTCCATGATTGCTGATAACTCTGTTATATGATTCTATTCTCGTGTAGAGGTTTACTCCTGATAATCAATTCCATTATTTTACATGGAGTGGAAGTAAGACTAATATATGCAAGTTAATGGAAACCCAGATTCTAACTTTACACATAGCAGTTAAGACTCCATGGCATGTAGTCAAGTGAGCACAAGTCAAAACACTCGGATACATCTGCATCAGAGGATTGCTAATTAAGGGGTAAAAAGTAGCTTCTACCTTATTTGATTAAAAGAAAAAAATGGATTTTTTTTTAAGTCTGTTCCAAGAGAAATATTTGAAATGACGCTTACATGATTCTGTACACCCCTAACATCTCTGTGCCAGGCTGTTTGCAGCCCAACTTAAAGACCAACACCCAGGAATGTTTAGGTTATTTTTGTGGAGTCCAAGAGTAGCAGAAATGCTCCTATTGGGCCCACAAAATATATATGACCCCACCCAGCCCTTTCAAGAACCCCTCCGGGAACACTTCTTCATGCAGAAGGCAATGGTCAAGAATCAGAGGGCACAGATTTAAGGTGAATGGCAAAAGATTCAAAGGCGACATGGGGAAAAACCTTTTTACCTGTGACTGGTTGGGATCTGGAGTGCACTGTCTGAGAGTCTGGTAGTGGCAAATTCAGTTGTGGCTTCCAAAAAAAATATAAACAATTACCTGAAACAAAGAAAATGCAGGGCTATGGGGAGAAGGCTGGGGAGTGGGGCATGATGAATTGCTCTTGCAGAGACCCAGCATGGACACCAAAGGTCAAATGGCCTCCTTCTGTGCTGTATCCATCCTATGATTCTCTATGTTTCAAGTCTAAAGCTTGATGCAACAAGACCAAAATAACTGAGTGCTGTATGTCAAAACTGTTTTTTCAAGGGTTATAGAGCTAGCAACAAGTTACATGCAGCAAAGTCAGTGGTTTCTCCTCCATTACTCCATGTCTACCATTGACTAGATGGGACCACTGTCCAAATACCCAGTCCTAATGCTGAAATCAAAAGTCTCCTACTCTTAACTCATTCTCCTCATTTCCCTGTCATCTGAGAAGCTGAAGTTTGGTGTTACTCAATCTATTTGCTGATGTACCTTATTTTTCATTTATTCTTTCATGGGATATGGGCATCGCCGGCAAGGCCAGTTGTCTGCTCAGCTATTGCGCAGGGCAGTAAAGAGTCAACTACATTGCTATGGGTCTGGACTCACAAATCGGCCAGGCCAGTTAAGGATATCAGATTTTCGTCCCTATAGGACATTAGTGAACCAGATGGGTTTTTACAACCATCAATAATGCTGCTACAGTCATCATTACTCAGACTAGCTTTAGATTCATTAATTGAATTTAAATTCTACAAGCTGTCATGATGGGATCTGAACCCATGCACCCAGAGCATTAGCCTGCAACGCTAGATTACTAGGCCAGTGAAAGTACCACTACACCACCACCTCCTTCTTCCTGTTTCTTCCAACCTTGCTGGTGCCCAGTCCGATGGGTGTCAATCCTTTACCTCAATTTCTCAACTAAAAATAACTTGTTTGGGTACACCAACAAAGTGAACCAGAACTGTGGGAGCCGATCATTACTTCATGTTTGACCAGGAACCATTAGCAAGCTGTAACATAAGCAGGAATTTAACCTATAACCAGAAGCAGGAGGAGTACCACATCTGGAGCTCCATGTGACCAGTCTCCAGACCCACAGAAGCCAGTGACCAGATCTCCTCGTTGGGTTTTTGTTTTCACTGCAGTGAAGCACATAATGTTATGAGAGTAATTTTTTGGTACAATGACGTGTGACACTGTAAACACTCGAGCTATTCATGAGTGCACTTACTATATCAACAGCCTTTCAGATCAGTGACTTCAGTCACTTAAAACCTACCAAGTCCAGAGAGAGAAAGTGGCTTGCCATGAAAGTTTTTCTTGTAAGTGATACCACTAATGAACTGATCGCTTCATTTTGGTTGACAATTACATTTTAGAAATGCTCACAGGTCAGCCAACAGTTTCCTACTCTTTTCAAATGCTGCAGGAAAGGCTCGGTGTCATATCCGTGTCCTTTTTACCCTCCTCCCCCAGCTCATCCATCATTCCCTATCCTTCAGCTATGTACAATGCTTGTAGTTTTGACAATGTATGAATATATATGAAGATTTGTGGAGAAAAAGTCAACTGCCTAAGGAGTTTGTTCCAATACTGCTCAAGCATCTCTTTTCTGGTGTGAGAGGGTGGGGTTTGACTGAAAAGGGGATTGAGATTTTTTTTAACGCAGATATACGTCCTGAAGAAAATCACTTAGGGAGGTGGGGGGTGGGGGTGGGGAGGGGGGGGGGGGGGGGGGGTGGTGGTTGGGGGGGTGCGGGGGGTGGGTGGGAGGGGGGTGGTGGTGGGTGTTTAGAGAGAAAATATGGGGAAAGTATCTTCCAGGGTAATGTAGTGTGAGGTGTGTGGATGTTGAATTACTATTTCTGCCAAATGACTTTCAGAGATTCCAGATGACCCTCAAATCTTTTATTTTGTATTACGAAGGTTACAGAACATTTTGTGCAATTGGGAAGATTCGCTGGGGCACTGGGATTGTGTGAGGATTCTCTGGGTTTATTAGTATAGTTTTGCACAGGCTGGGTTCAGTGCCTGTGCTGGTCAAGGCCTTTTGCTTATGCCCTCCTCTCAAACAGAAGAAGGGGAGCTGCTCATGTAGGTTGACAATAAAGTGTCCTTTCCCCTTCTCACTTTTCTGTTCAGTGGTACAACACACATGGATAAACCAAATGAGATGCGAGTCAAAAATGCCTGGAGCAATAAAGTCAGTAAATAACATCCAATAATATTGGTATTGAGCATCAACAGCCTGGAGAACCTGTTGACTCTTTTATAAACAAATTATACAGATTGCCTTAAAGCTGTCACAACAGTGATCTTAAGTCAGAATTCATGAGGGACAGAATTGTTGTTAGAGTGGCTGACAATGCCCTTTCTGACATACCACAGGCCAAGGAAGATCTGACTATAGAAAAGGCCATCCAAATAGTCAGGGAGTCTGAAATCCGCCAACAGCACCTATCTATTTTACAGGACGAAAGTGAGCCATGGCACAGGTCAGCCCCAACTGTTCAGTGAGTGAAACAACAGAGGGGCAGAGAGACTCCAGGCGAATGAAGTCAATACCCAGATAGACCACAAGAGGGTGGGAGACTATGACAGCGCTGTGGAGTCAAGCGACCTCACAGGCGAGAAATGTCCAGCAATCCCTGTGCAGTGTTTCAACTGCAACCGCCTGGGACACTTCAGAAAGCTATGCAAAGCTTAGACACCCAGGCGGGCAGAGGACCTCAAGACAATCATGAGATTGAGGTACTGCACCAGGAAGAGACCCAGCTGTGCATCTTGTTGCAGTCAAGGATCCTGAGTTCTCTTTTTGGAGTGCGGACATCTCAGTAAATGGTCACCTCAGCAACTTATAATTGGACACGGGAGCCGATGTCATGGCCCTCTTGGATAAGGAACTGTGGCTGAGAGACCTCTGGCTATGAACGATGGACATGCCACTCTATGGGACTGGAGAAATCCAACTTCCACTCATAGGCATGATCCTAGAACCTCTAAGGCCTGGAGACAAGCAGATATTCAAAGTCATGTACATCATCCTTTCTCTCTTGAGCGGAGATGCCGGTGTTGCCCTTGACATTCTTAAAATGGCAGAAGCAGTCAAGACAACTCTGTCATCAACTACATGGAAGTGCAAGTTCCTGAGAGACCCACTAGTCAAGAGACTCTCAGCTGGGATTTCAGCTCCGAGTTGTCTCCACTCTCCTCAGAGCTAGTTTTCCAATTTCTTTGCAAGCAGCAGAATCTTCTCCTTGGTAAGACCAGCCAAATCTTCAGATAATCACCACTGTATCTTGAGTGGAAGATGCACAGGAAAAGGACCAGCAGCAGAAAAATGGGCCCCAGCCCCAGACTCCAACAGTTGCTGTAATCTATCTGTAAACACCACAGCACAGGCACTGCAACCTCCAGCCAAAGCGCAAAGCTGCAAGATAATGCTGGAGCAGGGAGCTAACAACCACACCTCAATGAGGCACGGACACACACAGGAGAACACAGTGTCATGATAAAAGGCAAACTGCAAGGTGAGCCCGCTGACCAGGAGCATCCAAACAACAGGGAGAGACACCTTCAACTCCCACAAAGATCACAGTGGATCACATTCGAAAAGCAAAACTGGGTCCGTACCACGAATGAACAGAGTGAACGCTCTCTCCAGTAAGAAAGAGACAAGCCAGCGGTCCCTGTGCAGAGCAAGTGAGGAGTTGACAAAGAGAAGTTCAACTCCAAGGAGCGGAAACAGTGTATCAAAAGTAGGCACCAAGTGCCGGAAACACAGGCTACAACTCAAACTCCAAATCAACAAAGGTCGTCCAAATCAACAGAGCCGATCACTCCTCTGAATGTGAAAAGAATGAGACCTGGAAGAATTGTCAAGCCTCCAGACTGTCTGAACTTATAAAGTCAGAGACTTGACGGGGTGGGGGGTGCGGTGGTTAAGGGGCAGTATGATTGCAATGTAAATACATTGGGGAAAGATTTGAGGGGGGGGGGAAGATGTAGTATAAGAGTATCTGGCATAGCAAGGGTTAATGTAGGCCTGGGGAAACAGTACCACCCACAGTGTGATGTATAGAGACACGTGGTCTGAAACAAGGGTCAGTTGTGGACTGCACAGACACCAAATAGAAGCAAGCAGGGAGTTAGCTCATATCCTGGGCTATACACAGTATATATGCACATAGTTATATGTTATCAATAAGCACTTAATATTCAACTATACAAGATCAGAACCTTTGCATGAGACCTACTGAACATACAACACAATTCAGAACTCCTGCACACTGAAACAAGAAAACAAATACTCTACAACTAGATTTTAAAAAGAAGCCACCTCTTATTTATGTTCCACATGGTGAGCAGCATTAATGCAAGGGAACACTTTAATTTCAGGTGCCCAGTCTCACCATCAAGCATTCCCACAGCAGGTACATCATGGGTTAGAGAGAGTAAAGCTCCCTCTACTATTATCCAAAGTTGTACCTCAGCTCCAACCTCAGGAGAATGCTCCTCACTATCAGAGATATTTTTCTATTTTCCACATGAGGATACCAATTAGTGTTAGAGTGACGCAATTTTACATTACGACAATAACTCTGAACAGCACTTGGTCTATACAGATAATGTGAATGCTGATGCTGACAACCACACTCTGCTTTCCTCGATCCTATTTCCACTAAACTGCTGACCAGTGTTGACTCCTGTATTAGCTGACAATGGGACATTCCTCTCTCTTAGAACTGTCTCTCTCCTTCAAATCAACTACCAGCATCCCTCTCCTCAAAACTGTGATCCTTCCATCCTTGCAAACTGTTGTCCCATTTCCAATTTCTCTTTCTCCAAAGCCTTTCAATGTTGATGCTTCCCAAATCTTTGTCCGTCTTTCCCGGACCTCCATGTTTGAATCCCCCCAGTCAGGTTGCTGCCCCTGTCACAGTACTGAAACAACTCTTATCAAAGTCACAAGTGACATCCTATATGCCCTAACTCCAAGTCCTGGCCACCCTTTGCCCCCTGTGCTTGCTGGCCTACACTAGCTCCCAGTTGAGCAATACGTCAATTTAAAATTCTCATCCATGTTTTCAAATCCCTCCATGGCCTCACCCCTCCCTTTCCCTGTAATCTCCTCCAACCCTAGGGTGCTCTGAGATCTTTTCACTGCTCTTGAGCATCCCTCATTTTTAATTACTTTACTGTTGATGGCTGTGCCTTCAGTTGTCCAGGGCCTTGAGGCCTAAGCTCTGGATTTCCTCCCATAGACCTCGCTGTCTCTCTTTACCGTCCTTTAAGATGTTACTTAAAGCCTACGTCTTTAACCAAAGCTTCTGGTCATCTGTCCTAATATCTCTGTATAAAGCTCGGTGCTAAGTTTTATTTGATAATGCTCCTGTGAAGCGCCTTGGGATGATTAGCTACATCAAAGGAGTTACAAAAATGCAAGCTGTTGTTGGGTGTGAATAATAGTTATCAGGATATGTATGGAATTGCATGAAAATACCTATTAGGATAAACTCAGATTCCATCCACACTGGAGATTTGTAGCCTCAATAAAATGCTCTGTAACTCTTTAAACGCTTACATAGACTTTAGGATTTGCTGAGAATGATTAATTCATTTTGATTCACGGAAACTATGTAGAAAAGAGTTAATTTTTAACTGTGTGCTGCTAATGGGGAACTTGTGCACAGGGTGCACACTGGAAAATTAGCCCTACCGACCGCCCACATTTGCTGACTTCTAGTGCACATAGCTTTTAGAGATCAGATATTTTTAGTAAAATGTCAAGTGAAAGATATTATTATGTACAATACTGAAATATGGAATCAGGATGTGGAGCTCAAGGAGAGAATAATGGATGCTTGGGACTGATTTACTTAACTATGATCTATCGACATCACAAATCATTGCCCAACAATGTGATTGGGGGAGAATTTTATGGCGTATTTGCAGATTGGGGAGGGGGGGGCATGTAAAATAAAATGGGCGATTAGCTCACCGCCTTCCTGCCCACTCCTGAACTGTGCCTCATATTACAGTGGGCAGGTGAAGAGTCAGCCAGCCCACCTGCCCTTTGACCCTATTGAGGCCCTCAACTGGCTAATTATTGACCACTTAAGGACCACCTCATTGCACCTCCACCACAATTATACATGTAGCTGGGGAAGGTGGAAGGAGCTCAAAGGAAGTCAGCCCACTCCTTCTGCAGCTTGGCCGAAAGGTAGGAATGAAGGGGGTGCCTCCTCTGGGGTCTCCTGTGCCCATTGGGGCAGCTCCCCAACATGATGCCCCACCCCCCGCCCCTTCATGCCTCTCCCCCTGACCAATCGGATTGGCCGGCAGCTGTCAAGAGCAGGACTTCCTTCCCTTGAAGGATAAAAGTCCGACTCTCATCCTGTTAAAGCGTCACCAGCGTATTATTGCTGCAGAGCTGCCCTGTTCAAAGTCAACCAGCTGAGACCAACTTCTCTACCGGGGAAAGCGAGCAATATGTCCCTCCCCGTAAACTTTGTCCCCAGATTAAAAACCACAGCTCCCTGCCTGCCACTATATTTTCCTAATTTTTAGTGTTTTTAGTAATTGATGGGGATTGATGATTATTTGCCAGTTTCCTCCTCTCCTCCACTAGCCACTGACTATTGGTGGGCTGCAGTCCCATAGGCCTTTCCAGTACCTTATCCAAGTGGTCATTCTGACCACCTGTGCCTATGCTGTCAGTAATGACAAGCTTTTCAATGAGGCAGTATCACAGTTGAACTTAATCCCAACTTCACCTGATGTCTACACACGAACAATTTACAACAGGGTTGGCTAGATGGAGATTGGCTAGATAGAGGTAATGTGAAGACTGAATATTGAAGATTGTTCACTACGATCCAAGGATACACCAACACCCACTGGCCACATTCGCAAACTAACATTGACCACTTAGGCAAGGCCCTGCAAAACTTCCAGCATTGTGGAAACAACCCCCCCCCTAACAAGTAGTTCAGCAACTTTTCAGGAGTGGATAAAAATTAGAGGGGTGAGAAGAGTCTCAGAATTGCACAGAGGTGATTAAATCTGTTTAGGTAAACTAATAAAAAGCGGGATGAGTGAGGTTTGATCAGGCTAAGAGTGCATCCATAATTATATCACCTTCAGCCTATTGTGATGCTTTCCTTTCAAAACTAATCCCCGATCGTTTAAGGTTCAGCTCTACACTGGACAACCAACTTAACTTGTGACCTCATCATTAATTTTCCAAATCTATAGCTTTGTTCAATAAAAACTACAGCTTTGTTCCAAAGCTACACTTTCCACATCAGTGACATTATGATTACACCTATTTTTCTGGTGCGTGTCAATGCATTATTGTCATTTTCCTGCCCCACCTCTCAGATACTAATGCTTTCAGCTCCTCAGTAAAGTGGTCAGCGTAACATCAGTTTACTCCTGTAACAGGCATTGGACTGGGCAAATGGCTAATTTTATGAGGAAATTGCAAAGTGTCTTTGTTACTGACATATTCAGACTGCAAATCACAGTGACAATAACACAAATATGTTGATAATAGTCTGTCCATTGTCATATTGTATGGGCAAGGTGGCTGCAACTTCCTTCTCTCTACTTTTGTTCTCAGAACAGCCGATGCCTGATGTTCAGTAGCAAAGACGTGAAGGAGGGTTTGAAGAGTTAGGTTCTCCAACCTAGTCTGGCTTGTGGTTGCTGAAGTCAAAATCGGAGGCGAGGCAGCTCAGTGGTCGGAGCTGCTAAAGACTGGATCTGCCACTAGGAGATCAAATCATAGGCCTAGCCAGCTCCTCAAAATTTTCTCAGTCAGTTGAGACGGACACTTGCTCGTTGTGCTAATGAATGGAACTCCCTTATGCAGGGTGATCAAAGGTCCAAGAGGAAGCCCATATTACAGTTTATTTTCCAAAGCAAGTTGTGAGGAGGACACAAAGAGTCCAAAAAAGGGATATAGATAAGGTTAAGTGAACGGGAAAAAATTTGGCAGAGGGAGTAAATGTGGAAAGAATAGAAAGGCAGAATATTATTTAAATAGGGATCAACTGCAGAATGTTGCAGTACAGAGGGACATGGGCTTCCTTGTACATGAATCACGAAATCTTAGGCCAGAAATTTCTGACCCTGTTGGGGATATGGGGGGACAATATGACGAAAAGGCAAAAAACTGCCATCGCGAAACCAATTTGAGATTGTTCGCTTCACCCATCAATGGGTGAGTCACATTTCCCACTGCCGCACATTAGGAATATTATTTTAATACATTTGCATCTAATTATAATCCCTGCTCGCTGGAATCATCCCCCCACGTCAAATTTACTGCCCACGTCAGCGTGACTCCAGAGTGGCGAGCTTCATGGCTGCCGTTAAGAGGTGTGTGCCTGGTGACCTGAACTTCAAAGGGAGATCAGAGGCATGTGCACATCACCTTGTGCAGCACTCACAAGCAGGCTCAACAGTGTAGTTGTGCAGAGGATGTTTATCCTTGTGGGGAAATCTAGAACAATGGGGCACAATTTCAAACTAAGGTGTCACCCGTTTAAGACAAAGATGAGGAGGAATATCTTAATGTTGTTAATCTTTGGAATTCACTGTCCCACAGAGCAGAGGAGGCTGGGTCATTGATTCTATTCAAAGCTGAGTTTGACAGATTTTTGATTGACAAGGGGGTCAAGGGTTATTGGGGGGGTGGGTGGGGGGCGGGGTGGTAGACAGGGATGGAGGGTTGAGGTTACAGTCAGATCAGCCAAGAGCTTAGTGAATGTCAGAGCAGGCTCGAGGGGCCAAATGGCCTACTGCTGCTTTTACTTCCGATGTTCCCCTTTCAGGCCAGAGAAATGTTTAGCAGTGGGCAATCTGCAAAGGAGGGGGGGGGGGGGGGTGTGGGGGGTAGGTGGGGAGAGTAATGGATATGCTGTACTAAAGGAAGATTTGTTCAAGGCTGGGTCTGAAAGGTGAGAGGAAAACAAGAAGACCAATTTTCATGTAATGTGGAAAATAATCACGGTAATGCTTCACATCGTGTAATTTAACAAAGGAAAAATACTGTACCCACAATGCTCGTGAAAAATAATTTCAGGCAGCCAACTAAATCAGGTCTAAATGGACTGTGCTCTTTCCTTTCAGGACACGGTGGAATAAATCAACTGGGAGGCATGTTTGTGAATGGAAGGCCGTTACCTGATGTAGTAAGGCAGCGGATTGTGGATCTCGCACATCAGGGAGTGCGGCCCTGTGACATTTCCCGACAGCTCAGGGTCAGCCATGGGTGTGTCAGTAAAATCCTGGGCAGGTAAGAGTCAGCATTCCTCTAGAAATTAACCCCCAGTGAAATTAATATTCTTTAGTTGATGAATGATGGAGAAGGACAAGTCCCAAAGTATTGGCCACCAAAACCTGGATATAACACCATATTCAACGGTAAAGAAGCATATTGGGTGTGAATCCCAGTCTGTGCCAAGCCAGTCTGATCTCAAGTGGGGTTAGCAGTAGGAATGCTACAACTGGCCCCACTACTCTTTGGTAGGGAAGGATAAAAGCCAGCCAGAGTTTCCGTTCCAGAAAGCTAACCAGTAGCCAACTAAACCCAATGGCCAGGATTACTGGATTGATGAGTGTTGACAATGGGCTTGGTTGTGCTGATTCTGTTGTTAAATTTGCTGCCTAGAGTCACTGTTTCATGAATAATTGACACTTAGGTGTGAAGTGACTGGAGGAGTGCCTGCCGAGTATTTCCAGCATTTTTTAAATTCACTCACAGGACATGGGCTTCGCTGGCTGGGCCAGCATTTATTGCCCATCCCTAATTGCCCTTGAGAAGGTGGTGGTGAGCTGCCTTCTTGAACCGCTGCAGTCCATGTGGTGTAGGTACACCCACAGTGCTGTTAGGGAGGGAGCTCCAGGATTTTGACCCAGTGACAGTGAAGGAACGGTGATATATTTCCAAGTCAGGTTGGTGAGTGACTTGGAGGGGAATTTCCAGCTGGTGGTGTTCCCATCTATCTGCTGCCCTTGTCCTTCTAGATGGTAGAGGTCACTGGTTTGGAAGGTGCTGTCGAAGGAGCCTTGGTAATTCCTGCAATGCATCTTGTAGGTGATACACACTGCTGCCATTGTGTGTTGGTGGTGGAGGGAATGAATGTTTATGGATGTGGTGCCAATCAAACGGGTTGCTTTGTCTGCCTGTTCTTGTAGCCACAGTATTTATGTGGCTAATTCAGTTCAGTTTCTGGTCAATGGTAACCCCCAGGATGTTGATAGTGGGGGATTCAGTGATGGTAATGTCATTGAACATCAAGGGGTGATGGTTAGATTCTCTCTAGTTGGAGATGGTCATTGCCTGGTGCTTGTGTGGTGCATATGTTACTTGTCACTTGTCAGCCCAAGCCTGGATATTGTCCAGGTCTTGCTGCATTTGGACATAGACTGTTTATATTTTAGATTTTCAGCATCTGCAGTACATTTCTCTCCTATTATAGGCTCCATGTTGAGCATTTGTAAGTATGATTAGTTTTAATTTAAAATGAAAAAATATTTATCAGTCAATGCAAAGTATATTTTTTCTGTTATCAAAGCCCATTTTTGTGGTTAGAAATAGCTCATTATTGCAGATGAATTGATTGGTGCTAATTTATTGGAAGCTTTTTTCATTTTTAAACGTGAAACTAAGAGCCATGTACCAATAGGATTTGTCACTGTTAGTTCAAGATATTCTCATTTGTACATGGGATTGTTGTTTGTGGTGCTTGTGATGTTGAAGTCTTTTGGGTGCTGCTGTCCAGATATTGCATAGGGCCAGGTTCAAAGAAGTGGAGCTGGCTGCGTAATATGAATGACTAAGTTGTGCGTAATTGTCTGGCAAAGCCATGGTTGTAAGGTGTATCATACTGAAACCAGAACTTTCGATGGACTTTATAATGAGAGGCATAGAGAACAAAAGCTAAGAAGTTTTGCTAAACCTACATAAAACAGTTCAGCTCCACTGTGACTAAGGTTCCCAATTCTGGGCACATGAAGGCTGTGAGGGGGAGATCCAGCCATATGCTGTTTTACCCTGACTCTGAAATGTGTCACAGGTACTACGAAACAGGCAGCATTATGCCAGGAGTCATTGGGGGCTCTAAGCCCAAGGTTGCTACACCGACAGTGGTGGAGAAGATCGCAGAATACAAGCGGCAGAATCCTACAATGTTCGCATGGGAGATTCGTGACCGGCTACTTGCAGAGGGAGTATGCAATAATGACACAGTGCCTAGTGTCAGCTCCATTAACAGGTAAGAGTTGTAGGTTGTTACATCCGAGGGAAAATCTATTTTTCCGTCTGTGAAATTCATGCTTAGAAAGATGAAGGTGGTCGGAGCTGAAGAATGGAACACTTTCCACTTGAGACTGTCAAATACATCCAGGTCAGACACAGCAGGGATTAAACACTAAGGTAAAGCTCTCTCCACAGTTTCCCACCAAATACTCCCAGGTCAGTTAGAGACAGAATAAAGTTGCCTCTACACTGCAAAATCTGATCACAGTCCAATGGCACCCCGCTGAAAAATGTGTCTGGACTGAGTTGGGCTTGGTTGTGAATTGGCTGCTAATTCTCACTGCCGAGACTTACACAAGATATTGCCACTGCCCATGGAATCCAAACCCCAGCAAGAGTCTTTCAGGAATGGAGAGAACCTGGAAAACAATGACATCAGACCTGTATATATATGGTTGTGCTTTAAACCTTTAATAGTCGTGAGAAATCTAAAGTCTAAATTCCCAAATTATAGAATAATTATAGTACAGAAGAAGGCCATTTGGCCTGTCATGTCCATGCTGGCTTTCTGCAAGAGCGATTTAGCTAGTCCCACTCCCCATCCTTTCCCCACATCTGTACAAGTTTTTTCTCTTCAGGTATTTATCCAATTCTCTTCCGAAAGCCCTGATGGAACCTGCCTCCATTCCCCTCTCAGGCATTTGAGGTCATTGAGTAAAGATGTTTCTCCTTATGTCACCTCCTTTTGTGATCACCTGACATCAATGCCCTCAGGTTTTCCATCTTTCCCTGAATGGAGACAATTTCTCTGCAACTCCTCTGTTTAGATCCCTCAAGATTCTGAAGGCCTCACATAGGCTGTTCTATGATATTCCTCCGATAAACAAGTGTAGATTGAGTCAGCGCAGCAAAAGGAACAGTTTCATGCACAATGGCTGTCAGGTTGTGGGAGGAGCCTTTCAACTGCTCACTGCCAGGATTTTTGCTCTATCTTGTTATCAGTCCCTACGTGATTAAACATTTCAGTTTGGTAGATTAACGTGTTTCAGGCCCTGTGTATTCAGACAGCAAGAGTCAAAGATTTCCATTGAAAATAAAATCAGGTGGCAACCATCAAACCCAGTGCCTGAAATGGGCAAAAAGACGTTGAGTCTGGTGAGATTAGTAATTGGTTCCAATGGCCAGTACCATCGTTATTAACTTGTCTCAGCTGAGTGCCAGTGCTGGTTACAGTCTACATGGAAGTGAAGTCTTCCAGCTGCTACACAGCAGCAGCCCTTTCTGTTGTTAATAGAACAAGATTGATGATGAGTAGGGAGACATCTGCTCATGTATCTTCTTGGCTTAAGTGCAAGAGAACATGAGACAGAAGCAGTGAAAAATAAGGGGAAAGAAATAACGAATAGGAACAGCAGCTTAATAGGAAGAGCAAAATTGGAAAGCTAAATAATTCCCTTTTCATTGTCAGAATTATAAGAACCAAAGTGCAGCAACCATTCCATCTACCTCTTGAAGACCATTCTGGAACGAGGCTCAGTCCTGGACACACGCTGGGTAAGCAAAGACCAATATTTTTAAATCACAGAGATAGCCAACACACCTTCTGGTGTATTTTATTCTTGAAAAATCAGAACAAATTGTTGTTTGTTCTGTGACATGCTCATAGTGGAGTTAAAAACAAAAAAAAACTGCGGATGCTGGAAATCCAAAACAAAAACAGAATTACCTGGAAAAACTCAGCAGGTCTGGCAGCATCGGCGGAGAAGAAAAGAGTTGACGTTTCGAGTCCTCATGACCCTTCAACAGAACTGGTCTGACAGACAGACAGGTCATGAGGACTCGAAACGTCAACTCTTTTCTTCTCCGCCGATGCTGCCAGACCTGCTGAGTTTTTCCAGGTAATTCTGTTTTTGTTCTCATAGTGGAGTGTTTGTTCTGTGTTGTGCACACTGTGTAATGCTTTTCCTGTGAAGTGCGTGCAGTGTGGAAGTGTTCTTGTGATGTGCATGTGGTGCAGTGTTTTCTGGTGATGTGCGCATAGTGTAGGGTTTTTCCTTTGAAGTTGTGCATGTGGTGCATGTATTGTTTCTCTTTTTAATGATGCACACAGGCCGTCGACATTGTAGCTGAGCTAACTTTATCAATAAGACATGAACACATACCTGCAGTGTCTGAACTCTGTCAAGATAGGCTCCAACATGTGTTATCTGACCTTCAACCCCCAGGTCAGGTGACTCTGTATATAATACAGAGTACTGTACAGTATCTAATACTGAAGTCCACCATCACAATCAGTTATTACCATGACATTTCCCTTTTTAAAAAAACTTTTATACAACTCAAGGACACGAAGTCTCTATCTATTATTTCTCTGTTTTGATCAGACTGTTTTGCCTTTTATTCTTGTGGCTTTTTTCACAATTCTTTCACTGGATGTTCTAAATGGTGACAGAGGTGATCTTGAAGGACAAGGGGCCTTCTCCAGCTCTGTGCCACTATCACCCCTCAGATAGTTTTCAGGACTCTCAGGCATTGTCAGGTTATCTGTTGCTTCACTGGTGCGTTCTGGTTTTGGACCTTCAGCTACACTTCCTGGTTCAGAGCAGGGTCACGTTTTATTTATTTTCCGTAAGAATTTCCAGTTTCTCCTGTACTGTTGGCCGTTTGCAGTCTGCACCATGTAAGACCTTGGTTCTCCTGTGATTCTTGTGGCAACAGCAGGATTTCAGATCCCGTCATGCTGAATCCTCTCTCTCTCTCTCCCATGTTCAGG
This sequence comes from Isurus oxyrinchus, assembly GCA_026770705.1. Taxonomy (NCBI): domain Eukaryota; kingdom Metazoa; phylum Chordata; class Chondrichthyes; order Lamniformes; family Lamnidae; genus Isurus; species Isurus oxyrinchus. The sequence continues at coordinate 113,291,196 of JANJGN010000017.1, forward strand.
TCAGGCAGAGGTCAGGCGCCTCGATCAAAGTACCGTTGCTGCTTCTGCTGTTTCAGTTTGAGCAGGTCCTGCATGCTGTAGCTCACTGGCTGGGGGGCAGTTGGAAGCTTGGTTCTTAGTCTTCTCCTCATCAGGAGCTGTGCTGGAGATGATCCAATGCTCGCCAGTGGAATATTCCTGAAACCCAGCTGAGCCAGGTCAGGGGTCTCTTCCATCTGCCTTTGCCTTCTCCAGCAGGTGTTTTAAGGTTTGCACAGTGCATACCACCATTCTGGTGGATTTTGGATATTTGGAACTTGACATTGTGTTAGTCCTGTGCAAATCTGTGAAACTCAGTGCCTGAGAGTTGTGAACCGTTATCTGAGATGAGCACTTCAGGTAGTCGGGCGAGCAAACATCGATTTTAAATGATTCATTACAGTGTTGATCTTACTTCCGTTTCTCAGCAGCACAGACTCAAGAAACTTTGAGTAATAATCTACTTCTAGCAGGTGCTCACTGTTGTCAAATGTGAACAAGTCCACTCCAATTTAGTGCCAGGGCCTGTCTGGAACACTGTGCGGTTGAAGTGGATCTTTTTGTCGTGAGTTACTGTACTTTTGGCACACTGCAGACGCATTCACCATTTCCCCGATTTGTGCTCCCATTCCAGGCCAACACACCCCAACTCGAGCTCCCCTCCTGCATGTTTCTGTGCCGAGGTGACTTGCATGTTTGAGCTGCAGCAATTCCTTCCTCAGTGTTGCCGGAATTATGATCTTTTCTCCCTTGAAAAGTATTTCTTCTTCTGCTACATGAAGTTCCTCATGAAAGTCCCCGTGCTCTTGTACAGCAGAAGGGGCTCCGCTCCGGTGTGTGGGCCAGCCAGTTTGCACAGTCTGCTGCAGCATTCTCAGGGTGGCGTCATTCTTGGTCACTTCCCTGATCTCAGCCAGTTTGGTTACAGCTACAGGTAAGTTCTTTGCCAGCTTGTGAACCTGTGCTTCTGTTTCTTTATCCTCCTCCTCCCTGATGGGTAGGTATGCATGTGACAGAGTGTCTGCGATGTACGTTTCCTAGTTTGCAGTTACCTCTGACCTGGTACCTCTGCAGACGCATTAGTAATCTTTGGATTCTTGGTGGTGCACAGTTCAGGGTCTTTTTAACTATAGTTTCCAAAGGTTTATGATCATAATCTACCTCCAGGTCTTTGCCAAAGATAAACTGGTGGAAGCGTTCTAGGCCAAACACAATTGCTGGCATGTCATTTTCTATTTGGGCGTACCGCTGCTGTGTTTCAGTCCTTGCCTTTGAAGCGAATGCCACTGGTTCTTCATTTTGCAAGAGGTTGGCTCCCAGGCCAGTCTTTGAAGCATCCACTGAAACACCTGCTTCACTGCTCTGTGGGACACGGCTGGAACTGAATTAACACCAAAAGGTAAGCATAAAAACCTGTACCGCCAGTATGGTGCACTGGAGGTACAGAGGTAGGAGCTGCGTTCATACAGCTTGATCTGTCAGAAGCCTGAACTCGCATCCACAACTGAATGGTATTTGGCATCAGCTAGCTTCCCTGTGACCTCTTCCACTGTGTGCAGCTGGTGATGCTGTCTTTGTACTGCCTGCTTTAGGTCTCTGATTTTTCTACAGTTACATTTGGATTAACCCACTTTGTCGGTTTGCCAATTTTCTTGATGATGTGAAGTTTCTCCAGTCTGTCCAGCCCTGCTTTCGGTCAGACTTTCAGAATTACTGGGGCTAAATTTTACCCCCACCCCACCTCCCCCCCCCCCCCGTTTCGGTGGGGACAGGGCTGTAAAATGCATTGAGCCATTATAAAGCCCATTGACTTAAGAGGGAACGTAAAATCCCGCTGTCGTAAAATCCTGCCTCTGGTATTTTCCTGAGCGCATGTATTTTGGTGTCATAGTGTGGTCAATCTCGATGGTGTGTTCCCCTTTCTGGCAGCCTATTCCCTGGAACATGTCTTTATACTCGCTCAGGATGTCATCAGTGGCGACAGTCATTATACTCTTGATTAGCTTTAGGTTTTCACAAGCTTTGATTCCAAGAATAGGTTTTGCATCAGTTTTCACCACGGTGAATGGAAACGCTTGAGGCTGTTTTTTTATAATTCACTTTAAGTGTGCACTTGCTTTCTACTGCAAATTTTTCACTTGTATAGGTAGACAGCTTCATTTTTGTTTTAGTTAGCTGTTTTTCTTTGCTTACCTTACGATACGGGCTTATGAGAATGACATTTGCTTGTGCCCCTGTGTCAAGCTTGAAATTCACTAACATACTGGCAATTTTTAAATCAACCTTCCATTCGTCTTCTTTGCAATTTGTTGTTATTGTACCAACGAGAAGTTCTGTCTCAGTGTCTATGTCATCATCTGCAATCGTGTGCACTTTCTTCAATTTACACATCTTGGCCAAGTGATTTAGTCTATCACAGTTCTTACACTGATTTCTGTAGGTTGGACAACTAGTTGGTAAATGCTCTGTTCCACATTGGCTGTATTTTGATGGCAGTTTTGTTCTTTTTACCTTCAGGCTGTCTATTTGTTGCTTCTGATTAAATACATCTAACTGCTTTACTGTGTATGGCTTATAATCTTCTGTCATCTGTTTATTGTGCCATTTTGTTGTCCCTGCCACTCTTAGATATTTATTTCTTTCTTCAGCATGAGATCCACTTCTCTCAAAAGCCGTTCTCTCACAGAGTTATTTGCAATCCTGTAAGTTATCCTATCTCGGATGAGTGATTCCTCAAGCTCGCCAAGTTCACACAATTTAGCTCGGTTTCTCAGAGCAGTTACGTGCTGACATGTGTGCATGTAAAAAAAATCGGTATCTTTCATATGTGATGTTTTTCTTAGGGCTGCAGTAGGCTTTGAATTTTTCCATTATTTCTTTCAAGTCATTTCATTTCTCATCACTTTCAAACGTGAAATTGATATAGAATTCTAGGGCTTCTTCCCCCGCTCTGTGAAGAAAGCTGGAAGACTGTACCTGCCCATCACTGTGAGGTACAGTTCAAATCGCTGCCAGAACCTCTCCAGTTTTTGGTGAGATTTCCCTCCAAACTGAGCTCTGTCGGTGGTTTCAGATCCTCCATTGTTGCGTCTAGTTTAGTTCTGATAACATGTCTTGTTTCTGTTCTTAATGGGGCACACAGGCCATCGAAATTGTAGCTGAGCTAACTTAATTGACAACACATTTTCCTGACATGAACACATGTCTGCAGTGCCTGAACTCTATCAAGACAGGCTGCAACGTGTGCTACTTGACCTTCAACCCCTAGGTCAGGTGACCCTTTACATAGTACAGAGTACAGTATAGCATCTAATACTGGAGTCCACAACAATAATCAGCTGCTATCATGACAGTGCAGTGTTTTGCTTATGATTTGTGCCTGTTGCAGTGTTTTTCTGTGATATCGTGCATGTGGCACAGTGTTTTTCCTGTGACGTTGTGTACATAATGCAATGTTTTTCCTGTGGCTTTTGAGTGTTTGGTGCAGTTTGGTGCATGTGGTACAGTGTTTTTCCCTGTGACATGCGCTTGGTGCAGTGTTTTTCATGTGACATGCTTGTCATGCAGTGTTTTCCCTGTGACATGCACTTGGTGCAGTGTATTCCCTGTGATGTGCGCATGGTGCTGTGTTTTTCCTGTGAAGCTGCGTGCATGGTAGTGTGTTTTCCCTGTGACATGCGCGTGGTGCAGTGTTTTTCCTGTGACATGCACGTGGTGCAGTGTTTTTCCTGTGACATGCGCGTGGTGCAGTGTTTTTCCTGTGACATGCACGTGGTGCAGTGTTTTTCCTGTGACATGCGCGTGGTGCAGTGTTTTTCCTATGACATGCGCGTGGTGCAGTGTTTTTCCTGTGACATGCACGTGGTGCAGTGTTTTTCCTGTGACATGTGCGTGATGCAGTGGTTTTCCTGTGACATGCGTGTGATGCAGTGTTTTTCCTGTGACATGCGTGTGGTGCAGTGTTTTCCCTGTGACATGCGTGTGGCGCAGTGTTTTTCCTGTGACATGTGTGTTGGGCAGTGCTTTTCCTGTGACATGCGTGTGGCGCAGTGTTTTTCCTGTGACATGCGTGTGGCGCAGTGTTTTTCCTGTGACATGCACGTGGTGCAGTGTTTTTCCTGTGACATGCGTGTGGTGCAGTGTTTTTCCTGTGACATGCGTGTGGTGCAGTGTTTTTCCTGTGACATGCGCATGGTGCAGTGTTTTTCCTGTGACATGCACGTGGTGCAGTGTTTTCCCTGTGACATGCATGTGGTGCAGTGTTTTTCCCTGTGAAGCTGTGTGCATGGTAGAGTGTTTTCCCCGTGACATGCGCTTGATGCAGTGTTTTCCCTGTGATGTGCGCATGGTGCTGTGTTTTTCCTGTGAAGCTCTGTGCATGGTAAAGTGTCTTCCCTGTGACATGCACGTGGTGCAGTGTTTTTCCCTGTGATGTGCGTGTGGTGCAGTGTTTATCCCTATGACATGCACGTGGTGCAGTGTTTTTCCCTGTGATGTGCGTGTGGTGCAGTGTTTATCCCTATGACATGCACGTGGTGCAGTGTTTTTCCCTGTGATGTGCGTGTGGTGCATTGTTTTTCCCTGTGACATGCGTGTGGTGCAGTGTTTTCCCTGTGATGTGCGCATGGTGCAGTGTTTTTCCTATGACGTTGTGCGCATGGTGCTGTGTTTTTCCTGTGAAGCTCTGTGCATGGTAGAGTGTCTTCCCTGTGACATGCGCGTGGTACAGTGTTTTTCCCTGTGATGTGCGTGTGGTGCAGCATTTTTCCCTATGACATGCACGTGGTGCAGTGTTTTTCCCTGTGATGTGCGTGTGGTGCAGTGTTTTTCCCTATGACATGCGCGTGGTGCAGTGTTTTTCCCTGTGATGTGCGCATGGTGCAGTGTTTTTCCTATGACGTTGTGCGCATGGTGCTGTGTTTTTCCTGTGAAGCTCTGTGCATGGTAGAGTGTCTTCCCTGTGACATGCGCGTGGTACAGTGTTTTTCCCTGTGATGTGCGTGTGGTGCAGCATTTTTCCCTATGACATGCACGTGGTGCAGTGTTTTTCCCTGTGATGTGCGTGTGGTGCAGTGTTTTTCCCTATGACATGTGCGTGGTGCAGTGTTTTTCCCTGTGATATGCACGTGGTGCATTGTTTTTCCCTGTGATGTGCGTGTGGTGCAGTGTTTTTCCTTATAACATGCGCGTGGTGCAGTGTTTTTCCCTGTGATGTGCGCGTGGTGCAGTGTTTTCCCTGTGACATGCGCGTGGTGCAGTATTTTTCCCTGTGATGTGCGTGTGGTGCAGCATTTTTCCCTATGACATGCACGTGGTGCAGTGTTTTTCCCTGTGATGTGCGTGTGGTGCAGTGTTTTTCCCTATGACATGTGCGTGGTGCAGTGTTTTTCCCTGTGATATGCACGTGGTGCATTGTTTTTCCCTGTGATGTGCGTGTGGTGCAGTGTTTTTCCTTATAACATGCGCGTGGTGCAGTGTTTTTCCCTGTGATGTGCGCGTGGTGCAGTGTTTTCCCTGTGACATGCGCGTGGTGCAGTATTTTTCCCTGTGATGTGCGCGTGGTGCAGTGTTTTTCCCTGTGACATGCACGTGGTGCAGTGTTTTCCCCGTGAAATGCGCGTGGTGCAGTGTTTTTCCCTGTGACATGCACGTGGTGCAGTGTTTTCCCTGTGACATGCGCTTGGTGCAGTGTTTTCCCTGTGATGTACGCAAGGTGCAGTGTTTTTCCTATGATGTTGTGTGCATGGTGCTGTGTTTTCCCTGTGATGTGCATGTGGTGCAGTGTTTTTCCCTGTGACATGCTCATGGTGCAGTGTTTTTCCCTGTGACATTGTGTGTGTGGTGCAGTGTTTTCCCTCTGACATGCATGTGGTGCAGTGTTTTCCCTGTGACATGCGCGTGGTGCAGTGTTTTTCCCTGTGATGTGCGTGTGGTGAAGTGTTTTCCCTGTGACATGCGCTTGGTGCAGTGTTTTTCCCTGTGATGTGCGCATGGTACAGTGTTTTCCCTGTGATGTGTGCGTGGTGCAGTGTTTTCCCTGTGACATGCGCGTGGTGCAGTGTTTTTCCCTGTGATGTGCGTGTGGTGCAGTGTTTTCCCTGTGACATGCGCGTGGTGCAGTGTTTTTCCCTGTGACATGCGCATGGTGCAGTGTTTTTCCCTGGGACATGCTTGTGGTGCAGTGTTTTCCCTGTGACATTGTGCGTGTGGTGCAGTGTTTCCCTGTGACATGCGTGTGGTGCAGTGTTTTCCCTGTGACATGCACATGGTGCATTGTTTTTCCCTGTGATGTGCGCATGGTGCAGTGTTTTTCCCTGTGATGTGCGCGTGGTGCAGTGTTTTCCCTGTGACATGCGCGTGGTGCAGTGTTTTTCCCTGTGACATGCACATGGTGCAGTGTTTTTCCCTGTAACATGCACGTGGTGCAGTGTTTTCCCTGTGACATGTGCATGGTGCAGTGTTTTTTCCTGGGACATGCACACGGTGCAGTGTTTTCCCTGTGACATGCGCATGGTGCAGTGTTTTTCCCTGGGACATGCGCGTGGTGCAATGTTTTCCCTGTGACATGCACATAGTGCAGTGTTTTCCCTGTGACATGCGCATGGTGCAGTGTTTTTCCCTGGGACATGCGCGTGGTGCAGTGTTTTCCCTGGGACATGCGCGTGGTGCAGTGTTTTCCCTGGGACATGCGTGTGGTGCAGTGTTTTTCCTGTGACATGCGCGTGGTGCAGTGTTTTCCCTGGGACATGCACGTGGTGCAGTGTTTTCCCTGGGACATGTGCGTGGTACAGTGTTTTCCCTGGGACATGCACATGGTGCAGTGTTTTCCCTGTGACATGCGTGTGGTGCAGTGTTTTCCCTGTGACATGCATGTGGTGCAGTGTTTTTCCTGTGAAATGCGCGTGGTGCAGTGTTTTCCCTGGGACATGCGCATGGTGCAGTGTTTTTCCCTGTGATGTGCGCGTGGTACAGTGTTTTCCCTGTGATGTGTGCGTGGTGCAGTGTTTTCCCTGTGACATGCGCGTGGTGCAGTGTTTTTCCCTGTGATGTGCGTGTGGTGCAGTGTTTTCCCTGTGACATGCGCGTGGTGCAGTGTTTTTCCCTGTGATGTGCGCGTGGTACAGTGTTTTTCCCTGTGATGTGCGCGTGGTGCAGTGTTTTTCCCTGTGACATGCGCATGGTGCAGTGTTTTTCCCTGGGACATGCTTGTGGTGCAGTGTTTTCCCTGTGACATTGTGCGTGTCGTGCAGTGTTTCCCTGTGACATGCGTGTGGTGCAGTGTTTTCCCTGTGACATGCACATGGTGCATTGTTTTTCCCTGTGATGTGCGCATGGTGCAGTGTTTTTCCCTGTGATGTGCGCGTGGTGCAGTGTTTTCCCTGTGACATGCGCGTGGTGCAGTGTTTTTCCCTGTGACATGCACATGGTGCAGTGTTTTTCCCTGTAACATGCACGTGGTGCAGTGTTTTCCCTGTGACATGTGCATGATGCAGTGTTTTTCCCTGTGACATGCGCATGGTGCAGTGTTTTTCCCTGGGACATGCGCGTGGTGCAGTGTTTTCCCTGGGACATGTGCGTGGTACAGTGTTTTCCCTGGGACATGCACATAGTGCAGTGTTTTCCCTGGGACATGCGTGTGGTGCAGTGTTTTTCCTGTGACATGCGCGTGGTGCAGTGTTTTCCCTGGGACATGCGCGTGGTGCAGTGTTTTCCCTGGGACATGCACATGGTGCAGTGTTTTTCCTGTGACATGCGCGTGGTGCAGTGTTTTCCCTGGGACATGCGCATGGTGCAGTGTTTTTCCCTGGGACATGCGTGTGGTGCAGTGTTTTCCCTGTGACATGCACGTGGTGCAGTGTTTTTCCTGTGACATGCACGTGGTGCAGTGTTTTTCCTGTGACATGCGCGTGGTGCAGTGTTTTCCCTGTGATGTGTGCGTGGTGCAGTGTTTTTCCCTGTGACATGTGCATGGTGCAGTGTTTTCCCTGGGACATGCGCGTGGTGCAGTGTTTTCCCTGTGATGTGCGTGTGGTACAGTGTTTTTCCCTGTGATGTGTGCGTGGTGCAGCGTTTTTCCCTGTGACATGCGCATGGTGCAGTGTTTTCCCTGTGACATGCACGTGGTGCAGTGTTTTCCCTGTGACATGCGCGTGGTGCAGTGTTTTTCCCTGTGATGTGCGTGTGGTACAGTGTTTTTCCCTGTGATGTGTGCGTGGTGCAGCGTTTTTCCCTGTGACATGCGCATGGTGCAATGTTTTTCCCTGGGACATGCTTGTGGTGCAGTGTTTTCCCTGTGACATGCACATGGTGCATTGTTTTTCCCTGTGATGTGCGCATGGTGCAGTGTTTTCCCTGTGACATGTGCATGGTGCAGTGTTTTTCCTGTGATGTCGTGTGCGTGGTGCAGTGTTTTTTTGACATTTTTGTAGAAGCGAGTATAACAAAAAAATCCACATCTGACCACCTGTGAGTCTTAAACTTTCAAAACATTACAACCTCCATGGTGTTATTTATGTTATAGCAGATTGGAGAACGAGGCCCAAATGGACATTTTCCTTTTTAGCGTTTCACCTTATCCAATATTCAGTAAGATTTGGAGTGCTGTTTCTAGGTTGTGAGGATAAAAAACCTCTGTGCCTTTAGCGGGGTTTCCAAAGTGAGACTGACTTGGCAGGTTGGGCTATGTGCACACTGAGCCCAGGCTTTCAAATCACCAGAGAACCTAGGGGAGCTCTGCTCGAGATGACTGGCAGCACTGTGTGGCTGCATTCCATAGAAACCACGGTTCTATTCTTGGCCCTTCATTTACATGCTAACCTTTGGAGATATTATTTATAGATAAATAGTCAGTTTTCATAAGTTTGCAGTGGGCACCCAATTCTACATCCCTATCATCATGTTGATTCCACAACCACCTCTGCGTTGTTAGGCTGCCTATCTGACATCAAGTCACGAATGAGCCGCAGCCTCGTCCAATGGGTTACTTAGAAAACTGCTCCCAATTAAAACTCCACACCATTGCTCCTGACTGAGTTCTTCTTTCCAGCCAATCAATCAAGTTGAACTAAATATGGGGCTTTGGTCTCCTTTTATGTCAGGCCTCCTAACCACGGCCACCTACTAATAACTTCACAAAACAGACTCTCTGTGAGCCTATCTCGCCTCACACTCCTGAAGCTTTTGTTACCTCGAGATGCAATTTCACAAATGCCCATTTCAGCTCCACCTACACAAATTCCAGTTTGTTCCAAAAGGTCACAGTAAGATGGCTTGCCCCCACTAACCTCCACTCACGTCCCCCTACCTCTTAAACCATAACTGACCCAAGTCCTCCAACTCTGACATCCTGACATTCCTTGCTCCTAATCTTCCTCAATCCGAAACACAGGTTTCAATCGTCAAGGTTCTAATACCTGCAACTCACTTCCCAAACCCTCTCCCTTGCTGCTTGTCATGAACCATCTCCTAAAACTTTTTGACTATATCCTTCAGCCGGCTCTCCCAATTTTCCTGCACGTTTGAGTATCAGGGCTTGAGTACAAAAATCAAGGCTCACATTTCAGCGCGGCATTGAGGAACTGCTGCATGTGGGAAACACCGTCTTTCACATGAGACATTAAAACCGAGACATCCACCTGCCGGCTGGGTGGGTGTAAAAGATCCCACGTCACTATTTCGAAGAAAAGCAAGGGAATTCTCCCCGGTGTCCCGGCCATTATTTATCCCTCAACCAACATCACAAAAAACAGATTATCCAGTCATTATCATGTTGCTGTTTGTGGGATCATGCTGTGTGCATATTGGCTGCTGTGTTTCCTACATCACAACAGTGAGTACACTTCAACAAAGTACTTAATAAAGCACTTTGAGGCATCCAGTGGCTGTGAACAGCACTATATAAATGTAAGCCTTCCTTATTTTTGGTTTGTTCTCTCCTACTTAAAGCACCTTGGTTATGCTAAAGATTATTTTTCAGCATTGGTCCCTGTTTATCAGCCTGCGCTGTTCCGGGAAAAACACTAAATCTCCTGTTCCTGTTTCTCTGATTTATCACTGAATTCAATGTTACCGGTGTGCACTGGCCCCCAATAAGAGCAGATTAAACTTGCTGGTACAGATTGGTGCTTTTTACAGGTGCAGAGTAAATTTATAGAAAGACAAGATATATATCAGAGGTTGCAAGCCTGGAAACTCCCAGCACTAGCAGTAGATGCTTTTTGGGCCATGATGCTGATTGATTGCCAGAAAGACCCGGATCTGGAGTGACCTGTGACCAGAGACACTGCAAATTGGTCCCTCTAGTCAGGCCATACAGTTCTTTAACAAAAACAGCCTGTACGTAATAACAAAAGTGAAGAATTTATTAACGTTCATTTTGATGGCAATGGGTTTATTTAATAACATACTTTTGAGTTTTTCCTCTTTGACAGAACCCCACTGTACCTTGGACAGGACAGGCCCCTTCTCTAGCAAGGGACCAGAAGTTCTAAAAAAAATTTACATTTCCAAAAATAGATGATTGTTATGTTTTAAGTACAGTTTAACTTCTTTTTTTAAATACACTATGTCAAAACTGCCCCTTGTTCTGGGCATTATTAGGGAACAAGTGATGAAAAGTACATCAGATAACATATTTCCATCATTTGCCTGGCACTCAAGTATATCTGCACATATTTAAGAGCAGGAGGAGGCCATTCAGCCCCTCAAGTCTGTTCCGCCATTCATTTGGATCGTGGGTGATGTGTATTGTAACTCCATTTACCCGTCTTGCTTCCATATCCTTCAATAACCTTGACTAACAAAAGCCAGCAATCTAAGGTTTGAAATTCTCAATTGACACACAGCAGCAACGACTTTTTGGGGATATTTCCACTATCTCCTGACGTGGCAGCTTTGGCTGCCTCTGTCCCTGCCACCCAGAGAAAATAGTTTCTTTTGACCTACCCAACAGATCCTTTAATCATCCTAAATATCTCAGTGAGATCACCCTTTATAGTCACATTCTGTGCAACCTGTCTATGTGTTTAACCATTTGTAACCATGGTACAATTGTGGTGAATTTGCACTGCATCTCCAACAAGGCCAATATATCATGCATATAATGTCCCTTACAACATAAAATACCTAGAATTAGAGGGTTGTGATGTGGGTTGGGCTCACAAATGTGTCACTCACAGAGAGCTGTAGAGGCCAATCCATACTTGTAACAAATATTGATATATTTGTATCCTGCATGGAATAGAAGTGATGTTCCGAGATCATTTTGTGCTGCCCAATAGCTAAATAGGGTACAGTAACTGAGTACAGGCAATTAGAACTGGTTGTTTAGAAGTAGTACTGAGCCTCTGCTGAAACCTAGGAAATCGGACGAGTACAGAGCTTACTCAGTACGCTGTGGAATAAAGGAACCTTATTGCATTGACCACAATCCTCCAGTTCAAGCTCTGGGTGACTGAGAAGAGCTGACAAATAGAGGCCTGAGGTGTTTCCTGTTCTATGGTTGTATGTTGTCTCTACTACTCCCATATGACTTTCTACATTCCAGAGCACCCTAATATTCCACTTGGTCCCAAGTCTTTACCTAAAGGCATTTACAACAATAGTTACACGCTACCCTTCTGTTCCCCAGACTTTACAAATTCAGACCACCTGGAGGCTTTACGACTCTTCCAGATCTCATTCTTCGCAAGTTCGGAGGAGTGGTAGTCTCAGCTGCTTTGGGTGACTTTGTTGGTCTGAAGTTGAAGTTGCAGTACTTGATATTTCAAATACTTGGGTGTTAATATCTGGTTCACTTCTTGTGTTCCTTAGTGTTGTAATTTTCTTTGTCAAAAATCTGCCTTCCTTGGTTGGAAAGCATGGATTTATCAAATATATGAAGTAGGAGGAGTAGGCTACTCGGACCCCTTGAGCTTGCTCCGGCACTCAATATGATCATGGCTGGTTGAATTTTAACCTCAACTCCACATTCCTGCCTGCCCCCAATAACCTTTCACCCCGCCCCCCCCCCCCGCTTATTGAGAATCTATCTACCTCTACCTTTGTTCAACCATCTTTTAAGGAAGAGAAGTCCAAAGTCTCACAACCCCCTGAGAGGAAAAAAATCCTCCTCCTGGGGAGACACCTTATTTTTAAACAGTGACCCTGAGTTTTAGATTCTCCCACAAGAGGAAAGATTTTTTCCACATCCACCCTGTCAAGTCACCTCTCACTCTTCTAAACTCCAGCAGATACAAGTCTAGACTGACCAACCTTTCATCATAAGACAACCCTCCCATTCCAGATATTAGTCTAGTAAACCTTCTCTGAACTGCTTCCAATGCATTTATATCTTTCCTTAAATAAGGAGACCAATACTGTATACAGTATTTCAGATGTGGTCTCTCCAATGCCCTGTATAACTGAGGAATAACCTCCCTACTTTTGTATTCAATTCCCTTCACAATAAACAATAACACTCAATGAGCTTTGCTAATTTCTTGCTGCACCTGCTTACTAACCTTTTGTAATTCATGCACTAGAACACCCAGATCCCTCTGCATCTCAGAGCTCTGCAATCTCTCACCATTTAGATAATATGATTTTTTATTCTTCCTGCCAAAATGGACCTCACATTTTCCCACATTATACTTCATTTGACAGATCCTTTCCCACTCAATTAACCTATCTATATCCTTTTGAAGCCTCCTTATGTCCTCTTCCAATTTACTTTCCTATCTATCTCTGTATCATCAACAAAATTAGCCACCATACCATCAGTCCCTTCATCTAAATTATTTACATAAATTGTAAGTAGTTGAGGTCCCAGCACTGATCCATGTGGCATACTACTTGTACCCACCCATCCTGCCAACCAGAAAATGACCCATTTATGCATACCCTATGTTTCCTGGTAGCTAGCCAATCTTCTATCCATGTCAATATAGTACCCCCTACACCATGAGCTTTCATTTTCTGCAATAAACTTTGATGTGGCACTTTATCAAATGCCTTCTGAAAATCCAAGTACAGTACATCCACCAGTCCATTTTTATCCACACCATATGTTACTTCTTCAAAGAACTCCAATAAATTGGTTAAACATGATTTTCCTCTCATAAAACCATGTTGACTCCGCCTGATTACCTTGAATTTATCTAAGTGCCCTGCTATAACATCTTTAATAACAGCTTCTAACATTTTCCCTATGACAGATGTTAAGCTAACTGGCCTATAGTTTCCTTATTTCTACCTCCTTCTCTTTTTGAATAAAGGAGTTACATTAGCTATTTTCCCATCCACTGGAATGTGCCGAATCTAGTGAATTACAGAAAACTAAAGCCAACACATCAACTATCCCCTTAGTCACTTCTTTTAAGACCCTAGGATGAAGTCCATCAGGATCCAGTACTTGTCAACCTGCAGTTCCAACAATTTGCTAAGTACCACTTCCCTGGTGATTGCAATTTTCTTGAGTTCTCCCCTTCCTTCCAATTCCTGATTTACAGCAATTTCTGGGATGTTACTCGTATCCTCTATTGTGAAGACCAATGCAAATTACCAGTTCAATTCATCTGCCATCTCCTTATATTCCATTATTAATTCCCAGGCTCACTTCCTAGAGGATGAACCTTCACTTTATTAACTCTTTTCTTTTTTAAAGATCCATAGAAACTCTTACTATCTGTCTTTATATTTCTAGCTAGCTTTCTCTCATACTCTAATTTTCCTCTCCTTATCAATCAGTCATTCTTTGCTGTTTTTTATATTCTAAATCCAATCTTCCAAATCCAGTTCTATCTTCTGACCTGCTACCCATCTTTGTGCAATTGAATGTCTTTTCTTTAAATTTGATACTATTTTTAACTTTTTCAGTTAACCACAGATAGTGGGTCCTCCCCTTGGAATTTTTCTTTGTTGGAATGTATCTATTCTGTGTATTCTGAAATATCCTCTTAAATGTCTGTCTTCGCATCTCTATTGACCTATCCCTTCAGCTAATTTGCCAGTTCATGTTTGCTAGCTCTGTTTTTGTGCCCTCATAATTGACCTTATTTAAGGTTAAAATACTAGTCTTAGACCCAACTTTTGTCCCTCTCAAACTGAATATAAAACTCACTCATATTATGATCACTGCTACCTTGGGGTGCATTCACCATGAGGTCATTAAGTATTCCTATCTTGTTGCATAATACCAGGTCTTGTATAGCCCAAATGGCTCCAGAATGTGCTGAAATAAGAAATTATCCCAAAAACATTCTATGAATTCGTCATCTACGCTACCTTTGTCCATATTATTGTACCAGTCTATATGTAGATTAAAATCCCCCGTGATAATCACCGTACCTTTCTGACAAGCTCCCACTATTTCTTCTTCGATACTCCATCCTACCATGTGATTACTGTTAGAGGGCCTGGACACTACTCCCACAAGTGACTTCTTGCCTTTATCAGTTTTCTTATCTACCCACACCGCTTCTAAATCCTGGTTTCCAGAATTTAGGCCATCCTTCCCTATTGTGCTAATGTTGTCTTTAATTAACAGAGCCACCCCTCCACCTTGTCCTAACTTCCTGTCCTTCCTAAATGTCACATACCCTTCAATATTCAGGTCCCAATATATGCCATCCTGCAGCCATTTCTCTATAAAGACTATTAAATCATGCTTAATATATCTCTATTTGCACTATCAGTTCATCTGTTTTGTTTCGAATGCTACGTGTAATTCAGATACAGAGCCTTAGGTTTTGTCCTTTTATTATTTTTGTAACCTTTATCCTTATCTGTTGATTTATTCTTAGATTTCTATTCTCTGTACTCTCTGTCCCTCTCTGTCACGATCTGTTTATCATTTCCCATATTAGTACCTTCCTCTCTTACCTTGTCTCTATTCTTTGATACACCACATCTTTCTACATTGGATTGCTTGCCCTCACTATTTAGTTTAAAACCCTCTCTATTTTGCTAGTTATGGGGTTTGCAAGAACATTGGTTCAGATGTAGATGGTCCCAATGGTACAGCCTCCACGTTCTCCAATACTGGTGCCTTTGCCTCATGAACCTGAACCCACTTCTCCCACACCAGTCTTTGAGCCACGCATTCATCTCTCTCATCTTATTTGCCCTATGCCAATTCGCACTCATGTAATAATCCAGAGAATATTACCTTTGAGGCTCTGCTTCTTAATCTGGTGCCTAGTTCCTCATACTGACTATGCTGAAATTCTTCCCTTGTCCTGCCTATGGCATTGGTACATTTACAGATATGTCAGCTTCCCAAAGTGTGAATCCAGGATGCTTAATTTCTTCCAAGAAGCATTGTCGGATTTCTTTGTGTGGATCATCTATCTCATGGACTCATTTGGGATTCTCCGCACATCTTGCAAATCTGAACCTACACATCTTTCCAAAGCGTCCCTAAGTGGTTGCAGCAAAAGTGCTGCACAGTGGTTGCTGGACACTGCTCGCATTGTGAGGTCTTTTGGTGCCACAGTGCTGACATGGTCTGCCACTATCTTGTGTTTTGCTTGGGTATTGCTCTCCTTGTCCTGGAGTCTCTATCCCTTTCTGTTGCTTCATGAGCTGGACTGTTAGGGCTGCTCTGTGTCATGGTTTAACTTTGCCATGCAAAATGGATCGGTTTTGCTGGTAGACGTCCAATTGTCTGACTATTTGGATGGCTTTTTCCAAAGTTAGATCTTCTTTAGAGTAGAGCACATCCAAAAGAGTATCATTGGCCGCTCCCACTACTCTTTTTGGTCCCTATGAGCTCTGACTTAAGGCCACCATAATCACAGCTTTCAGCCAATCTGTATAACTCATTTATGAAAGAGTTGATGGGTTCCCCTGGCTTTTGGACTCTCTTGTTATATTTTGCTCACTCCAAAATTTTATTGCTTCTTAATTTAAAGTAGGTGTCTAAGGGTTTCATAACCTCTTGAAAGTTATCGCAAGATTCACTTGTTTCTTGTCTGGCAATTATGTTGTCGGCTATTGGACCTACTGAATATAATAGTGTATTCACTTGTTCAGCCTCGGTTTTCTTATTCAAGCCTGATGCCATCATATATCTTAAAAATCTTCTTCTCAAAAATTTCCAATTTTGCACCTGGTCTGGCCCTTCCATCTGTCTTGATTGCTCTGGCAGTGTTGACTTACCATCCATGGCTATTTTCAGCTCAGGAGAGTTCAGTTTTAAAATTCTTCCCACACTTTTTGGGATTTGATGAGCTCCCATCATGGTTATGGATCTGTTTTTAAATGATTCTGCAGAAAACCTTTTGAATGAACCATTTTGGCCAGCTAGTTGCATTCCTGAGCTTGGAGAACTGAATTGAAATGGAATTTTTGCTCTGACTTGTGTTAAGATATTTTCCCTTCATACACAATGCAATGGCACCGACTATGGGTCCAAGCTTCAGCATCCTTCAAGCCACATTTGTTAAACAATTGGTGCTGCACGATTATTGTGCCGAATTAAAAAGCTTATTTCAGCCGTTTTTTTTTGGAGCTTGCTCACCCTTTTGCGATCTGGCTAGGTTCTTTGACTCTGCTTTCGATCAGGTCTCGCAACAAACCTCTACGTGCTCTGGTGGACCTCTTTGGTGCTACACAGTGGATCTTTCTTCTGCACCTGTAATGGAGCTTCTTAGGCCATCACCAGCAGTATATTCAAGGTCATCAAACTAGGCGCATTTACCTCTGGTCAGACTCCAGTTTCTTTACTTCTTCATTCTTAGGGATTTTTGGTAAACAGACCATGACAGGAAGGGACAGAGAATACAAATCTAAGACTAAAACAGCAGATAAGGCTAGACATTACAAAAACAATAAAAGGACAAAACTAAAGGCTCTGTATCTGAATGCAGGTTGCATTCAAATCAAAATAGATGAAAGGGGAGTGCAAATAGAAATAAATAAGTGTGATCCAATAGCCATTACAGAGACATGGGTGTAGGATGACATAGATTGGGAACTGAATATTGAAGGATACATTGATATTTAGGAAGGACAGGAAGCTCGGAAAAGGTACAAGGGTGGCTGTCTTTATTAAGGATGGTAATAGCACAATAGAAATGGATGACTCAAGTTCAGGAAACCAAAATGTAGAAGCCGTTTGAGTAGAGATGAAAACTGACAAAGACAAGAAGTCACTTGTGGGAATGGTGGCGAGGACCCCTAACATTAACTGTATGGTAGGACAGGATAAAAAAGAGGAAATTATGAGAGCTTGTCAGAAAGCTATGGCGATAATCATGGGGTATTTAAACATATATATAGACTTCAAAAATCAGATGGGCAGTTATTCTAGATGAGGAATTCATAGAACATTGTTGGGATAGTTTCTTAGAAGATCATGTTTGGGCATCAACCAGAGAGCAGGCCATACTAGACCTGGTATTGTGCAACGAGATAGCTTTAATTAATGACCTCACAGTGAAGGCACCCCTAGGTAGCAGCAATCATAATATAATTGAGGATGACATTCAGTTTGAGGGAGGAAGAATGGACCTAAGACTAGTATTTTAAACTTAAATAAGGGCTTTAGGGTGAAAGGGGAAAGGTTTAGGGGGAACATTAGGGGGAACTTCTTCACTCAGGGAGTGGTGAAAGTGTGGAACGAGCTGCCATCTGACGTGGTAAATGCGGGCTCACTCTTAAGTTTTAAGAATAAGTTAGATAGATACATGGATGGGAGAGGTCTGGAGGGTTATGAACTAGGTGCAGGTCAATGGGTCTAGCGGAATAATATTTTGGCACAGACTAGAAGGGCCGAATGGCCTGTTTTCTGTGCTGTAGTGTTCTATGGTTCTATGGTTCTAAGGGCAATTTTGAGGGAATGAAAGCAGATCTAGCTATAGTGAACTGGCAAAGTAGGTTAAGGGATAGGTCCATAGAGATGCAGCTGCGGTTATTTAAGGGCTATTTCAGAATACACAGGATACATTCCCATGGGAAATAAAAACTCCAACAGGAAGACCCATCATCTGTGGTTAACTAAAAAAGTTAGAGATCGTATCAAACTTAAAGAAAAAGCATATAATTGCACAAAGATGGGCGCCAGGTCAGAAGATTGGACAGGATATAAAGAATGGCAAAGAATGACTGATAAGGAGGGAAAAAGTATGAGTATGAGAGAAAGCTAGCGAGAAATATAAAGACAGCTAGTAAGAGTTTCTATAGGTATTTTTAAAAAATGAAGAGTTACTAAAGTGAGTTTTGGCCATATAGAAAGTGATTCTGGGGAATTAATAATGGAAAATAAGGAGATGGCAGATGAATTCAACAGATATTTAGCATCCGTCTTCACTATACAGGATACAAGAAACATCCCAGAAATAGCTGTAAATCAGGAAACGGAATGGAGGGAAATCAGGAAAATTAAAACCACCAGGAAAGTGGTGCTGAGTAAAAATTGTTGGAGCTGACAAGTCCTTGGGATGGATCTGATGGACTTCATCTTAGGGCCTTAACAGAAGTGACTAGGGGGATAGTTGATGCTTGGTTTCAGTTTTCCAAAATTAAGGAAAGGTGGAATATAGTGAATGTAGCTCCTTTATTCAAAAAGGGAGGGGAACTGAAAAGTAGGAGATAACAGGCCAGTTAGTTTACCATCTGTCACAGGGAAAATGTTAGAAGCTATTATTAAAGAAGCTATAGCAAAGCAATTGGAAAAATTCGAGGTAATCAGGCAGGGTCTACATGACTGTGAAAAGGAAATCATGTTTAATTGATTAATTGGAGCTCTTTGAAGAAGTGGCATATGCTGTGGATGAAGGGGAATCAGTGGATGTACTGTACTTAGATTTCCAGAAGTAATTTGATAAGGTGCCACATCAAAGATTATTGCAAAAAATGAAAGCTGATGGTGTAGTGGGTAACATGTTGGCATGGATAGGAGATTGGCTAGCTACCAGGAAACATAAGGCATGCATAAATGGGTCATTTCCTGATTGGCAAGATGTAACAACTGGTGTGCCACAGGGATCAGTGCTAGGGCTGCAACTTTTTACAATTTATGTAAATGACTTGGATGAAAGGACCAATGGTATGGTTGCTAAATTTGCTGATGAGGCATAGATAGGTAGGAAAGTAAGATGTGAGGAGGACATAAGGAGTCTACAAAGGGATATAGATGGGTTAATTGTGTGGGCAAAGATCTGCCAAATGGAGTATAATGTGGTATTCTCCTAACCCACAATGCAAGGCTGCACTGTTAGCTTGAGCCATGATGATGCTGGTCTAAACCTGCATAAAGACGTTGCAAGGGGCTGTGAGCACCTCCATGTGCCTTTCAGAAGGGGATTGTACAATTCGCCCCCAGTCACCCAATGGTTCTGCTGCCCCCACATTAATTTGTAGTCTGCACCCAAGGGGTGAAAGGGAAGATTTGGTAGCACTTTCATGCTTTTGCATTCCTTGAGTAGGCCGAAAAGCTTCAGAGACTCGACCCCAAGCGTCTCAATGGAGCAGCTGCTGAAGGGTCTCAGCTGTGGAAGAACGCTTGCTTTTGACAAGATTTTCGAAGGGCGTGGCCACTTCCCTGACCGCCCCCCCTCCCTCACCCACATCCCTACCCACCCCCGGTATGTGTTTGAGCATTGCCTGCAGCCTGTGCTGCCTTGTCACCACCCCCCAACCCTGCTCCATACTGAATGCCAGCTGGGAAAAAGTGACATGCCTGTGCCCTCCCCACCACCCCCCACCCCCCAAGCCCACCATCCTGAATGTGCCACGGGTGATGCCCACAAGCGCTGTGCCAGGTTGGGTGCGCTCACCTCGAAGTTCAGGTTGTCAGGAAGGATGCTCTTCCCAAGTCACACCGAGGTGGGCGTTAAACCTGACATGGGGGGTGGGGGAGGGGGATGATTCCGGCCTGAAGGGCTGGTGACGAGACATGAAAGTGTAGAAATTAGGTCCCCGACGTGTGGTGGAGGGAAACGCGGCCCCCGCCATTGACGGGAGGAGTGGACGATCGCAAACTGGTTTTGTGAAACCGGTTTCTGGGCCTTGCTGCCATAGTGTCCCTGCCCACCGCCCACTGCCCACCACTCACCATGGTGCCCACTCCTCACCAAGGTGCCCACCACTCACCATGGTGGCCGCTACTGACCATGGTGCCTGCTGCTCACCATGGTGCCCACTCCTCACCAAGGTGCCTGCTACTGACCATGGTGCCCACTACTCGTCATGGTGCCCACCACTCACCATGGTGCCCGCTACTGACCATGGTGCCCACCACTCAGCATGGTGCCCGCTACTGACCATGATGCCCACCACTCACCATGGTGCCCGCTACTGACCATGGTGCCCACTCCTCACCAAGGTGCCTGCTACTCACCATGGTGCCCACCACTCACCATGGTGCCTGCTACTGACCATGGTGCCCACCACTCACCATGGTGCCTGCTACTGACCATGGTGCCCGCTACTGACCAAGGTGCCTGCTACTGACCATGGTGCCCGCTACTCGTCATGGTGCCCACCACTCACCATGGTGCCCGCTACTGACCATGGTGCCCACCACTCACCATGGTGCCTGCTACTGACCATGGTGCCCACCACTCACCATGGTGCCCGCTACTGACCATGGTGCCTGCTGCTCACCATGGTGCCCACTCCTCACCAAGGTGCCCACCACTCAGCATGGTGCCTGCTGCCAATGGGACTGGAAAATCCCGCCCAAAATCTTTGAATATTTTTAAGGCAGGGTAGATAGATCTTTGAAAGGCAAGGGGCTGGTGGTGGGGGTGAGGTTCTAGGAGGGAGGTGTGGGGTTGAGGTGACAATCAGATCAGCCATAATCTTATGGGATGGCGGAGCAGATTCGAGGGGCCGAGTGGCCTCCTCTTGCCCCTAATTCGTATTTAGCATCACCTGAGTGGGGTAACCGTACTGTTCTGAGAGTGAATAATATCCTTCCATCCTGATGGCACCTAGCAGTGAGACACCAAAACCTTCCCACCACCTCATTCCTCAGTAATGGCTCAATGGGTAAATGTATCACCTTGTCTGACAGTGAGTACAGACAGGGTTAGGCAGTGACTACAGACAGGGTTAGGCAATGAGTACAGACAGGGTTAGGCAGTGAGTACAGACAGGGTTAGGCAGTGAGTACAGACAGGGTTAGGCAGTGAGTACAGACAGGGTTAGGCAGTGAGTACAGATAGGGTTAGGCAGTGAGTACAGATAGGGTTAGGCAATGAGTACAGACAGGGTTAGGCAGTGAGTACAGACAGGGTTAGACAGTGAGTACAGATAGGGTTAGGCAGTGAGTGCAGATAGGGTTAGGCAATGAGTACAGACAGGGTTAGGCAGTGAGTACAGACAGGGTTAGGCCGTGAGTACAGACAGGGTTAGACAGTGAGTACAGACAGGGTTAGGCAGTGAGTACAGACAGGGTTAGGCAGTGAGTACAGACAGGGTTAGACAGTGAGTACAGATAGGGTTAGGCAGTGAGTACAGACAGGGTTAGACAGTGAGTACAGATAGGGTTAGGCAGTGAGTGCAGATAGGGTTAGGCAATGAGTACAGACAGGGTTAGGCAGTGAGTACAGACAGGGTTAGGCAGTGAGTACAGACAGGGTTAGACAGTGAGTACAGAGAGGGTTAGGCAATGAGTACAGACAGGGTTAGGCAGTGAGTACAGATAGGGTTAGACAGTGAGTACAGAGAGGGTTAGGCAGTGAGTACAGATAGGGTTAGGCAGTGAGTACAGACAGGGTTAGGCAGTGAGTACAGACAGGGTTAGGCAGTGAGTACAGACAGGGTTAGGCAGTGAGTACAGACAGGGTTAGGCAGTGAGTACAGACAGGGTTAGGCAGTGAGTACAGACAGGGTTAGACAGTGAGTACAGAGAGGGTTAGGCAGTGAGTACAGATAGGGTTAGGCAGTCGCAACAGTTGATCAGCCTAATATTTAGGCTGCAATGAAGATGGTACCTGTGTCAGGGGCTCTCAACCTTTTAGCTTCTGAGTCCTCCCCGTCTTCTGTTAGAAATATTTCACTGACTCCCAATGCCACTATTTCTTCTCTGCATAAAAAAGTAGGTCGTGTGTACAATTAAACAAATGTGTTATATTATTTTTGTTTTCCTTAACGCGAGACTTGGCTGATTGAATTAAGGTGGGCTAGCTGGACTATCCCTGCCATCATCAACGTGATTTAGTGGTGAGGCGTGAGGACCCACATTTTGTTCACACGCAATAAGCTTAGTCAGAATTAGAAGCAATGCTCCCAAAGCATTTAGTGGGCAGGCTAGAGGGAAACCCGGGCACACGGTGACCATGACACTCCTGAGCTTGTGACAGTGTGGGAAATTTTCTACAGCTTTCATCGTAGAATTATGGATAACTCATGTGTTTAATCTTGGGCATTAGCAGAGATATCTATAATACAGACTTTTACCTAACAGATAAAAAAAAAATCAAAACTCTGAAAGGGGTTTGTTAATTTTTGATTGCTGGCAAGTTCAGCGTTGGTACAGTAGAGGAAGACAGCAGCTATGTTTGCAATACACATAACGTCTATTGCTGTCAATTAAAGAAATCTTTCTGTATGTATCCAGTTTGCATTCCAACTGTTATTAATTTGAAATCCTGGAAATCCAGTTTTAATAAAAACAGAAGCTAAAAAATGATACTTTATAGGCAGATTAATTCGTTGTGGTTCCCTCCCCCCCAGCTCTGATTGTATTCTCCAGACTCTGTACCGGGTTCCTGCGTATTCAGCTCTCAGCTGAAGTCAGCCCTTGGGTCAGGGTCAGCACTTCAACCCACACGGCTAAATCCGCATTGTTGAATTCGACACCAAGGTGTTGCGCTGACTCCTCATCCACCTCAGTCAGGGTGAGAGGTTCCAACCGCTCATGTCAGCCTGCAGTTATGTTGTGGCTGTACTGTCGCCTAGCTGCATTCAGTATCTGCGGGCTGGCAAAGTGGCTGCGCTATAGCTGCGGAAGATCCTACCGATTTACGACGGGCGGGGGGGGGCGGGGGGTGGGGTGGTGCTTAACCCCCTGGGGGCTGTGGACTTCACAGCTCCGTCTTGCCACTCTAACTAAGTGTGCAAAGGGCAGTCAGTGATAACAGGTCATGCTGGGCAGTGGGCAGCGTGAGTAGGATCTTTATCCTTAGCGGACCCCTTGACACTTTCTTGTGGGCTCCTAGGGGGTTGTGGATGCCACCTCCCCAGTGAGAACCCTGCCTCGGGTAATTATGAAGGAAAGACATTTTAATCTTTTAACCCTGTGCTCTTTTTATTTTCCAGTCCCCAACTCAACAGTTACACCACCTGAATCTCCTCCAACCAGCGACTCCCTAGGCTCCTCCTATTCCATTAATGGTCTTCTTGGGATTGTACAGTCTGGCAATGAGACCAAGAGGAAAGTGGCTGAAAGTAAGGAAACCGGACTGGGGCTGAAGTGAAATGCACCAAGAACGCACTCTTTACTGTGATTTCTCAGTCAGATTACTAACTGCTGCTGACCGATCTGCCAGTTTATTTCTTTAAGCTTCTTGCAAAACTGATGCTGTTAATATGGTGATTCCCCTCATGGTATGATGTGCTGCCTTAAAATGAGCCAATCATAGCCGGACAGGGTGTGGGTTTGAACTCTTACCCCAGACAGCTGGGAGTAGGGCGGACCCCCCCCCCAATTCTCAAATCAGAGCAGGAGCAGGGTGGGGAGGAAGATTTGAGCTCTGATTACAAACTCTGAGCGACCTTTTAAACCTAATGTCTCCATCCCATTGCCACTTAGAAGGAACAGGGGGAAATACACTTAGACATTTAAAAACACAAAAGGACCAAATACTGCAGATGCAACAAGTAGTTAGGATTTGTACTGTACCGCTCAGTTGAATGGTGGACACAGATTCATTGGTAACTTTCAAAAGGGAACTGGATATATACTTGAAGGGAAACATTTACAGGGATATGGGGAAAGAGCAGGGGAGTGGGACTAATTGGAATCTCTTTGAAAGAGCCAGTGCAGACTCGATGGGCCGAATAGCTTCCTTCTGGGCTGTACAATTCCATGATTCTATATGTTCATATTTATGAATCTTCCTTTCCTGAAAATGTTGACTCTTTGCTTGGGTGCAGCGATCCTGTATGATTTCTCCTTCTGTAGTTTGTGGGCATAATGTAATGCTGCCTATCTGGCTAAGATCAGCAAATACAACAAATACATAGACAAGAGATCAAAGCTGAGGCTAAGCTAGTTGGTATGGCCCTATGGTCCAAATGGGGCAACATCTAAGTGCAGCCTGTAATTCCGATAACATCAGTGGCATGATACAGTGGGTATGAGGCTGTGTGTAGGAGAAAAAGGCACAGGCAGTTTTAACTTTCCATCACTGTAACTATCAATGACTCAAGGGGAAATTAGTCTGATGATTAAGTGTGGGTTTATGAAACATGTTCAATTTAACTGATCTAATCCTTTGCGTCAGTGGCACTGGCTCAGAATTGCAAATAACATTTAATGAAAGATGGAAGTTTCCTTTCTCTTGTGCACCCAGCCTATGTTCTGTAGGTTTTCTCTATTGCTCTGTGGTTTTGTTCTGAGTAAGTGTCCATGTCTATAACTCTACATTGTGATCTTCAGTATTAGAATTCCAGAAAGTAGTTTTAGCTGCTGGTTTATGAGTGATAAGAAAGAAACCAGGTGAAAGGCGAAATCCCCTAGTGCTCTTCAAAAGGTAACCTACTAGACCTCGCCCTCACCAACCTACCTGTCATCGGATGCACCTGCCCATGACAGAATTCACAATCGTACAGTCCTTGTGGAGACAAAGTGCTGTCTTCATCTTGAGGATACCGCTGTGCTAAATGGGATAGACTCAGGCCAGATCTAATAGCTTAAATCATTCATGGGCAGAATTTTCACCTTGTCGAGTGGGTGTGCGCCCCACCCACTCGAGAGTGAAGTGACACGCGTTGGTGTTGGGCGAGTGCCCCGATGTCAGCGCGCAGTCACACGGTGGTTCAGTTGGTGGGCACGCTGCCAATTCCGCCTGTTTAGAGTATCAGTCGCTAGAGTATCAGTTAAGTTAAATCTTTCACTGCCTTGTCCGACCTTACAGTTGGCGGGCAGGCGAAAAGGCCAAGCGGCCTTTGCATTCTTTTTTGGAAACCTCATCCACAGGCGGGATGAAGTTTCCAACATCAAACAAAAATAAAAATAATTTTTTAAAAAATTTCACTTCTAACATGTCCCTGTTCATGTGACAGAGTCACACTGAGGGGGCATGTTTCATAACATTTCTCACATCTTGGTTGTTTTTTTTTTGAAAACTCTTCATCTCCCTGAGGCAGCTCTAACCCTCAGGGAGATTCCTGAGAGCGCACCCGCGTGCATATGCGAAGCTCGTGTTTGCCCCCCTCATCCTCCTCCGCCACCACCACCACCACTCCCCCACCCCCACAAACCCGGACAGGCAGTGCTGAGTGCTGCCACTCGCATTTTACACTGGGTGGGCCTTAACCGGCCCGCCGTTGTGAAACTGCCTTCCAGCCTAGAACCCTGACCACCCCCAGCCCAGCCCGCCCGACAAGGGCTAGATTCTGCCCCATGAGTTTCTGTGGGCCATCAGCAGCAGTATCCAACAACAATCTATAACCTCATGGCCCAGCATATCCCCCACTCTACCATACCACCAAGCCAAGGGATCAACCCTGGTTCAGTGAGGAAGTCGAACAGCATGCCAGGAGTAGCACCATGCATGTCTAAAAATGGTGAAGCTACAACAGAGGACTGCCTGTATGCTAAACAGCAGGCGACAGACAAGAGCTGAGTGATCTCACAATCAGTGGATCAGTTTGAAACTGCAGCCTGGCCACATCAAGTGGGGGGTAATTTAGCAGCTACCATATCTACTGTGCAAAGGTCATTTCTAAGACTAAATTTTTAGCCAAAAAGTAGGGGGTCCACTTTTAAGTGAGTAATAGTGTAGAAGGGTTGAAATCCACCCTTTCCTTTCATATCACTATCGCAGAGTTCCAGTTGGAATAGCCTAAAATGAGTCCAAAAGTATTTTAGTATTGAATTTTTATTTATGTATAAATAATAACCTCTGCGGAGATAGACGTTAGTTTGTGCACACTAAACTCATCAAATTTATCAAATTCATCAAAAACAAAAGCCATTTGCACACATTTATACAATTCCTTTCAGCTTTTTTATAGTACAGAAAGGAATGCTGCTTAGCAGCAGAGCATTCACTGAATGTGTATTAAAACCCATAAGAGTCGTCCTCCTCCTCATTTTCAGGAGCAAATAAAATGTCTCAATCTGCTTCTCGAATGGCATCATCATTTGGATCATCAACATCATCATTATTTTGTGGTATGGTTTCAACGACAAATAGTATTTGGATCTCTCTTTGGGTTACTTGTGACCTAATCAGTATTAGGAAGGTTTCTCTTTACTCATGAGTGACTTAGGTCTGACTCAGGTAACTTCTTCAAAACTACTTTGCTTACACGATGTAGATGATAAGCTTCTAGGTAAGTACACCTTCTTTGTGTAGAGGCTATTCCATCTCTCTACCGAGTCTCCAGCACTGCTGATGTCACTGTTACATCATGAAATGTCACTATCTCATTTCCACAGCTATTAGCCATTATGCTACATCTCCTTCAAGTATAATCTCAACTTTTTAAATAACAATCTTAAGCTATTTTCTTAAATTATTTACATTACATTTTCAAACTTTTGTGACCTCCTTTGCTGGTACAGATTCTATCCTACGCCAATTCCTACTCTTCCCCCCCCACCCCCACCCCCATTGCCCCCTGACCCTCCCACCAAGCCCCTGGGAGAAAGGCTTCAATCTCCCACAGTGTTTTGGGCTCTTTGGGTGGACGTTATGGACATGAGCGGTTGCTCATCTTTTCCCTGGAGGGCAACATCACTCCTGGATTGGAACAGCAGCTTTCCAGGAAATTATCTGCTGGTAATTGGACTTTGATTTCCAAGATAACTGAGCTGTAAGAATCGTGGAACATTTTCAGTGAAAGACTGGTCCAAGAGAAGGCTTAGAGCATGGGCGGTTAACCTCGCTTGAACTGGAAGAGGACAGACGAGCATTCGCTCAGGAAATTTCTGCTCCAACTTAGAAACACTGGAGAAAGACCTGAGAAGGTGAAGTATGTTCAGCTGCGATGAAGAGTTGCACAGCTATATCATTCACTGCTGCATTGAGGGTGATGAGGTATTCAATATCTGAGATTTGAACGAATCTGGAAGACGTGAAGGAGAATGATGAAAATCCTGTAGGCGTGGCAGGTTATGATGACAATGTGTCCCTACAACACATTGTAAACTATTTTCACTTTTTGTAGGTAGTGGTAACATTGCCACATTTACTTTAATGTGAGGTTGCTCCGCTTTAGACAATGGGATGATTGTGTCATCATAACAAGGTAAGACAACACCATCTCTAGCAATGGAAGGAATCTCCAGAGCTAAATTGAGATGAAACTCCTGTACAGGACTCTTCAGCTGTAGAAGATCTGTGGATTTGGCCTCTGCTTCTCCACTGAAGGACAACTTTAGTGGGAGGATGACTTGCTGATGAGCTTGAAGTGTGAGTGTCAACTAACTTTCACACAAAGTAATAGGCTCTAACTTTGCTCTAGCAGTGCGATCCATCTTGGAATCAAGCATTTTGTTCTCCCTGGACAGCTCACTATGGTCAGGCAGTGAGATACAATGCATCTTATTGATGGATTCAGTGGGACAAATGCACAAATTCAGCTGTTCAACAGCAAGCACAGCTGACTCATGGAAAAAAACAACAGATTTAATATGCTTTGGCAGTAGATTCAAAGAGCGTACCAATCTCTAGGACCTTCCAACAGACTACTCATTACTACGACAGTCTCTTTCTCATAACCTTCTTCAGGAAAGAGCCAACCTAGGTCTAGAAGGTTCTTTTGCGATCATCACCATCTTCTTCAATGCCTTCTGTTTCTACCCCTTCCAGTCTATCTTCGAAAAGAACTAGAGGTCTACAAACTGCTCCTGAGTTCCAGTGGATGGTGCCTCTGTAATGGAGAATGACCCACCACTGAATGAATAACCTTCGCCATCTGCTACTGAAAGGAGAATCACCTGTTCTGCACCCAACTTTGGAACTCCCTCCATGAAAGGTACCATTTGACCTGCTGTAAGTCTTCATCCACAGTTTCCAGAATGCCCAGTTGTATACATGCATTTCCACTCAGTTAAGATATGCTTTAGAGCCATAGAGTCATAGGGGCCTACAGCACAGAAAAAGGCCCTTCAGCCCATCGAGTCTGTGCCAGTCAAATAAGTACCTAACCATTCTAATCCCATTTTCCAGCACTAGGCCCATAGCCTTGTATGTCATGGCATCACAAGTGCACATCCAAATACTTCTTAAATGTTATGAGGGTTTCTGCCTCTACCATCCTTTCAGGCAGTGAGTTCCAGATCCCCACCACCCTCTGGGTGAAAAAATTCTTCCTCGCACCCCCTCTAAACCTCCTGCTCCTTACCTTAAATCTATGCCTCCTGGTTACTGATCCCTCCACCAAGGGGAAAAGCTCCTTTCTGTCTACCCTATCTATGCCCCTCATAATTTTATACACCTCAATCATGTCCCCCTCTCAATCTCCTCTGCTCCAAGGAAAATAACCTCAGGCTATCCAATCTCTCCTCATAACTAAAACTCTCCAGCCCAGGCAACATCCTGGTAAATCTCCTCTGCACTCTCTCTACTGCAATCACATCCTTCCTATAATGTGGATTCCAGAACTGCACGCAATACTCTAGCTGTGGCCTAACCAGCATCTTATATAGTTCCAGCATAACCTCCCTGCTCTTATATTCTATGCCTCGGCTAAGAAAGGCAAGGATCCCATATGCTAAACCATCCTATCTACCTGTCCCGCTACCTTAAGAGACTGGTGAACATGCACACCAAGGTCCCTCTGATCCTCGGTACTTCCCAGGGTCCTACCATTCATCGTGTATTCCCGTTCCTTGTTTGTCCTGCCCAAGTGCATTACCTCACATTCATCCAGATTAAATTCCATTTGCCACTGATCAGCCCATCTGACCAGTCCATCTGTAACCTCCTGTAATCTAAGGCTATCCTCCTCACTATTTACCACCCCACCAATTTTCGTATCATCCATGAACTTACTGATCAACCCTCCTACATTCAAGTCCAAATCATTTATATATACCACAAACAGCAAGGGACCCAACACCAATCCCTATGGAACCCCACTGGACACAGGCATCCAGTCACTAAAACACCCCTCGACCATCACCCTCTGCTTCCTGCCACTCAGCCAATTCTGGATCCAATTTACCAAATTGCCTTGGGTCCCATGGGCTCTTACCTTCATTATCAGTCTCCCATGTGGGACCTTATCAAAAGCCTTGCTGAAGTCCAAGTAGACGACATCAAATGCATCGCCCTCATCTACACACCTGGTCACCTCCTCGAAAAATTCAATCAAATTGGTCAGACATGAACCTCTCCTGAACAAAACCATGCTGACTGTCCTTGATTAATCCCTGTCTCTCCAAATGTAGATTAATTCTGTCCCTCAGAATTGCTTCCAATAGCTTCCCCACCACTGAGGTTAGACTGACTGGCCTGTAGTCCCCTGGTTTATCCCTTCCTCACTTCTTGAATAATGGTACCACATTGGCTGTCCTCCAGTCCTCTGACATCTCTCCTGTGGCCAGAGAGGTATTGAAAATTATTGCCAGCGCCCCTGCTATCTCATCCCTCGCCTCACTCAACAGCCTGGGATACATTTCATCCAGGCCTGGAGATTTATCTACTTAGAGCCAGACCACTTAAAACCTCCTCCCTTTCTATGCTAATTTCTTTAATTATATCACAGTCCTTCTGCCTGATTTCCATACCCACATCGTCCCTCTCACTTGTGAACACCGACACAAAGTATTCATTTAGAACCCTACCTACATCTTCCGGCTCCATACACTAATTACCACTATGGTCCTTAATGGGCCCCACTCTTCCCCTAGTTATCCTCTTACTCTTAATGTACTTGTAAAATAACTTTGGATTTTCCTTTATTTTACCTGCCAACGTTTCTTCAGGCCCCCTTTTTGCTCTCCTAATTTTCTCTTTGATGGTGTATGATGTAGAGGGTGCCCCTTGTGGTGAAGGCCGGCAGCTATCTGACCTTTTACTTGAACTTCCTAACCACCTGGATCCTGCAGTTTAGTACTTGATGGCTGGATGTCGACTGCTTTAACCCATTCCAACTGCTCAGCCAGCTCGTGTCAAGTTTGAAATCAGTTTTAGAGCCTTTAACTTCCAAAGTAACTGACTAAAATTCTTGTTCTTGATTATTTATTGCTCCTAGGCAAACTACAA
Source organism: Isurus oxyrinchus (assembly GCA_026770705.1). NCBI lineage: Eukaryota > Metazoa > Chordata > Chondrichthyes > Lamniformes > Lamnidae > Isurus > Isurus oxyrinchus. Next base: position 113,321,585 of record JANJGN010000017.1, read on the forward strand.
TCTAATTTCTTTCCTTATTGCCAATTTCTTGATTTGTCTTCATTTCATTGACATTCTCTTGCTTTCTTCCATTAATTAAATTTTTAGATTTACAGAACTGCTTGAAGTGTCTAGTGTTTCTACATTGGAAAACTCTGCACCTACTGCTGGACAATCTTGCCTTCTGTGCAGTTTTTCAGCACTGCAATGTGGGCCCCTCAAGGTGGCTGCTATGGTGTTTAAAGCCCTTTTGCCAGTTTTGGCAGGCTTTTGATTGGGTGCAGCTGCTGTCTTTAGGCCTATCCAATTAACAGACTTGTCCGAAATCTTGGTATTTCCACACACTATAGCCGAGCTTCATTCCCTAAGTTCGACCTGTTTAGCATATTGAACTGCTTGTTTATCTTTACTCATTCACGGAATGTGGGCTTCGCTGGCTGGGCTAGCATTTATTGCCCATCCCTAGTTGCCCTTGAGAAGGTGGTGGTGAACTGCCTTCTTGAACCGCTGCAGTCCATGTGGTGTAGGTACACCCACAGTGCTGTTAGGGAGGGAGTTCCAGGATTTTGTCCGTGTGGTGTAGGTACACCCACAGTGCTGTCAGGGAGGGAGTTCCAGGATTTTGACCCAGCGACAGTGAAGGAATGGTGATATATTTCCAAGTCAGGATGGTGAGTCTCTTGAAGGGGAACATCCAGGTGATGGTGTTCCCATGTATCTGCTGCCCTTGTCCTTCTAGATGGTAGTGGTCATGGGTTTGGAAGGTGCTGTCTAAGGGGCCTTGATGAGTTTCTGCAGTGCATCTTGGAGATGGTACACACACTGTTGCTACTGTGCGTCGGTGGTGGAGGGAGTGAATGTTTGTGGATATGGTGCCAATCAAGCGGGGCTGCTTTGTCCTGGATGGTGTTGAGCTTCTTGAGTGTTGTGGGAGTTGCACCCATCCAGGCAAGTGGGGAGTATTCCATCACACTCCTGCCTTGTGCCTTGTAGATGGTGGACAGGCTTTGGGGAGTCAGGAGGTGAGTTACCCATCCCACGATTCCCAGCCTCTGACCTGTTTGCGAGTTAGGTTGTCTTTTTTCCGCAAAAAACCTGACAGCTTTTCATCACGGACTCTGACAACAAAGTGGTCATGAATAAGTTCAGCTTTCAATGCATCATCCCCGCAACAGCTGACTAGCCTATACAGGCCTGTGGGAAATAATCAGACCGATTCCCCTGGTCTTTGGGATCTCTGATTGAATCGCGTTCGGTGATTACGAGGTTCTGTTTTGGTCTGAAATACGCATCAATATTTTTAGGATGGTCTCGAAGTTTGCAGGGGTCTCTTTCAGCCCCTCTCTTTGGAAGGCATCATCAGCAACAGGCCCCACTAAGTAGAAGAATGAACCAACCTGGTGCTTCTGCTTTTGGCAGGGAAACCCAACGCACTCAATACCTCAGAGAGCCTTTTTCCTACAACTCCCAGCGCTGGCCTCTCTGAGGGCCTTGAGGTTTCTGAATGGTTGTGGAAGGAGCAGAAACTGCTTGTCTCCTGCTGACATTGCCACCTATTCTCAGTGTGTCTCTCACCAAGATTTCCTGAACCTTCCTTAGAAAAGGTGTTCCGATTTCTCCCTGTAGGTGTTCTGTCGAAGGCACCAATCGTTGTTAGGTTGGTGTCACCATCACAGCTACCATGTTCCGTGGTCACATGGGGGGATATATTTTATAACATTTTTAATTTCTTTATTATTTTTCTTTAAAACTCTTCATCCCCGTGAGGCAAGATTATCAAGCGCGGACTCGGGCGGGTGTGTGAAGCTCCTGCTCACCCTCCCCCCAACTTAATCGGCCCACCAGCGTGAAATCACCCTCCGGCCTCGATTGTGGGCAGTGGTCAGCTTCCCGACTGACCCCATCAAGCCCACCCGACAAGGGCAAGATCCCGCTCCATGTGTTGACATGTGCAGACAGGAAGAGCTAAAAGCCGCCTCCAAGGGCGTGCTACTCTATGATTCTATGAATGACTAGTTTTGCACCAGGGCAAGTTTGACTTCAGCAGCAAGGGGGTGGTAAGTACAAGGAGTTTGGATTTGGATTTTTTTTTGTCTCAAAGTCAGGGATCGACTTATACACGAGATATATAAAAAACGAATGATGTTTTTGGCTAAATGTTTGGGGTCAACCTTAACTCAAGGTTGACCATTACTCGAGTATATATGGCACTCGATGTGCAGTAATCAATCCAGGAGGCTGCATAAATAGCATCACCCTCAATGACAGGGGAGGCCAACACATCAGTGCAAAACACAAGGTGAAGCATTGGCAACCATCCTTAGCCAGAAGCTATTAAAGCAATATTGATCAATTTAAGCCTCTTCCTGAGGTCCCTAGCATCACTGCCAGCTGAGTTCCCTGTCAGATCAGCCATGATCTAATTGAATGGTGGGCCAGGCTTGAGGGGCCTAATGGCCTACCCCTGCTCCTGATTTGTATGTTTGCATATCCTTCAGGCAATTTGATTCACTCCTCCTGATATCATGGAATGGCTGAAGGCACTGGACACTGCGAAGGCCCTGGGCCTTGACAACATCCTGGCTGTAGTGCTGAAAGTGTGTGCTCTGGAACTAGCCACGCCTCTAACCAAGCTGTTCCAGTGCAGCTACAACACTGGCATCTACCCAGCAATGTGGAAAATTGCCCAGGTGTATCCTGTCCACAAAAAGGAGGACAAATCCAACCCAGTCAATTAACCCTCCATCAGCCTACTCTCAATCTTCAGCAAAGTGATGGAAGGTGTCACTGACAGGGCTATCACAGGTGTCACTGACAGGGCTATCACAGTGCTATCACAGGTGTCACTGACAGGGCTATCACAGGTGTCACTGACAGTGCTATCACAGGTGTCACTGACAGGACTATCACAGGTGTCACTGACAGTGCTATCACAGGTGTCACTGACAGTGCTATCACAGTGCTATCACAGGTGTCACTGACAGGGCTATCACAGTGCTATCACAGGTGTCACTGACAGGGCTATCACAGGTGTCACTGACAGTGCTATCACAGGTGTCACTGACAGTGCTATCACAGTGCTTTCACAGGTGTCACTGACAGGGCTATCACAGTGCTATCACAGGTGTCACTGACAGTGCTTTCACAGGTGTCACTGACAGGACTATCACAGGTGTCACTGACAGTGCTATCACAGGTGTCACTGACAGTGCTATCACAGTGCTTTCACAGGTGTCACTGACAGGGCTATCACAGGTGTCACTGACAGTGCTATCACAGGTGTCACTGACAGTGCTATCACAGTGCTATCACAGGTGTCACTGACAGGGCTATCACAGGTGTCACTGACAGTGCTATCACAGGTGTCACTGACAGGGCTATCACAGTGCTTTCACAGGTGTCACTGACAGGGTTATCACAGGTGTCACTGACAGTGCTATCACAGGTGTCACTGACAGGGCTATCACAGGTGTCACTGACAGTGCTATCACAGTGCTATCACAGGTGTCACTGACAGGGCTATCACAGTGCTTTCACAGGTGTCACTGACAGTGCTATCACAGGTGTCACTGACAGGGCTATCACAGGTGTCACTGACAGGGCTATCACAGTGCTATCACAGGTGTCACTGACAGGGCTATCACAGTGCTTTCACAGGTGTCACTGACAGTGCTATCACAGGTGTCACTGACAGTGCTATCACAGTGCTATCACAGGTGTCACTGACAGTGCTATCACAGTGCTATCACAGGTGTCACTGACAGGGCTATCACAGTGCTATCACAGGTGTCACTGACAGGGCTATCACAGGTGTCACTGACAGTGCTATCACAGGTGTCACTGACAGTGCTATCACAGTGCTATCACAGGTGTCACTGACAGGGCTATCACAGGTGTCACTGACAGTGCTATCACAGGTGTCACTGACAGGGCTATCACAGTGCTTTCACAGGTGTCACTGACAGTGCTATCACAGGTGTCACTGACAGGGCTATCACAGGTGTCACTGACAGTGCTATCACAGTGCTATCACAGGTGTCACTGACAGGGCTATCACAGTGCTTTCACAGGTGTCACTGACAGTGCTATCACAGGTGTCACTGACAGGGCTATCACAGGTGTCACTGACAGGGCTATCACAGTGCTATCACAGGTGTCACTGACAGGGCTATCACAGGTGTCACTGACAGTGCTATCACAGGTGTCACTGACAGGGCTATCACAGGTGTCACTGACAGTGCTATCACAGGTGTCACTGACAGGGCTATTACAGGTGTCACCGACAGGGCTATCACAGTGCTATCACAGGTGTCACTGACAGTGCTTTCACAGGTGTCACTGACAGTGCTATCACAGGTGTCACTGACAGGGCTATCACAGGTGTCACTGACAGGGCTATCACAGTGCTATCACAGGTGTCACTGACAGGGCTATCACAGGTGTCACTGACAGTGCTATCACAGGTGTCACTGACAGTGCTATCACAGTGCTATCACAGGTGTCACTGACAGTGCTATCACAGTGCTATCACAGGTGTCACTGACAGGGCTATCACAGTGCTATCACAGGTGTCACTCACAGTGCTATCACAGGTGTCACTGACAGGGCTATCACAGGTGTCACTGACAGTGCTATCACAGTGCTATTACAGGTGTCACTGACAGTGCTATCACAGTGCTATCACAGGTGTCACTGACAGGGCTATCACAGGTGTCACTGACAGTGCTATCACAGGTGTCACTGACAGTGCTATCAAGAGGCACTTACTCAGCAACAACCTGCTCACTGATACTCAGTTTGGGTTCCACCAGGCCTACTCAGCTCCTGACCTCATTATAGCTTTGGTCCAAACATGGACAGAAGAGTTGAATTCCAGAGATGAGGTAAGAGTGACTGCCCTTGATGTCAAGACAGAATTTGACCCAGTGTGGCATTAAAACCTTCTCGCTAATTGAAACCAGCGGGAATCAAGGGCAAAGCTCTCCACTGGCTGGAGTCATAACAAGTCATAACAATGGACGATGGTTATGATTGTTGTAGGCCAATCATCTCAGGCCAGGACATTGTTGCATGAGTTCCTCAGGGTAATGTCCTAGGCCCACACTATTCAGCTGCTTCATCAATAACCATCCCTCCATCATAAGGTCAGAAGTAGGGATGTTCACTGTTGGTTGTACAGTGCTCAATAGCATTCGTAACTTCCCAGGTAATGAAATAGTCAGTGCCTGCATGCAGTAGACATGGAAAACATTCAGGCTTAGGCTGATAAGGGCAAGTAACATTCGCCCTACACAAATGCCAGATAATGACCACCTCCAACAGGAGAGAATATATCTCCGCTTGACATTCAATGGCATTATCATTGCTGAATCCCCACCATCTACATCCTGAGGTTACCACTGGCCACAAACGTAACTGGAACAGCTATATAAATACTGAGCAGGTCAGAGAGTGGGAATTCTGTGGCAAATAACTAACCTCCTGAATCCCCAAAGCCTGACCACCATCTACAAGGCACAAGGCAAGAATGTGATAGAATTGTCTCCACTTGCTGGATGAAAGCAGCTCCATCAACTCTCAAGAAGCTCGAGCTTTCGAGGACAAAGTAGTCTGCTTGATTGACACCCCATTTACCAACTTAAACATTCACTTCCTCAACCACTAGCACACAGTGGCATCGGTTGTACCAGCTAAAAGATGCATTGCACCCACTCTCCAAGCTTCCTTTGACAGCACCTTCCACGCCCATGACCTCTACCACCAGAAGGACAAGGGCAGCAGATGTGTGGGAACACCAACAACTGAAAAGTCCTGTCAAAGTGACACACCACCTTGACTTTGAACTGTATCCCCATTCTTTCTCTGTTGTTGGGTCAGAAACCTGGAAGTCCCTTCCGACTAGCACTATGGATGTACTTACGCCAGATGGACTGCAGCGGTTTAAAAACCTTCCCAAGGGCAATAAGGGCTGAGCAACAAATCTTGGCCTTCCCAGTGATGCTCACATACTAAGAACAAATATAAAAAAGAAACAAAGCATTTCACTTTGGTTTCAATGTAACCTACGTCTTTATATGTGTCATGTATGCCCAGTTTAATCAATGAACTCCTATTCATATTATGCATCTCTCCACATCATATGGAGTGCCTATTGCATTCTCCTGTCCCTTCTAATAATTGAAAACACTATGCCATCAGATCAATGTACATTAACATGCATTATTTAGGGACATAGAAAGGAGTGGATGACTTAGTCCAGTGACTCAGTCCACCTGGCTGGTCCCAAATATAAGCACTTTTCATTCAATCGCTCCGTTAAACATCTATCCAGTCTTCCTGTAAATTTTCCATAGTCCCAACCTGCTAGGGCAATCTAATATACTGTTTAATTTCCCTCCCTGTAAAGAAGTTCAATATAAATTGAGTGGGCATATTTTTCCTTATTCTATGTCTCAGCTCATGTTCCCTGTTCTTGGTTAATTTAAACATTTTTTTTGTGATTCAACTTATCTGTTCCTTTAAGAGCCTTTTCCATAGTACACAAGGCCATACTTTTAAATCTCTCATCATAGCTCACGTAGAATCATAGAACGATGAAGCACAGGAGGCCATTAGGCCATCGTGTCTGTGCTGGCTCTTTGGTAAAGCGCTCTTCCCCCATAGCCCTGTAAATCTTTACCTTCCCAATATTTATCAAATTCTCTTTTGAAAGTTAATATTGAAGCTGCTCCCATCATCCTGTCAGGCAGTGGGTTCCAGACCATAACAGGAATGTTGTTCCATGTCGCCTCTGGTTATTTTGCCAATCACTTTAAATCTATGATAAAAGCAAAACACTGCGAGTGCTGGAAATCTGAAACAAGAACAGAAAATGCTGGAAAAACTCAGCAGGTCTGACAGCCTCTGTGGAGAGAAAGACAGAGTTAACGTTTCGAGTCTGTATGACTCTTCTTCAGAGCTCTGGGCTGCTTCCCAGATGTGCCTGCAAAAGCAAAGAGAGATAATTAGTGCATTACAGGGGGCTGCGGAACAGGGGAACTGACCCACAGATGAAAACTCTGAAGAAGAGTCACACGGCCTTGAAACGTTAACTCAGTTTCTCTCTCCACAGATGCTGTTAGACCTGCTGAGTTTTTCCAGCATTTTCTGCTTTTGGTTCACCTTAAATCTATGTTCCTTGCAGGTTACTAACTGCTCTGCTACTGGAAACGGTTTCCCCTTATTTACTTGATTGAAAACTTTCAGGATTTTGAGCACCTCTCTTAATCTGTTCTGCTCTAAGGGGAATAATCGCAGCTTCTTCCAGCCTTTCCACATAACTGAAGCCCTTAATCCTTGGTGGCAAATCATTTCATCATTCCCAAGACCTTGCCATCCTTCTTAAAGTCTGGTGCCAGTATTGAACACAATACTCCAGCTGAGGCCTAACGCTCTAACCGATAAAAATCTCGCACATTTCCTAGCTTTTTCCTTCCACACCCGTATGTTTTGAGCCTTCCCAACCTGATCTTCCACCTTCACCAGTGTAGATATCCCTACGCGTCTCTCTGCTTCTGCAACCCCTTTAGACTTGTGCCATTAAGTTCATACCACCCCTTCTCAACCTTCCAACCAAAATGAATTACTTCACACTTCTCTACATTCAATTTCATCTGTCATGTGTCCGCCCATTTCATTGATCACCTGAAGTGTCCTCCTGAAGTCTGTTATAATTCTCCTCATTGTTTACTACCTTTCTGAGTTTTGTGCCCTCTGCAATTTTTGAAATGATGCCCTATATATCTAAATCAAGATCATTTATATAGATCAAAAATAACATTGGTTCTAATACTAACCCCTGGGAAACACCACTGTAAACTTCTACCCAGTCTGAAAAGCAACTGTTCACCATGCCACCCTCTGCTTCCTGCCCCTTAGACAAATTTATATCCCCTTAATCCTTTGGCTTTAATTTTTTTCACAGGTCTATGATGCGGTACTTTGTCAAACAGCTCTGAAAGCCCATGTACACAATATAACCACGCTTACACCATAAACCTCTACATTACTCCATCAAAGAACTCCTTAAAGTTAGTCAAACATGATTTACCCTTAACTAATCTGTGCTGACTTTTATTTATTAGCCTATGCTTTTCCAATGATCAGCTCATGTTCTCCTGGATTATGGCGGTGGTGGTTTTGCCATCTGTCTGCTGCCCTTGTCCTTCTAGATGGTAGTGGTCATGAGCTTGGAAGGTGCTGTCAAAGGAGCATTAGTGAATTCTGCAGTGCAACTTGTAGATGGTACACACTGCTGCTACTGTGCATCAGTGGTGGAGGGAGTGAATGTTTGTGGATGGGGTGCCAATCAAGCAGCTGCTTTGTCCTGGACAGTGTCAAGCTTCTTGAGTGTTGTGGGAGCTGCACTCATCCAGGCAAGTGGGGAGTATTCCATCACACTCCTGACTTGTGCCTTGTAGATGGTGGACAGGCTTTGGGGAGTCAGGAGGTGCGTTACCCGTCCCACGATCCCTAGCCTCTGACCTGCTCATGTAGCCATAGTATTTATATGGCTGGTCCAGTTCAGTTTCTTATCAATGGTAACCCCCAGGCTGTTGTAGTACGGGTTTCAGTGATGCTAATACCATTGAACAAAAAGGAGCGATGGTTGGGTTCTCTCTTTTTGGAATGGTAATTACCTGATGCTTATGTGGTGTAAATGTTACTTACCACTTGTCAGCCCAAGCCTGGATGTTGTCCAGGTCTTGCTGCATTTGGACATGGACTGCTTCAGTATATGAGGAGTCGCGAATGGTGCTGAACATTATGCAATCATCAGTGAACATCTCCACATCAGACTTTATAATAGAAGGAAGGTCATTGATGAAGCAGCTGAAGATGGTTGGGCCGAGGACACTACCCTGAGGAACTCCTGCAGTGATGTCCTGGAGCTGAGATGACTGACCTCCAACAACCACAACCATCTTCCTTTGTGCTAGGTATGACTCTACCCAGCAGTTAATATTCTCTCGCCAAGTCAGATAAACATCAAGATTTTTGGATAAATCTTTCATAGACGTTCACTATGTACTATTTTGTTTGCAATTCTAGCCTCTTCAGCATCCCTGTTAGTGACCGTGGTGCCTTCAACTGTCAAGGCCCAAAGCTCTGGAGTTCCCTCACTAAATCCCTCGGCCCCTTTTCCCTCATTTTAAGATGCTCTTAGACCTTTTTCTTTGATAAAGCTTTGCTAATGTTTGCCTCTTTGGCTGTGCCTGATTGTGCTCCATTGGAGTGCCTTGATGTTTTACTATCGAAAAGGTGCTATATAAACGCGAGTTCCTCTTCTTGTTGTTGTATATGATGTGAATTCCCAGTTCACTGGCAGAACCAGAACGAATTCCACAATTTTTATACAGATTTAAGAGCCTAGAAAGACTGCTGCCAATCGGCCAAGTCCAAGGATTTAGTGCTGCTTAGAATGCTTGTAGCATTGTCTCAGTTTCAAATACCTGCTAATATCTTAACAATGAATGATTAACTTTGCAATGTCAGAACAAAAACCCTGCATCCTGACTAATTTGCAGAGCTATCAACTTGGTTGAAATCACATCCTGCAGTTTGAAACCTAGACAGTGGTAAGTTTCCATTTTAACTTCAGCCATTTAAAAAACAATGGCTAAAGTTTTGAATTCAGTGCCAGGGATGGCAGTAGCCAGGCAGAGTAGAGGGTCACTGCGTGGGGTCAGATTCCACATGTACACTTTACTTCTCCACCACTGACCCTTTCACTGCATCTATCTTGGTCTGACACCAATTCCACGTATGCCATATTTCTTCCAGTTAAACATTGGGAAGACTGAAGGGTAGTGTGGGAAAATGTGAGATTGTCCGCTTTAGTAAGAAGAATAGAAAAGCAGAATATGATTTAAATGGAGGGGGACTGCAGAATGCTGCAGTGCAGAGGGACCTGGGTGTCCTTGTACGTGAATCACAAAATCACAGTGCATTCCAAACCCTAACCACTCGCTGTGTGAAAAAGGTTTTTTCTCATATCCCTTTCAGAGAAGATTCACTAGGTTGATTCCTGGGATGAAGGAGTTATCTTACGAAGAAAGGTTGAGCAGGTTGGGCCTGTGCTCATTGGAGTTTAGAAGAATGAGAGGTGATCTTATTGAAACATATCAGATTCTGAGGGGACTTGACTTGGTGGATTCCTCGTGGGGGAATCAGGAACTGTGGGGGACAGTTTCAAAGTAAGGGGTTTCCCATTTAAGACGGAGATGAGGGAGATTCTTTTCTCTCAGAGGGCAGTTAATCTTTGGAATTCTCTATCCCAGAGAGCAGTGGTGGCTGAATCATTGAACATGTTCCTGGCTGAGTTAAACAGATTTTTGATCCATGACGGAGTTAAAGATTATGTGGGGTGTGGGGGGTGGGGGGTGGGGGGTGGGGGTGGGGAGGCAGGAAAGTAGTGTTAAGGCCGTAATCAGATCAGCCATGATCTTATTGAATGGCGGAACAGGCTCGAGGGCTGAATGGCCTTCTCATGCTCCTATTTCGTATTTTCTCTTTACTTTGGCCCCCACCACAATTACCCTTCTTTCGCCACCAATTTTGATTCCTTCCCCGGTTCAATCAGGTTCAACCAGATTCATTACTTTAGGAATCTATTTGACCCCGGGCTGAGCTTAGGACCTCAAATCCCCTCCAACATCAAGACCATCGACTTCCACTGTGTCAGCCCATTGGGTGATAAAACACCATGCCCGTCACTACCAGGCTCAATCACCTAGATTTTGAGTTTGCATGGTAGGCTAAGATGGATGTTTGTGAGTCAGCAACCTGGGGCAGAGTTTTGCCGTCGGTGAGCAGGGGGGCGGGTCCTGCTCGCTGATGTGTAAAATGATGTGGGGTGACATCAGGCGGAACCCCCAACGTCATCCCACCCCATTTAAATTTTCAGGAAGGTGGGTCAGCCAGGAGCCCCGGCGGGAACTAGAGAAAACGTGAAACCTCATCCACCGGCGGGACGAGGTTTCGTTCAGGGTTCTAAAGAGGTTAATAAGAGTTTACAGCAATTTATGAACATGTCCCATCTCATGTGATATTGTCAGATGAGGGGGACATGTTAGGGATTTTTTTTTTCTATTTTTAATCTTTTTAAAAGTGTCAGCGATCTCCCTGAGGCTGCACTTAGCCTCAGGGAGATGTGCTGTCTGTCATGCGCATGTGCGAAAGAGCCCACTCTCGCTTTTGGGGAATCGCCCCCACCGTGTGCACGGGGAGAGAATGGCGCTTCCCACCGGACATCGTGCTGGGTGGGCCTTAATTGGCCGTCCACATAAAATGGCGGCGGGGCCCGCTTCTCCGGCGACGATCGGATCCCTGCCTCCCGGAGACTGGGTCAAGCTGACAGGTAGAAAATTCTGCCCCTGATTTACATCTCTTTCTATTTTAATTTCTGTTGCTTCCACCAATTTTATATTATCGCACAAGGTCAAAATCAACTGCAACTGCTCTAATGTTCTCTTGGCCAGCACCCAAATTTCAGGTCATCCAAAGCTCTGCTGCCCATATCCTTTCCCACACAAAGTTCACTTACCCATCATCCCAGGGCTTGTTGACTGGCTTCTAGCCCTCCAACATCTCAAATCTAAAACTCTCATCCTGTTATTTAAATCTATGTGTGGCCTTGTCCCTCAAAAACTTCTCCAGATCTACAAGTTTCTAAGCACCATCTCAGGCCTCTTGTGAATTTGTATCAACCGTGGTTCAGCTGGTTGTCTCAGCTTGGAGTCAGAAGGTTGCAGGTTTGAGTCCTGTTCCTGAGACTTGAACATAAAACTCTAGGCAGACTGCAGCAAGTGTTGCGATGTCAGAGGAGCTGTCTTTTATATGATGTTAAACCAAGGCGCTACTTCAAAGGAGAGCAGGGGAATTATATCATTGTCCTGGTCAATATTTATCCCTCAATCAACATCCCTCAAAAGAATAGATGGTGGTTATTAGTACACTGTGGTTTGTGGGAGTGTGCTGTGTGAAATTTGTCTGTCATGTTTTCTACAGCACAACAGTGACTACACTTCAAAAGAAATGAATTAGCTGTTAAGCACTTTGGGACATCTTTGGGACAGCCCCCTTGCTTTGAAGCTAACTGAAGATTTAGGTTCAAGGCTGGGCAATTGCCTACCCCCCCCCCCCCCCCCCCCCCCCCCCCCACCTTTGTGGACAGAACCCAGCTCCTGGATCCGTAGGCCAACTGCATGCCAAATAATGACTCCAAGTGGCACTTGATCCCGCTGATTTCACTGGGGTATGTTTGGAGAGAACTAGCAGATGTGATTGCACAGCAGCAACACAGCTCATGGAACTAGGAGACCATAACTCGAAGTATCTGGAGAGAATGAGATAGACTAAGCTGGAAAATGGAATTTTAGGGCAGCTGTATAGGTGTGATTTTCACATTTAAATTCTAAAGACACCAATAAGGTAGTCAATAGATTCCAAGCTTGAGCTGTTTCTGGAAACAGCATTTTGAACAATATAGCATTGGGGAGAAGTGTTGTTGGTTACAAGTCTGTTATTGGGAGTAGTTTGAGGCAATGAATTAAGAGCAATACATAAGAAGCATATTGGCGCAACATTAAAGCGTAGTGGATTTAGTCTGAGATTTTTTGATATGTTGCATTGAAAGGGACACAGTAAATAAGCCCAGGAACAACACTGTTACTGAATGTATGAGACACTTTGATATCAGCACAGCTGCACAGATGATGGAGTGCACATCGAATAATGTATTTGGATTCCAGGATTAACAAGTGAATCATATTGAGAGGAGGTTCAAAGTGGGCTGGGCATTTTTTTCTGGTTGTTTTGTTGGTATATAAAGCAGCAACAGTAAGTGCAAATCGTGTTGATAAAACACCAGGTTTTTTTTTTCCTTTGGCAGGTGAGCAGGACAATTGTGTGATCAGCGCCGAATCCCAGAGCAGCAGCGGAGGTCCTCGAAAGCAGCTCCGCTCCGAGGCCTTTGCCCAGCAGCTCGAGGCCCTGGACTGCGCCTTTGACAGGCAGCATTATGCAGAGGTCTTTGCAACTGCCAGCCACAACAAAGGGGAACAGGTGAGTGAAGAGCAGCTAGCAGCCCTGACACACTCTCTGAAGGAATGGTTACTTATTGAAAGTCAGAAGATGCCATTGTGTTGAAGTTTTATTCCACCAGGATATACGTCCTGTGTGAGCTCAGCCGAATCGGCTGGCCACCATTTCAGTCACCTGACACTTGCATGACTTGGAAAACAAGCATTAATCAGAACAAATTGGTGAACTCTGCTTCAGTTGATTTAATGGTTGCCCATTCTTTTCCCTCATAAAGCATTGTTTTGAATTATTCAGCAAAACTGCCCCAACAAAGGCTCTGAGACCTTGGTGTGCACCTGCCACCAGATATTGCCTTGAATTGACTAACTCTACAGGCATGACTGAACTTTTTAAATTAATTCTAATGAGTAGATAGCTGTAAAAGTGAATCATTGCTGTTAAACTCCTGATAGCCAGTTGGTAAAGGGTGAAACCAGAGCTAATCTCGGTTTACATTCACAGACTGAAACATTACAAGTATACATCTCCTAACTCAACCACACCATGGAATCAGTAAGTTTCCCTTTATATATGCTCAAGTGATAACCCAATGCCCTCCACTTGCATGATAGTTAAATGGCATCTTTGCCAGACACAGTGCATTGAAGATGGGACTTTGCTGTCCTAAAATAAACAGGGCATTGGCAGCTGGTGGAGCAAGGTGTCAATGAGGCCCAATATGAACCAGCGAGCGAGTAATTGTCACCTCCTTGTCTTACACTGGCAGAGACCTGGAAGCAGATACTTCCTCAACCAGTCCCTGAATCATGCAAACCATCTCCTAGCTGGCAAGGCAGAAATATAAGAGGAGTATATGATGATAAAGAAGGCATATGGAATGCTCTCCTTCATTGGCAGAGGTGTAGAATGTAAAAGTAAGGATATAATGTTGGAATTGTATAAAACACTGGTGAGGCCACAACTGGAGTATTGTGTGCAGTTCTGGTCACCACATTACAGGAAGGATGTAATAGCTCTGGAGAGAGTGCAGAGGAGGTTTACAGGGTTAGGAAAGTGTAGCTACGAGGAGAGATTGGATAGGTTGGGGTTATTTTCCTTAGAACAAAGAAGGCTGAGCGGTGACTTGATTGAGGTGTACAAAATTATGAGGGGAATAGATAGAGTGGGCAGGGTAAAATTGTTTCCCTTGGTGGAGAATTCTAGAACCAGGGGACATAGATTCAAGATAAGTGGCAGAAGGTGTAGGGGGGACATGAGGAAGAACTTTTTTACGCAGAGGGTAGTGGGTGTCTGGAACTCGCTGCCCAAGTTAGTGGTAGAGGCAGAAACTCTAAACTCTTTTAAAAAGTACCTGGATCTGCACCTTAAGTGCTGTAAGCTGCAGGGCTATGGGCCGGGTGCATGAAGGTGGGATTAGAAAGGGCATCTGGGTGTCCTCGGGCTGGCATGGACAAGATGGGCCGAATGACCTCCTTCTGTGCTGTAACTTTTCTGTGGTCCTATAATATTCCCTCAAATAATTCCCTGAAGCACCCATCAAAGAGAGAAATTTTATCCAAGGGCTGGACTCAGGTAGTTGTCTGTGCATCTGTCTATCACTTGTTTTTAACTCACTAGCCCAGTACAGAGTGGCTTTGAAAGGGGCCAGAGATTACAGTCAGCTAAAACAGAGGTCATCTCAGATGAACCAGCTTCCAATAGCTTGAAGCAGTGGAGAAGCAAGCTCTCAATTACTTTGTTTATCCCTTAGACAAGGGCATATTATAAACCAACTGCCCGGAATACTGGAGAATATTTAGTCTAATTTAATACTTAGATTGAGGAAGTAGCTGCTTCCAGTAACCAGGATCAATTCCAAAAGATTCCTGTTGGAATTTAAGCACTAGGGTATCACTTTTTGTCTGTTAAACAAGGAGGCTGAGGGCACAGGGCCCCACTCTGTAGGCTAGTATGTTGGATTGAGGGACATGTGGTAAGGGATTGTACTCAAGTTGATCTTTAAAAACGAGATGGGGTTGTGGGGCTTAATGGTCTTCTGGTTGAAAACATGGCAGAATCAGATTCCAAAGGAATAAGCAAAAGGCAATTCAATGTGAATTAAAGAAATGATGGGGAAATGGCAGTGATATGAGCCTAAATTGTTCAACTCTCTCAAACAACCAGGCCAAATGGTCTTCAGTGCTGTGAGATTCTCTGACTCTTATCTGTATGATTGCTTCTGATTTTCTCTGGAAGGATTGAGTTCTGATGCCTGGCAGTAGCTTTATCAATTTCTTATGCTCCCGGGATGGAAGGGTTGGCTCGTTGCCATCAACACAGAGCCATCTAGTAAGGGAGCCCCTTGAATAGTCACTTAGACTCTGCCACTGAGAGCAGGCAAGTTCAAAACCACCGAGGTAGCAATCTGAGCTTATAACACAGGTAAAATGCAGCTGTTAGCCGATGGTCACCCTCAGTAGCAAGTATCTTAAACTACAATCTTTGTTGTATTAATATTCATGTTACAGACCGCTCTGTATCCACTTTCATCCTTAAACAATGGAATGGATGAAGGGAAGCCAAGCTTGACCTCTTCTAGCACTCCAATTGGCAGAAATATCACTGGATCACAGGCATACTCAGTGGTGACAGGTGAGTACTCTTTGTAAAGAGCTCTGTGATGTAATGGCCAAACAACTGGAATGGAAAGATATGGAAATAAGAGCATGCTAAACAATACCTAAGAGATCCTGCGGCTGGTACAGAATTAACATTGGACACGTAATAGTTAAATTGCAGGATACGCTCCACAATGTCAGCTTTCAGTGTTTTCGCTTCAGATCATCTTCGCCTCCTTTTAAAATCAGGTTGCACTGTTGAGCGATGAAAAAGGTGGCTATAAAGATAGTGGGTGCATTGGTGATTATCTTCCAAATTCTGTAGATTCTGGAACAGTTCCTGCAGGTTGGAAGGTAGCAAATGGGGAACGACAGATCCATTAGCCTTAAATCAGTGTAAGGAAAAATGCTAGAATCTAATTATAAATAATGTGATAACTGGACACTTAGAAAATAATAGTAGGATTGGGCAGAGTCAACATGGATTTATGAAAGAGAATGCATGTTGACAAACCTGAGAAGACTTTTTTGAGGATGTAACTAGCAGAGTAGATAAGGGGAGCCAGTGGATGTGGTGTATTTGGATTTTCAGAAATCTTTCAGTGAGGTCCCACACAAGGGGCTAGCAGACAAATTTAGAGAACTTGGGATTGTGGATAATATACTGACATGGATTGGGAATTGGTTAATGGGCAGAAAACAGGAAATAGGGCTAAATGGGGTTGGCAGGCTGTGGCCAGTGGGGCACCACAAGACTCTGTTCCCATAAGCCAATTGGTAGAGACTATACCCTCCAACTATCAGAAGCAATTTCTTTGCGTGAACCACCTATGCCAGTGCAATCATCAATTTGCAGTTTAATTGATCTGATAATATTTTATGCACCATTTTATCGACCACTACATGATTCCTCTCACAGAGTCCATTGTTGAAAGGGCTTGCGGCTGCAGTATTCATGACCACAATGTTCATGTTTTCATACATGTCTCTAAGCTTGTCATTGGCAAATTCCCTCCATTATCAGTCAGAAAGTTAGCCGGTACTCCAAGTCTGTTTCATTTCTATTCCTCCGTGACTTTATCTACAATTACCCTTTGTCCTTGCCATGTATAAGTGTAGAAAGACCACATCTGATTGCCATGTCTATAAAGTGTAAAACAGAAATATTTCTTTCTTTGTCCCGTACCTATAAATCCATGGCAACTACCCCATCAAAGTCATGTGCTAATGAACGGCCTATAATAGGACATTGACAGTGTCCTCCAATGTCATTTACATATTCCACATGTTGTAATAATCTCTCTGATGAGCCTTGTATACTCCTCATCAACCACATCTGCATTCTTTAGCAGGATTTTAATCTATGACAAGAAAGGTGAGCCAATTGCCTGGGCAGCTTTAAGACAAATTGCTTTTGTTCTCTCTAATACTTATCATCTGGATGTCATTAATACTCCTCTAATGTCCTGATTAGAAACATCGGATTTTGTTAAGGGGATAAATAATGCCTTGATTGGGCAAACTGCTGATCCACTGACTTTCCAAAACCCATTACTTTATCATGCTCCCTGTCCAGTTTGAGTTGTGCCTTTTTCATGTAAGGCTTACATAACAGCAAAGGTACCTCACCAGAGACCACATCAGTGCTAATAAAGTGGCTTACTCCAGGTATTTTGTACTCTTTTTAGTGACCTCAGTGTGTTGTCATCCCTGAACCTAAAAGAAGTGAAATGTTTATACTCCCTAACCTTACATCGATCCCCGTAACGTTTTAGCCAGTCTGTTCCACATGTTGCCCATGTGCAACCACTATCTAACACTGCACAATTAAATGAATCCATGAATAATACACTCATATAGTCAGAAGAACGGAGGATGAAAGCAGCAGATATGGATACTACAACAGATGACAGGATTGGAGCAGCAATAGTAGTTGAATGAACCCCAGAAATGCCCAGGGAATAATTAACAGATGCTTTAGCTGTGACTCAACATATCAAATTGCAACGAACTGCTCAAATGGAACAGCAAGGCTCTTGAAGTGATGCATGACACAGCGAATTCGGAGGCTGAAATGATGATAATGATTAGTCTGAAGGAATTGTACTAGTCACAAGAAGCTTTAGTCCAGTGAAAGAATGAAGTGGATACGTGGACATGGATCATCTCCCGACCAAGGAGAAAACAAGGCATTGCCGCTTCCTAACAAAAATAAAATCCAAAGCAAAGCTTTTTTGTGAGCTGCATGCCCGTCAATTAGGGCAGCTAATGCCCTCTCTCAACCTCATGTCATTGGACAAGCATTCAGCAGCCCCAGGAAAGATGCCCCCACCACCCCCAACCCCCACCTATTTAAAGAGACCAACTAATTAAAGTTTAGTTCTATTAGTTTCTTCTGTCTATTGCTTCAATTCTACAAGTTTTTGGAGCGTTGTGTCATTGTTTAAAGTTATACAAGACCACAGGGAGTTTAGTAGGTGCTGAAGGAGTTTGTATTGACTTGAAGGCTGCTGCACAAACCAGTTGCTCCCGGACACAGCTCTAACAGCAAGCATTCCCCTTGGGATGAGTTGGAGAGTGAACAGAACAGGACAAACTGCTGGAAGAGGTTTCGGTGGTGGATGGGGGGGGGGTGGTAGTTGTGGGAGCAGAGCTCCCAGAAGGAAGGGTGTTCAGAGAGCAATTCCCCTACCAGAACCTCAACTCGGAACAATATGTGCAACGTCTGTGCTTCAGAAAGGACACTCTTACTGAGACCTGCCACCTTCTGCAGCTGCAACTGCAGCCTGAGTGCAGGCAAAGACTGCATTACCATGGCCTGTGGAATGTGCTGAGCGTTTGTGTCTGGCTCCTTCCAGACTGGAGATGGGGCCGCTTGGAACATCTCACACTTTGCCGTTCACTGTCAGGAGGTCACTGAGGCTTCCTTTTCAAACAGACACCGTGGCAAATCGAGGTGTGACCCCTGGGCTATCTGCTGACCACATGGCTGAAGACCCTGGTGAGCAACCCACAAAGCTGTGTGCAGTATGCATACAATAAAAGCCAGGCTGCCACCCAGAGTGTGATGGAGAAGACCTCTGGTGTGCTGAAACAACACTTCCACTCTCTAATCTTTATAAATGGACCCTACATGAGGGAGCAGCTCTTGCCCCCAGCTGTGCAGCAAGTAGCTGAGGGGGAGCAGCACCAAGAGGAGGAAGAGAAACGGAGGAGGCAACCTACCTAGACCTTTTCTGGCTGGACTGTCTGTGAAGAACTCACTTAAGAGCAATGCCAGTAAATGCACCTCTAATTCCCCACTTGGTCATAGGCCCACAATTTCCCTTCTCTCGCCACTTCTCACAGCGTCCACTTGATCACAATGCAAAATTAAAGCCCACCGCAAAATAAATATTCTAACCCAAACATGTAAGTAAAGTCATGTCATATTCTGTATAGAAGTCAACCAATCACCCTTGTGCATTCCTGTAGTACCTGATTTCTGTGAGGCTTGGCTTGTCCTAGTGCTCCTACACACTGCTACCCCAGTGACTGCAGCATGGCTGGTAGAAGGCTCAGGCTTTCACTGAGGGAGTTTGTGAATGGCTTTGGAAGATGCGCTGGAGCAGCCCTGAGCCTAGAAGGCCCAGCTGTGAACTACCCCATCTGGGCATGGGAGGCAGCAGTCTGAGCTGGCACTTATTCATTGGGTGTCTTTTGCTTGTGCCTCAATGAAAGCTGAGATATTGGCCCCCAGACAATGCACAAATCCACAAGCGTGCAGATAGAATTGGCTGACATATCCATGCTGCAAGTGAAAAGCTGTAAGCTCTGTACTGTGTCAAGTTTTCTTGTGGACTCCTCCATGTGCCTTGATATTGATGGCAAGCATTTTGACAGGTGCCTCAATTCACCAAGCATTCTTGTGCAGTAACCCTCTTCACCCGGCTGTCCCAATGGAATTCTCATCCCAGTCCTGTGCCATAAAATTTACCTGCGATCTCTGGCAAGCTGGCATTTCTCCCTGCAGCCCACTCATGCCCAGTTACTCACCACAGCAGACCCTGCCTCTATGCTATACTCTAAATTTCACGCAGTGTCAGTATTTGAGCTGGTGGCTGCAGCATGAAATTCAGTGACGCTGTGTAGTCATTGTCTGCTTGCTTTTCCACCACTGTCTGGCCAGGTCTCTGAAAGGAGAACAATGCAGATGAAGGTGTGTTGCAGGGAGTGGTGGTGAGGGAGGCAAGTTGCAGGTACCTGTGTCTACCGTCTATGACTTAAATCTGAAGAGAGTGTGGGACGAGGGGGAGGCGAGATGGAGGATGATAATAAGGTCATCCATATTGGAGGAAATGGCATAATGGTATTGTCACTGGACTAGTAACCCAGAGGCCCAGGGTAGTGCTCTGGGGACTTGGGTTCAAATCCTGTCATGGCAGATGGTGCAAATTGAATTCAATTAAACAATCTGGAATTAACAGTCTAATGGTGACCATGAAACCATTGTTGATTGTTGTAAAAACCCATCTGGTTCACTAATGCCCTTTAGGGAAGGAAATCTGCTGCCCTTACCTGATCTGGCCTACACGTAACTCCAGACCCACAGCAATGTGGTTGACTCTTAAATGCCCTCTGAACTAGGGGGACAACTAGGGATCGGTAATAAATACTGGCCTGGCCAGCGATGCCCACATCTCATGAACGAATAAAGAAAAGTTGCAGGTACCTGTGTGTATCATCTATAACTTAAATCTGAAGAGAGCGTGGGATGAGAGAGGAGGTGAGAAGGAGGATAACAATTTGGTCACCAATATTGGATGGCGTAGTGGTATTGCCACTCGATTAGTAATCCAGGGTAATGCTCTGGGGACCTGGGGTTAGGACATGCATGCGTGCTTGTTCCCCTCCTCGTGCTAGCTTGTGTTAGTCTTCAGATGTGCACTAGCTGTTCTGCAAGAGAGAGGGAAGTGTGTCAATGAGTGTCATGCAACCTGCTTGCATGACAAGGCTGTCATGGTTGAATAGCTGGCAGTGTGTACAAGCTGGGTGATGAGTGTGTGAGGCTACAGTGAAGTATGTGAACATGAAGGCTGAATCCTGATTGATAGCTTATTGGTAGGTCAGTGATGGGGCTGGGGGTGGATGTGGTGAACTGAGCAGTGTCTGAAGCTAGTGCTGCTGTTGGTAGGACACCACATTTAAAGACACATTCACCGACCTTGACCGTTCGTGTGAGGTCACTGAGCTTCTTGTGACACTACATCCAGGTCCTTGGAGCTTGACTCCTGGCATTGACCTCCATTGCTATCTGCTCACACTGCTTTCTGAGAGTGTGTCCTGAGGGCCTCCGGACATAGGACATTTCTCCTCCTTTCCAAATCATCAGCAAAGCCTCCAATTCAACGTTTGAAAACCTCACAACCCGTTCTCTCCCATTGTTGTGCCATTTCTTCAATATTTTACAGGCCAGGGTCACTTCCTGGATGACTGCAAGCACCTGCTCCATCCACAATGCACCTCCCCTTTAGGAAGGGCAGGTTAGCTTTAAATGGTGCTAACCACTCACAATATTGCCGTTCCCCTCAAGCACCTGACCCATCAACAGTGCAGTTAGCGCTGGCTGGCTGGCTGCGGAAATCGTTGAATTGAGCAGGCAGCATATGCCACAAGTGTCGGGCACTGGTTAATATGCAGTGAGATCCCTATGCCCATTTTTGGATCCTATTGAATTTAGCCCCAGGCCTTCTCCCTGTGCCTGTATTGACATGGCACATTTATTATAGAGCGGGTTCCTTTTTGATGGGGAGTATGGGTAGTATTCATCTCCATTGCCATGAAAACATCATTCATAAAAGTCCCAGGACTCTCAGGACAAATTCTATTGGTGTCTCTGGATGAATTCAGGTGACCCTAAAAACTTTAACTAGTATTATAAAAGTTTAATTATTATTATTATAAAAGTAGATTAATCCAATCACCTGAGTTTTGGGATCAAATCCAAGCAGACAGAAAGAATTAAAATCTCTATTAGTTGTCAGAGACCTTTTTAACATCAATTTGGATATTAACTCATGCATGGACTTAGGTCAGAATTACCCCTGTTTAAGCACTAAATTGTCAATCACACTCAAACTACAGGAGAGCTGGTGCAGGAAATGGAAGAATATCACAATAATCTGTTTGAGATGGGGGCAGAGCAACATTGGTGTAGAGTAAGTTTTGCTAACCCATGCTGCATCTTTGGCAGGAGATCTTAAGGTTGACATCAAGGGCTTGATTTTTGGAGGGAGGACTCTGGAGCCCTTTAAAAATGGGGTGCTGACCCCGATTCTGGGATTCCCAACCCCATCGCCAGGGTTTCTGATTTTCATCAGTGCCTTTTAAGGGTGTGGGCTGGTTCAAGTTGCAAGCCCACACCCTGGACTCACGACCTGGAACATGGAGTCAGGACAGCTTTTTGAAATGTCGTGGCTCACCATAGTCTGCATGTGGGAACCTTTAGAAAGGTAAGTTCAAAAGGGCCTTCTCATGCTGCCCATGCAAAAGTATGTACCCCCAAAACCCCTATGGCCCTTTATTCCTCCCTTGCCAAGCTATGGCACTTCCATGCCCATTTTTACACTGTACAGTGTGTAGAACCAATGAACCCTATAGTGAGAGTAGGATGCATTAAAAAAAAGCTTTAAAGAAAACAGTCATTCATTGATAACTTTCCACTTACTTTAAAAAAGTTCCTTTTTACTAAGCCCAATAGCTGGTCTAACTGTGGTCTCAGCACCATTTCCTGTCTGTTCCCCAAAATCATCTAGACCCTTTAATGTATCAATAGCTGAAACTGCAAGCACTTGAAACCTCTCTACCTTGAGTAAATAAACATTGTGAAATTAACAGCATACACCAGAGAGCCAGAGCTGTCAATCAAGCACTCTTTTCCCTGGGACTCAGGTGTTCCAACAGGCTAATGGATTTCTGGGCTCTTAGCCAAGAATAAATAATGAAGACTTGCTTCTATACGGTGTATGGTACATGAATGGGCATGGAAGTGCCATAGCTTGGCATGGGGGGGGTTTGAGGGGCTGTAGGGGTTGTTAAGGGGGGCATATCATGGCATAGGGAGCAGGAGGGGCCATAGGGGTTGCCCAGGGGAGATAACTTGGCATTGGGGGCATGAGGGACCTTAGGGGATAGATGGCTGTGGACACATGAGGTGGTATGGATGGGGCATGGGTTGTGCATGGGGGTGAGGGGTTGTGAAGCCTTTCCGTCTTTATTATAACTGGAATGAAGTCCCACAGCACTGAGGCAGGCCTTTTAAACCAATCGCCTCTGCCGGCCCCTGCGGCTGCTTCCGATCTTTATTCTCAGGCCCCTGCCCCTCGACAAACAATGAAAATCTTGTCCTTGTGAGCACTTCCTGCCAAAGTAGGCAGGCCGAACTGGGGAGTTCCTGACTCCTGCCTGGAGGATGAAAATCCAGCCTCTAATGCCTGAAGTTGGAAAATGTTTTGCTTCTCAGCAGTGAGGCTCCTTTAGTTTGCCATGTGAACAATGATAAAACAGCCTGGGTAAGTCAAAACTATAACATGGATCAGAGTTAGAAATCAAAGGGTGGGGTTTTTCCACACCCGCCCACAATCGCCCAGTCCCGCTGCAAGTCAATGGACTTCCCCATTGGTGGGTCCCACCCATATCCGGGCTGGAAAATCCCGGCCAAATTTTTAGGAAGGGAAAGCGAGTGAAGTCCCGGTTTATTTTGTTGTCTGTTCTGTTTCACCGTCTGCCAGATGATCTGTGCTTGATTAAACTGAAAACATCCCTTGGTTATTTTCACTGATTTTTTTCCTTTGAATCATTTCACTCGCGATATTTTTTTTTGTCATTACTGCATTGACAAAACCATCGCTCAGTACCTGTTAGCACTAAGCAATAGCCCTGTGGTAACACCCGTATCACCTGTGCTTCTGGCTTTTTGACAGGCCCAAGGCTTCTTGAATGGCACCCCAGTTAGAGAACAGTCTGTGAGGCAGTTTCCCCGCTCCAATGCTTTAGTCCATCACATGTAAATGGACAGTTTGCAGGCTAAACTGTTATTCCAAATACGGTAACACAATTTGTTCAGGCAGTTCTTCTTCCTATCACAACTGCCCTTGGGGAATTGGAACCCTAGTATTCTATAGGAACTGTTCCCTCAGATATCTCAGTCTCTGGATACTGCTACTGTTATTCCTACTATATGTTAAGCCAACACATAAGAGAGACAGCACCAGGATTTGAGAAATATCTATAATTTAATTCATCGTGTAATAATTCAGAAATAGCCATAAATGATTCCAATGCTACATCTTTTGACAGGTTAGTGGGGGTAGGCAGGAATGTGGAGTTGAGGTTACATTCAGATCACCCCTGATCTTACTGAATGGCAGAGCAGGCCTGAGGGCCTGAGGGGCCTACTCCTGCTCCTAATTCATATGTTCATATCTAAAAGCTTAAAATATCTCAAAATCCTCAGTTTGTTCTGGGTTTATAAGATTATAAGAAATAGGTGCAGGAGTAGAGTAGGCCCATTGTTCCTGCTTTGCCATTCAGTAAGATCATGGCGGATCTGATTGTGGTCATAACTCCATTTTCCTGTCTGTCCCCCACAATCCTTGACTCATGTCGATCAAAACTCTGTCCAGCACAGTCATAAACTTTTTATTTTCATTCTTACATTGCATCGCTGGCTAGGCCATCGTTTTCATTGTCCATCCCTAATTGCCCCTTGAGAAGGTGGTGGTGAGCTGCGTTCTTGAGCCGCTGCAGTCCATGTGGTGTAGGTACACCCACAGTGCTGTTAGGGAGGGAGTTCCAGGATTTTGTCCCTGTGGTGTAGGTACACCCACAGTGCTGTTAGGGAGGGAGTTCCAGGATTTGGACCCAACGACAGTGAAGGAACAGCCGATATATTTCCAAGTCAGGATGGTGAGTGGCTCGGAGGGGAACTTCCAGGTGGGGGTGTTCCTGTGCAAGTGTATGACCCAGGCTCACTGCTCTCTTTGGAAGAGAATTCCAAAGACAAACAACCTTCTGAGATAAATAATCCCTCCTCATCTCCATCTTAAATAGGAGACCCGTTAGTCTTAAACTCTGCTCCCAGTTCTAGATTCCCCCGTGAGAGATTTGCTAATCTCAGCTCATGCAGAAAGCAGAATAAACCTCAGCATCCTTGGTCTAGGGAGGGGATAACGTACAAGATTCCCAGTCTTTATTGCTATCCAGGGACCCCTGCTGTAAACTGTGCAAATGTTGGTAGAGGTCAGGGCTGGGTTTAGTTTTCATGACCCTAACAGCAACGCAAAGGGGAGGGTACCCAACGCCCATGTCATCACTCCTACAGGACACAGGGAGAAAAGGAGAAACTTCTGGGTAAGATGTTTAGTTTGGTGGGTGGGTGCGAGCCCGACCCAACCAAGTGTAAAATGACGCGCGATGACTTTGGATATGCATCCCAATGATATCAGGCACTTGTGCAATATTTTGGCGGGTGGGTGCGTGCCGGAGTCGGCAGTGCGCCCACCAACAATTAAAAGACCTATTAATACCATTGAAAAGATAATTAGAAGACATTTTTCGCTGCTTGTCCAACCCGACGGGCAGGCAAAAAGGCCAAGCGGCCTTTGCATTTATCGGAAACGGGCCGGGTAAGGTTTCCAAAGCGAATAAAAATCAAATAAAGCTTTATTTTTTCATTCATAACCTGTCCCTGCTCATGTGACAGAGTCACATAAGGGGACATGTTTCATAACATATATAAATTTTTAAATTTTTTTTTTAAATCAGTTGATCACCCTGAGGGAGAGCATGTCCCAACTAATCCAGCCCACCCCTGCTGAGCCCCGCACGCCGAGGGCAAAATTCTGCTCTGTGTCTCAAAACGGTTTAATACGCGTCAAATGAATGTGATGCCTCCGATATTAATTCACTGTTGCACACTGTAGATCAGTTCCCAAGCTTCTCAACGTTTGATTTAGAGGAAACAAGAACCAAAGGCTGCGATATCGTTACAATTAATCTCACTCACTGTGAGAGATTTGTAGGAGACTCAACATATTTAGTTTTAGAGTGCTCCTGATTGAGAAGATGAGTGTTGTATCACGAGAGTTCTCAGCTGGCAATCCACAAGAAGTTTTAAAGGGCTCCGTCAAAAATATCCAACGGAAACTCTCGTTTCATTCACCTTGATCTGCAGCCCTCCTGACCAATAGTCTTTGCATTTCAGGCTTAGGTGCAATCAACCTGGTTGTTCGATTTATTCGCTGCTTTGCTCGGGTGATGCAAAACCAATCAGAGTTGGGTCGGGGATAATATTGTGCTCCAGACTTGGCTGAGCAGGACAGAGCGACCCAGTGCAGAGAGAGGTACACCAATAGAGAGTACATTGAGGTTATCCCAACAGAAAAGATAACAGACTCCCTCAGTTCATTCAGCAAGGAACAACAACCAGTGAATAATAAATAACCAGAAGTAACAATTGAGTCACCAAAGGGCAGCTTCCTCTTTACATCCAGCCCACTGTGGTGGGTGACAGTAATCCTAGGATTTTGGGCCAGATTCAGGTCATATTCTGTGTTAGTTTGTCTCTGAATTGACGATAGTGGGAAAAATAAAATTGTATCTCATTGCATCTAATTTCCAGCTATCGATTAAAGGGAGTGGGGTTAATATCTGATTGGGTTTTAAATCATCAGTGTAATAAATAGACTTAACAACTGTGCATTTATGAAAGTGCATTTTCCCATTCAAAAATGCAACTATAAATATCACAAGATTCTTTTACACTCATGAACGAGCTTGCTGAATGAAACAGCACTGTCCTGGAATTCACCAACGGAGTATCTGCAAAAAGACTTTCATTTATCTAGTACCTTTAATAACCTCAGATGCCCCCAAAGCATTTTACACCCAATGCAGTGCTTTTGAAATGTAATAGCCACTGGAGGAAACAGGGCAGCTGAGTTTGTGCACAGCAAGCTCCCACAAAGAGCAATGTGCTAATGGCCAGGCAATCTGTTTTTGTGATACTGAATGGGGGTAAATTCTGGGAAATAACCTCCCTGCTCTTTTTGAAACAGTTCTATGCAATCTTTTATGTCCACATGAAAGGGAAGATTAGGCCTCAGTTTAACATCTCATCTGAAAGACAGCACCCCTCAGTGTCAGTGTGGATTTTTTTGCTTACGCCCTGGAGTGGGTTTTGAACCCACAACCTTCTGACTCCGAGGTGAGAATGCTATAAATTGAGTCACAGCAGACACAAATCTCTTAATTCTTCACCATCTGTGTCTAATGGTGCATCACAAGACCTTCTTCACCCCCCCTGGCAGGGCACAAAAGTTCACTTCTTACCCCTCGTTTCCACCTCTCTCTGAAAGTGGCACCCCGTTCGTACTGCAGACTACAGCCTGGGCTTTCATCCTTAATGCAGGCAGCAAGAGTCGGGAAAATTCTGGGCTCAGACCGCCCGCCTCGGCTGTGAGCTGGAGTCGGGCCGGACCATGCAGGAGGAAGGTTGAAGGCGGCCACAGGGGCTGCTGGGTGTGAAGATGAGTCGTTGAAGTGGCCCTCCTCAGTACTACAGGACTTTGTCTCAGTTAAAATAGAAACAGAAAGGCCTTCCAACCCTCACCCTTCACACCCCACACACTCCCCATGCCCCATCCATGCCACCTCATGGCACCTGCCCTCCATGACACCTCATACTGCCCATGACAAGATTGGCCCCTTAAAACAACTCCTATGACCCCTCATACCCCCCCCATGCCAAACTATCCCAACCCCACCCCCAAAACCCTTGTAGCCACTCAAGCTCCCATGCCAAGTTGGCTGCTCAAGCTCCTGTGCCAAGGTATGCCCTTCCACCCAAGCCCCACCATGGCCCTTCAAGCCCCCTCACGCCAAGCTATGGCACTTCCATGCCCATTGATTCTATACACTGCAGTGTATCGTGGATCAATGAACTCTGAAGTGACAATAGTGTGTGTAAGAAAAAACTTTTTTAAAAAGTCATTCATTCATAACTTTCCACTATGTTAGAAATTCATTCTACTACAGAGCAATAAAAGTGTCAATCATCCAAACCATTTAAAGTTTCAATAGCAGAAACTGCAGGCACTTGAAACCTCTCAACATTAGAAATAAAAGTTGTGGAACTGACAAGAGAAGTCAGGGAGCTATAGCTGTTAAGCAAGCAATGTTTTTACCTGTCTGCAGGTGTTTTAACAGTCTAATGGCTTTCTGGAAGCTCATGGGAGTGGGTAGAGGGGCATAGCTTGGCATGGGGGCATGAGGGGCCATAGGGATTGTTTGGGGGCATACCTTGACATGGGGGGGCATGAGGGACCATAGGGGTTGTTTGGGGGCATACCTTGGCATGGGGGGGCCCTGACGGGTTGTTTGTGGGGCATACCTTGGCATGGAGGTGTAAGAAGAGGATCCTTTGAACTTACCTTGTAAAAGGTCTGCTCATGCAGACTGTGGTGAACCACGATTCTAAAAACCTGACCAAACTTCATGAAAATTGCAGAGGACTAGACATGCATAGTCCCTGCAATGGAGCCAGCCAAGCCAGGAGTGCAGGGTGCAGGCTTCTGACCCCAACCAGCCTGCAACCTTAAAGGTCACCCCTGGAAATCGGAAACCTAGGGGATGGGGGGGTTCAGGAAACCCGGAATCAGGTCCTGGCCGCTGAATTTAAAGGACTCTCGAGTCATCCCGACTCAGTAAGATTCCAAGACTATGTAGCCAACCTTCCAGTCACACAAAGTAAGAAACAAAGGTAATAATGAACATGTTTAATTGTATATCTAATTTTTATACAAAAAGATGGTTGCTTTGCATTGTGTGGTGCTTTTATAACACTGCAGTGGAGCTTCATATAAACAATGTTCCCACTAAGCTAAGCAGTTGTGAGAACACGCAAAAAAAATTAAGTTGCCGTGCACTGAAATCTGGCTGCACAAGAATAAATTTTTAAAGGAACATTGTTTGAGAACCTCTGCTGTATTAGACTTATTATAACAATGAAGGGGCATTAAACCTGGTTTGCGCAGTATAATTTCCAACCATTTTCTGTCAGTTTTCTTTTATCTCTGAAGATGCTGACTTTGTGGTTTCATGGGTTACTGCAGCCCTAAGCCCTTTCTGAGGTTTCAGATTTGCTTGTTGGTCTACACTTCGTTAACTGATCACAGCCAGCATGGTAGAAAGCTGTCCAATTGGCTTCAGTATCCTGGGCTTGGAAAGGACAACCCAGTTAAAGTTTCTGCTCTGATCACTATCCAGTGACCCCTTATCGTAAAGTTCGCGTCCATAGATATTGGGTGGAATAGCTGAGAAATCCCAATGGCTGAGCAACTCGCTATCTTATTTCACCAAAAGATACTCACAGAAGGTCCTGATGAGCCGCTAGCACCCCTGAAACGGGACCCAGTAAGAATCAGCGCCTTCAGGGCAGAAAATTAGTGGGGAAGAGGTGAAATAAAAAGACAGTGCTTTATTTAAGCATGTAACTCATTTGAAGTTGGATTGATTAAACAAATAAAGTAGAACTTGACATTATGTTTTCTAGGGCGTGAGATGGTAAGCTCGACACTACCAGGGTACCCACCTCACATTCCTGTAAATAGCCAGGGCAGTTACACGTCATCTGCCATTGCTGGAATGGTGTCTGGTAAGCACACTGTCTCGGCTTATATCCAGTTATTCATTTTGCCTCAGTACTTTGGGTCTCAGTAGCCTAGTCCTGTATCCTGCAACCAGGTAAATGATTGCACAGAGCATTTTCTGTGCCAATGGCAATAAAAAAGGGAGAATTTATGTCTCTACAGCATCTTTATGTCCTTAGGGTATAGTGAAACTTTTCATAATCAATGGATTATTTTTTCAAGTGCAGTCACTGTTGTTATAATCAGCAAATGCAGAGGGATTTATGTCATGGAAGAGGCCATCTGGCCCATCAAGACCATGCCATCCTTCCTTGAGAAATCCAGTCAGCCCTATTCTTGCACTCTGCCCCCATAGCCCTGCAACTTTATTTCCTTCAAGTGTCCACCCAACTTCCTTCTGAAAGGGTTCTGTCGAAGGGTCATGAGGACTCGAAATGTCAACTCTTTTCTTCTCCGCTGATGCTGCCGGACCTGCTGAGTTTTTCCAGGTAATTCTGTTTTTGTTCCTTCTGAAATTGTTCATCGTCTCTGCTTCCACCATCCCTGTGAGCAGTGAATTCTAGGCCATTGGGACTCGATGCATAAGAACATTCTCCCTCACATCCCTCCCCCATCTTTTGTCCAAAGCTTTAAATCCTTGCACCATCAGCCAATGGGAACAGCTTCTCTTTGTCTACCTTACCCAAACCTGTCAGAATCTTGTCCACCTCTATCAAATCTCCCCTCAATCTCCTTTGCTCCAAGGAGAACAGTCCCAGCTTCTCCGACCCAACCTTGTAGCTAAAACCCCTCATCCCTGGAACCATTCTGGTAAATCTCCTCCGCACCCTCTCAAGGACCCTCACACCCTTCCTAAAGTGTGGTGACCAGAAAATAACACAATACTCCAGTTGTGGCCTAATCAGAGCTGTAGAAAGGTTCAGCATAACTTCCCTGCTTTTGTACTCAATACCTCTATTTATGACACCCAATATCCCATTTGCTTTGTTAACCACTGTCTCAAAACATCCTCCCACTTTCAAAGACACATGAATCCCCACCAGCTCTCTCTGGCCCTCTTTCAAACTGTGCCATTAAGTCTATATTGCCTCTCCTTCTCCTTTCTGCCAAAATGCATCACAAATGAATCTTCTTATCTAATATGTAACTACAAAACTTACGTTCCATGTTTTGTAACTAAATATTCCTTTGCTTCCTTCTAATTTTCTTCTATTCTTTTCCTAAAGATGATCTGAAATCTGTTTCACTACTGGTGTCTACTTGCCCCTCCATCTGGTGACATGTTTCACCCAGTTTCCCAACCAGGTTGCTGTGGGTCTCATCCCCAGGTCTCACTCTCACCTTTCATCTGAACCACCTCTCCCTTCCCAAGGTCCAGCAGCCTCAAAATCCACTGAAATCTCCCTGCTTTCCTCACCTCACTCTACGTGCTGAGCAACAACCTACCTTATTCTTGGTGACTCAACAATCTACACCTAAATCCCATTCTCTCTTCTGTTTTCTAAGTGGCTTCAATCCTTGCCCTGCACATTGAACCTCCCATCCATAACCATGATCACTCCCAGATCAACCACAGAAACTTTGGAGGTGGCAGTCAACTGTAAAGGACATTTCCGGTCCTTGACTTGGTTCTTTGTTAGCTTTCCTTCATTCACTCCAACCCTACTATCCTCACTTTCATTCTGAGAAACAAAAAGCCTTCGAGCTTTGTTTTCATTTGTTCTAGGGTTGTGGGAGGTCTTCTTAACTATCCCAGTCCTTCTGATGGTGATGTTCTTATTTTGACTGTTCCAGTTCAGGCCCTGGTTAGCGTGATCACCAAGATGTTGATGGTCAGAGAAATTGTTGATTTTTGAAAAATTAATTGATGTAATGTTGGCATCGTTGGCATGGCCAGTATTTATTACCCATCCCTAATTAGCCTTGAAAAGCTGGTGGTGAGCCACCTTCTTGAACAGCTGCAATCTGTTTAGTATAAGTACAGTGCTGTTAGGTAGGGAGTTCCAGAATTTTTACCCAGCAACGATGAAGCATTTACAAGTCAGGATGGTGAGTGACTTGGAGGGGGACATCCAGGTGGTGGTGTTTCCATCTATCTGCTGCTCTTGTCCTTCTAGATGGTAGAGGTCATGGGCTTGGAAGGTGCTGTCAATCAAGCCTTGGTGAATTTCTGCAGCACATTTTATAGATAGTAAATATTGCAATTGGGGAAGGAGTGAATGTTTAAGGTGGTGGATGTGGTGCCAACAAGCGGGCTGCTTTGTCCTGGATGATGTCAAGTTTCTTGAGTGTTGTTGGAGCTGCACTCATCCAGGCAAGTGGAGAGTATTCCATCACACACCTGACTTGTACCTTGTAGATGGTAAAAGAATTTGGAGAGTCAGGATGTGAGTTACTCGCCACAGGATCTCTAGCCTCTGACTCGTTCTTGTAGCCACAGTATTTATATGACTGGTCCAGTTAATTTCTGGTCAATGGTAACCCCCAGGATGTTGATAGTGGAAGATTCTACAATGGTAATGTCAATAAATGTCATGAGAGGTACTAGCCTCTCTTGTTGGAGATCGTCAATGCCTGCTACTTGTATGTCACTTGCTGCTTATCAGCACAAGCCTGAATGTTATTCAGGTCTGGCTGCATGTGGGCACAAACTGCTTCATTATCTCCATTTTGAATGCACTGAGGACTGTGCAATCTTCAGTGAACAGCCTCCTTTTTAATCTTATGATGGAGGAAAGATCAGTGATGAAGCAGCTGAAGATGGTTAGTCCAAGGATACTGCCCTGAAGAACTCCTGCAGCGATGTCCCGAGGCTGAGTTGATTGGCCTCCAACAGACACAGCTTCCTTTGTGCCAAGTGTGTCTCCAGCCTGTGAAGAGATTCCCCTCATCTCCCGATTCCCATTGACTTCAATTTTGCTGGGCTTCCTTGATGGTTGATTTTCCCTGGAGTTTAGAAGAATGAGAGGTGATCTCGTTGAAACATTCAAGATTATGAAGGGGCTTTTCAGGGTAGATGCTGGCTGGGGAATCTAGAACAAAGGGGCACAGTCTCAGGATAAGGGGTTGATCATTTAGGACTGAGATTGGGAAAACTTACTTCACTCCAAGGGT
Organism: Isurus oxyrinchus; assembly: GCA_026770705.1. NCBI lineage: Eukaryota > Metazoa > Chordata > Chondrichthyes > Lamniformes > Lamnidae > Isurus > Isurus oxyrinchus. The sequence continues at coordinate 113,354,046 of JANJGN010000017.1, forward strand.
TGTGTATCTATGGAATTCTCTGCCCAAGAGGTTTGTGAATGCTCCATCATTGAATATATTTAAGGCTGGGATAGACAGATTTTTTGTCTCCTAGAGAATCAAAAGATAAGGAGAGTGAGTGGGAAAGCAGAGATGAAGTCCAAGATTAGCCATGACCATATTGAATGGCAGGGCAGGCTCTACATAAGATCTACTCCTGCTCCTATTTCTTGTGTTCTTATGATGCCACTGTTGTCAAATGCTGCCTTAATGTCAAGGGCAGTCACTCTCACCTCACTCCTGGAATTCAGCTTTTTATCCTCTGTTTGGATCAGGGTTGTTATCAGGCCTGGAGCCTTGTGGGCCTATTGCAACCCAAATTGGGCTCCGGTGAGCAGGTTATCAGTAAGTTCTACACAATAGCATTGCCGACAACATTTTCCATCACTTTGCTGATGATTGAGAGTAGACTGATGGCGTGGTAACTGGCCGTATTGGATTTGAAGCTGAACACCATGGGATTATCAGGAAACAGCCCTACTTCATGGTGGAGATATGGCTTTGGATGAAGCAGCTGAAGATCACTGGGTTGTATCCAACAGTAATGTAGAAGTGTCTTTGAGGTTGAGACACTTGGTTGGGACAAAGGAAAAATATTTTTACTCTGCAATTAACTCATTCTATACTTGAACCAGCAGCATTTAATGGGGCATTTAATGGCAGCTTTATTCTATTTTTGACTTATGCTGGACCTGACCTTGGAATTTTTAGTGCAGTTTGTGTAGAAGCTTTATCTTGCACCTAACCGGTGCTGGACCTGCCCTGGGAGTGCTTGAGGGGGCAGTATAGAGGGAGTCTTATTCTGCATCTAACTCAACTGACTTACTGGTGTCAGCCGTGACTTAGTTGGTAGCATTCTTGCCTCCTGGTTGGATTTGTACCGCTGACACTTGAGTGCAGTGCTGCATTGCTGGAGGTGCAATCTTTCAGATGAGATTTAAACTGGTGCTCAGTTTGCCGTCTAGTTGGACATAAATGATCCCGTGGGATATTTCAAAGAGGGGCAGGGGAGTTCTCTCTGGTGTCTTGGTCCTCAACCAACATCACAAAAAACAGATCAGCTGGTCATTATTACATTACTCTTTGTGAAACTTTGTCACACATAAGTTGACGACTTTGTTTCCCTACCTTGCAATAGTAACTGCACTGCCAAAGTACTTCATGGGCCACGAGGTATTTATACAACAGTTCATTCTTTGACTTAGGAATGCTTGATACTCAAATGGGGTGCCCATTCCCCAGTTTTGACATCTTTTACCTCAATCAGCTTATTGTTCACTAAAAAATAGTAAAGGAGTAAGGATCAAAGGATAGAACCAAAGACAGTTTAGAAAGTATATTCCATGGGTGGCTGAAGACTGATCAGTCTTTCTGAGGAAAAGGAATTACTTTATCTGGATGAATAAGATACATTTGATACAACTTGCTCCCTCTATTTTAGACACTGATGTTAAACTACCTATATAGCCTTCCATGGCTTAACCCTTAATTGTCCAAAAGACATGCTACCTTTAACAGTGGGCAAAATATCTCCAAGGTATATTAAAAAAAAGTTATATTTACATAATGCATTTCATGACCAGTAAACGTCCCAAAGTGCTTTACAGCCAATGAAGTACTATTGAAGTGTAGTCACTATTGTAATGTAGGATATAGGCATGGAACTGAGCCAAACTGGCCAGAAGGTCCCATGTTCAATTTTGAGTTAATGCTGAGTTACTCCTCAGCTGGAGAACTGTTAGACTACATAAATTGCCCTGAGCAAGGCTAGTGAGCCAGGTTTCCGGCTCCTGATCATTACTTGCAAGGTTTCAGATAGGTCATTGGTGCAAATCAGGAACACACTCAGTTAAGCTTCCTGCATGGCTGAGTATCTGCTGAAGTTCACTGACTAATCTCGGTGACTAATGTCCACTGGTGGCGGATGCTATGGGACTCTCACCCTAGTGCTTTCACGGGTGGAGGTGAAAACACTCGGACAAATAAAAAGAGAATCACAGTTTCTTTAATAAAATGGCCAGGAATGATTTAAAGCTTCGAGAAATTAAGGAATTTTAAATAAATTCTGTTTGAAATTGAATTACCTGGAAAAACTCAGTAGGTCTGGCAGCATCGGCGGAGAAGAAAAGAGTTGACGTTTCGAGTCCTCATGACCCTTCGACAGAACTTCCAAGTTCTGTCGAAGGGTCATGAGGACTCGAAACGTCAACTCTTTTCTTCTCCGCCGATGCTGCCAGACCTACTGAGTTTTTCCAGGTAATTCTGTTTTTGTTTTAGATTTCCAGCATCCGCAGTTTTCTTTGTTTTCAACTCTGTTTGAAATTGATCGTTAATGCAAAAGTCACTTTCCTCCTGCTCCCAGTAATAATTGTCATTAATCAGAGTTTCCACTCCACAACAGGCAGTTAATGATTGAACAGGCCTTTAGCTGACCTGTTGATTTTTGTTTGGATGCGATTAAGTATTTTTGCAAGAGACAAGATGAAACATGCATGTACTGGGCAGAAGATGTTCCCCTTGTTCCTGCTGACCTGAATTGTTGATGTGTTGCTTTGGTAACACAATATCCTTCTGTCAGCCATGAAGTGTGAGGGCCAGTTTGAACATCCTGTTCAAAGATGACACAAAAAAAGGACCCCAGGGTGGACAATTATATTAGTCACTCAATAAAACTGAACCGCTTTTTTTGCTCAGTGTTTGTAATCGTTAAAAGAATTTCGTTTATTATTCTGATTCCAGGAAGTGAATATTCAGGAAGCCCTTACACTCACTCCCACTACACATCTTACAACGATGCCTGGCGCTTTACCAATTCCGGATTAATAAGTAAGCAAGCTGGAATTTACCTGTTAAATTTTGATTTCTTTTTAACAAGTAGGTTGACTGCTATCGCTCATCTTTGTCACTTGTTTTTCTGACTGTGCCCTGACTTTCCTGTATGATGCTCCTTTTATGGCTTTCATAACATACAATTTTCTGGTAGTCTTTCAAGTAGATTGTTGTTTGAAGTAGATTGGGGAGGTATGTGTGCAGCATCGTCCCGAGAGCCAAATAACACGAGTTAAATATATTGAGATAGCCAGTGTCATCTAGGATGATAGTGTAGGTGCTTTAAGTAACCTCACTGCCCTGACTGGGGCCGAGTGGGGAAAATCAGCCTTGGTTCCCACTTCTGATCATGACCTAGTGGGGAAGGGATGGGCAGAAATACCTTCTGATTAAATATCGCAAGGCTGAAGCCATTGTTTTCAATCTCCACTCCATTCCCTTGCTACTGCCCCTCCCTGGTAAGTCTGCGTTTAAGCCAGTTTGTTCACATCTTTGATGTCACAGCTGATACCGAGATGAGCTTCCAACCTCAAATTTACACCATCTGTAAGACCATCCATTTCCACCTCTGTAACACCTCTGTCTCCAACTTTATCCCTGCCTCAAGCTCATCGGCTGCTGAAACTCTCATCCATTCCTTCGTTAACACTTGACTCAATTATTCCAATGCCCACCCAGCTGGTCTCCCCTCTGTAAACCTGAGCTCACCCAAAACTCTACTGCCTATGTCTTAACTCACACCAAGTTCCACTCCCCTATCACCCACTGTGCTCGCTTGACCTACAATGGCTATTGGTGAAGCACCATCTTGCTTTCAAATTCCTCCATGGCCTTGCCCTCCCTATCTCTGCATCTGCTCCAACCCCCCCTGCAACGCTCCTCTAATTCTGGGCTCTCGATTTTAAGAAATCCACCATTAGCGGCCTCGCCTTCAGTTGCCGAGGTCCTACACCTCTCTGCCTCGCTTTCTTCCTTTAAGACGCCCCTTAAAGCCTACGCCCATATCCAACCTTTTGACCTAATATCTCCTTATGCGGTTCGGTGTTGTACTTTGTCTTATAATGCTACTGTGAAGCACTCGGGACATCCCACTATGTTAAGTTGCTGTTTGGTTGGTTCCACTGGGAAAGTACATGTGGACATTGGGTAGGGACAGGGTTGGGCTGTGCCAAGGTGGCCCATTACAGGATAGTCTGGCGTTGCTTACCGTGTAGTTACATCAATGAAAAGTGGCCAGCTATCTGAGGTACTGGGGAATTGCTGCGAGCTCTGGAAATTACCCCAATGGAAGAGAGAAATGTGCATGAAGAGCAAAAGCTGCTTTATAGATAACAGTAGCTTTTCCTTGCTGCAGCAATAATGATGGAAAGTGCCCAGTGAGCACCAGCTCTTCAAATCAGTTGATGGATGCTTGAGTTTCTCATTTCCTAGAGTTTAACCGTTAAAAAGCGACTTCACAGAGTTTCAGCTTTGCCACAAGATCGGAGTGATGTTAAGACCTCTGTTTGTTTCTCATTGTTATGTTCTTCCAACAGTCTCTTTTTTTTTTTGTCTGTTAACTTTCAGGTTCCCCTTATTATTATAGTTCCGCACCAAGGACCAGCGCACCTCCCGCTGCTGCCGCAGCCTATGACCACCTCTAGTTTCCACAGCAACCAGGGAACTATGCAGAGCGATGCCCTGGGGTTTCATGTTCTGTCAGTCTAATTGATTTGAGCACAAAGGAATGTGGAAAACTCTATTTATGAATGAAATATGAAGGACGGGCAATAATTTCACCACCGGATGTTTCCATAACATGCCAGAAAGGATCCTACAATCAGTTCAGCAGAGAGTTGCCTTCTCTTTCCCGTTCTGGATCTACAGATAACTCACAAGAACAAAAAGCCATAGGCCATGGCTAGATAGAAATTGCTTTTGAACAATAAGGAATGCAAATGCACTATTAGTATTGTAAATTATACATGGATTTTGCATATTACACTCAGTCTGGGCTACAGACAATGTTTGTACGCAAGGCTCTAATAGGCTCATTACGTGACTTTAATTATGAGTGTGATGAGTTGAAGACATAATAATGTGAAGGGGGATCCTTCCCTAGTTAAAGACGGAGCCACAATTAACAGTAACTGAATGCTACAGTGCATGGCTTCAGCAGACTAGAAACAGAACTTCTGAAAATTACCGAAAGCTTACCCACTCTCTAGACAGAAAGACTGGCAATCTTCATTATAGAATGAGCAAGAAACCCAGTGCACCATAGAGGCATCATTATCATCCCTGCCACTCAACGGGAGTCCGTGATGAAGAAACAGGCACTTCAACCAATTAAATGTCTCTTCACAAAAAGCCTTTACTGGGTAGAGGCAGTTTCTCAGTGTCTCCGCCACTGTTCAAGACTTTACATTGAAAATACGGATAGTTTAGAGACACTGATACTGACAAAAAGAACAAATTGCAAAATTTCATCTTGAAAATTCAGCTGGTATTTGAACCTGGCCCTGTGGGGGGGCTGAATCTTTGATTTTCAGGCTCAGTGGGAGTTACCCAGTTTGCTTGTAATTGACTTTTCACATGCAGCAAAGTATCAAGATGAACAAAATTTAAATCAATAAATGCATTACAATTAGTTTGTCAATGTGTACCATACATAAGATAAATCTTTTTTAATTTTTTGATATTTAAACGGGCTGATTATGTGAAGCACATTTACTACACGCTGGAATTTCACATTACGGAAACAGGTTTTGGATACGTGAGGAAATGTATAATATATAACGCTCAGCTACCACAGAGTGACTGCTCATTGTTTTGCAGGACCTATAGCAGCCCAGACCCAATACCAGTCTCTCGGTCTTGTTTTACAACAGCTCACTGATTTTGGAGGGACTGCCTATGTCCCAAAGGCCTGGGACTTTTCCTTTGCTATGTACGTATGTAAACTACGAAACTATCACAAAGAAAAAAATATTTTAATTCAGTGTAGCATGATTTTAAATCTTGGAAATAAAATTTGTTGACTGTAAAGATTGTTTGGGAAATGATTTTGTTGTGTTTCTGCTGACAGTGGCATACAACCCTCAGCAAGTAATACCCTTACTGATCACACAAACTGGGTGGTGGTGGTGGGGTAAATCATCATTGAAATCCCTGACCCATGGCCAAATACTGGCCACTGCTGAGCCTCGAACTGCACTGCCAATACGTTGCTCCAATGTTAATATTCAGGCTCCAATAGTTTCTGCCATTCTTATTAATTTCAGGGCCAGATAAACATCTTAACTTCTGGTAGAGGCAGGAACCCTCACAACATTTAAGAAGTATTTAGATGAGCACTTGAAACGCCAGAGCGTACAGGGCTACGGGCCAAGTGCTGGAAAATGGGATTAGAATAGATAGGTGCTAGATGGTTGGCACGGACGATGGGCCAAAGGGCCTGTTTCTGTGCTGTATAACTCTATGATTATGACTCTATGACTATGACTGCAGCAAAGAAGACATGGCCCCAAAAGGCAAGAAGACTGTAGCCCGCAAGCGCCTTTTGGACCCTGTGGCAGCCGCTGTGATGTCCTCTAAACCTGACTGGCCACAGGAGGGGCAGATACATCACCAATCGGGCTTGGTAAGCGATGGCAGTGGTGATCAGTGCCAATGTTGTACAGAAGAGGTTGGCCATCCAATGCAGATAGAGGATAAATGATCTCATCTGTGCAGCCAGGGTAAGGCAACCATCTCACCACTCTAAACCACACACTCACACACCCATCACACGTTCACTGACATCTCACTCACTGCCACCTCAAGGGGCATCACCACTCACTCTCTCTCACACACACCCTCACATCTCCATCTGGCCTCATCTCCCCTGGAGACCACCTCCTCAGCCCTCACCATCTTGAGGTCACTTACACAGATCAATGTGTGCCCCCATAGAGACTGGGATACCCCCCTTCCCCAGTACGGCCCTCGCCCTACAGCTTCTTCCCTTGCCTGAAGCCACTTCTCCCCCTTCCCCAAGGAAGACCTTACCCTGCAGCCATTGAAAAGCCCCCCACATGTGGCTGATCTGGTAGGTAGAGACCTGCCCGTGAGGCCCCCCCTAACAGTGATGTGGTGCTGCCTGTGAAGCCTGGCGCTGACGACTGTGAGTGCTGACCTAAGCAAGGTAGAGTCCTGAGGGAAGTGCAGCCGCCAGGTGCATGCCTTATTTCTGCTGTAGTGAAACACGTCTGCATTGTTTTCCTGCTGACGTGGGTAGACAATCCAGCCAGGCCGGGGGTGGGGGGTGGGGGTGAGTCCGGCGGGCTGGCCTCATAATGATAGGCTGATGTATTATAATGAGGTTCCTGACCTCCGATGGTGGGGAACCCGACAGCCCACTGTCAGAGGGTGGAGCGGACGATCGCAAATGATGTTGTGAAACCGCTTTCGGGCCTTCTCGCTATATTATCCGCTCACGCCACCGAACACGCCCGGCACCGGCGGGCACAGAAAATCCCGGCCTAAGAGGCCTGGAGGCTTGTGCAGTTAAACATTAACTGTTTCTGGTTGACACGCGACTACACACATATCTCCAAGGTACTGCCCTATTGAGGTGCTACCTTCATGCCGACTTCTCTCAGAATCTCTGCAAACGGTCTAATATCATGTGACTGTTTACATCGCAATGTGGATGGCACTGATCTCCAATCCCATGTTAACCCTCGCGATGCTAAATACCCTCACACTACAACTTAGGCCTGAATTTTCATCCTTGAGGTGGATATCAGGAGTCAGGAGAATTCCTGGCTTGGCCTGCCGACCTTGGGAGAGAGTTTGCTGGGGGTGGGGGGGGGGGGGTGGTGGGGGTGTGGGTGGTGTGTGTGCAGGCTAGAATCACCCCAGCCGACCTGGGAAGAGGTTTGGAGGCTGGTTTAAGGGGGGTGGGACAAGTAAAGCTGGATAGAGGGCCAGTGATAGGTGGAGATAGTTCCAATGTTCCAGTGAAGCTCAACACAAACTGGAGGAACAGCACCTCATCTTCCGACTAGGCACTTTACAGCCTTCCGGTCTGAATATTGACTTCAACAACTTTAGATCATGAACTCTCTCCTCCATCCCCACCCCCTTTCCGATCCCCCTTTTTTCCAATAATTTATATAGATTTTTCTTTTCCCACCTATTTCCATTATTTTTAAATGTATTTCCATCCATTGTTTTATCTCTACCTTTTAGCCAATTTCAATCCCTTCACCCCACCCCACCCCCACTAGGGCTATCTGTACCTTGCTTGTCCTGCTTTCTACCCTTAATTAGCACATTCCTTAGATAATATCACCACCTTCAACACCTCTTTGGCCTTTTGTCTGTGACATCTTTTGGTTATCTTCACCTATCACTGGCCCTCTATCCAGCTCTACCTGTCCCACCCTCCTTAAACCCACTTATAACTCACCTCTTTTCTATTTTTACTTAGTTCTGTTGAAGAGTCATATGGACTTGAAACGTTAACTGTGTTCCTCTCTGAAGATGCTGCCAGACCTGCTGAGTTTCTCGAGTTATTTTTATTTTTGTTTTGGATTTCCAGCATCAAACAGTTTTTACCTTTTATCAGAAGTTTGGAGGCAGCCACAGGGGCTGCTGGGTTCGGAGGGTGGGCTGTTTATTTTGCCTATCTTGGTGCAGTGGGGCCTCGTCCCAGTTATAATAAAACACAAAGGCCCTCGACCTCACCTCTCACACCTCCTCATGCTCCAAACACTCTCCGGGCACCATCCATGCCACTTCATGCACCCACCCACCCCCAATGACCCCCTCCTACCTCCACTGCCAAACATTCTCTAGGGCCCCTCATGCCCCCTATGCCAACTTTCTAGCATGTTAAAGAAAACCTAATTTTGATTTGAAGGCAATAAAAGTGTCAAGCACACATGAAGCTTGGCTGAAAGGCCAGACATCCATTACGCTTGTTGAGACAGCTGGGCCCCAGAGAAAACATTGTTTGTTCAACAGCTCAGGCTCTCTGATCTCTGCTGTCAATTTCACAATGTTTGTTTACACAGTATTAAGTGATTTCCAGGATTTGTGGTTTTTGTTATTGACACTTTAATTGCCTTCTAAGTGAAATTACTTTCTTTTGTAGAAAGTTATGAATGAATACTTTTTAAAAGCCCTTTTTTACACATCCCATGTCACTACAGGGTTCATTGCCATACTATACACTTTTTGGAACCAACGGGCATGGAAGTGCCTGAGCTTGGCAGCGGGGATATAAGATACCATGGGGAGTGAGTGGAAGAGCAAAGCTTGGCATTGGAAGTATGAGGGGCAATAGGGGATAGGTGGAAGGGCATAGCTTGGCCTGGGGTGGGAGGGAGGGGAGGGGGGCATGAGGAGGACTTTTTGAACTTACCTTTGCAAAGTCCCTCATGCAGACTAGACTAAGGTTCATGAATCCCTCTGAGGAGCCATTGACCACACCTCTTTAAAAACCTGGCCCAACTCCATGAAAATTATGGAGGCATAAAGCATGCCAATCCCACAATGGGCCTGGCCAGCTCAGGGTTACTGGACGCGGGCTTTTGACAGGAACAGGCCTGTACTTTTGAAAGGTACTCCTGAGAATCAGACAACCGGGAAAGGGGTTTGGGATCCGGGAATTGCAATCCCCCTGCCATTTTTAAAGGGCTCCCGAGTCACCCTGACCTTGTGAAAATCCAGAGCTCAGAATGGTGATCGTAATATACCTGCAATAACTTCAAAGGCAGCAGTCAGAGAAATAGTGCGCTCTGGTTTCAGCTGAGGACAGTGTATGTGGGAAACGGTTTTATCCAAATTGGTCTTGCTCTTCAAGCAAGGGGGATGTGAAGAAAAGCTTTTTTACCCAGAGGGTGGTGAGGGTCTGGAATGCGCTGCCTGGGAGGGTGGTGGAGGCGGGTTGCCTCACATCCTTTAAAAAGTACCTGGATGAGCACTTGGCACCTCATAACATTCAAGGCTATGGGCCAAGTGCTGGTAAATGGGATTAGGTAGGTAGGTCAGGTGTTTCTCACGTGTCAGTGCAGACTCGATGGGCCGAAGGGCTTCTTCTGTACTGTGTGATTGTGTGATTGTGTGATTCACGCAGGCACTCCTTGTTGGGCCCTATGGATGCAGGCGGGTTCCATACATGTTGAGTGGGTTTGAAAGGGTGCTGGAGAGAGAGAGAGAGAGAGAGAGAGTGGAGAGAGGGACAGAGATGCTGGAGAGAGGGACAGAGAGAGAGAGAGAGAGTGGAGAGAGGGACAGAGATGCTGGAGAGAGGGACAGAGAGAGAGAGTGGGGAGAGGGACAGAGATGCTGGAGAGAGGGAGAGAGAGAGAGAGAGAGAGAGACAGTGGAGAGAGGGACAGAGATGCTGGAGAGAAGGATAGAGAGAGAGAGAGTGTGGAGAGAGGGACAGAGAGAGAGAGAGAGAGTGGAGAGAGGGACAGAGATGCTGGAGAGAGGGACAGAGAGAGAGAGAGAGAGAGAGAGAGGGACAGAGATGCTGGAGAGAAGGACAGAGAGAGAGAGAGTGGAGAGAGGGACAGAGATGCCGGAGAGAAGGATAGAGAGAGAGAGAGAGAGAGTGGAGAGAGGGACAGAGATGCTGGAGAGGACAGAGAGAGAGAGAGTGGAGAGAGGGACAGAGATGCTGGAGAGAAGGACAGAGAGAGAGAGAGTGGAGAGAGGGACAGAGATGCTGGAGAGAAGGACAGAGAGATAGAGAGAGAGAGAGAGTGGAGAGAGGGACAGAGAGAGAGAGAGAGTGGAGAGAAGGACAGAGAGAGAGAGAGTGGAGAGAAGGACAGAGAGAGAGAGTGTGGAGAGAAGGACAGAGAGAGAGCGAGAGAGAGAGAGTGGAGAGAGGGACAGAGAGAGAGAGAGAGAGTGGAGTGAGGGACAGAGAGAGAGAGAGAGAGAGAGAGACAGAGAGAGAGAGAGTGGAGAGAGGGACAGAGAGAGAGAGAGAGAGACAGAGAGAGAGAGAGAGTGGAGAGAGGGACAGAGAGAGAGAGAGAGAGAGTGGAGAGAGGGACAGAGAGAGAGAGAGAGAGAAAGAGAGTGGAGAGAGGGACAGAGAGAGAGAGAGAGAGAAAGAGAGTGGAGAGAGGGACAGAGAGAGAGAGAGAGAGAAAGAGAGTGGAGAGAGGGACAGAGAGAGAGAGAGAGAGAAAGAGAGTGGAGAGAGGGACAGAGAGAGAGAGAGAGAGAGAGAAAGAGAGTGGAAGGCTCCAGACGATCTGGTCCATTGTTGGAATTAAAAAGTTAGAAAAGAAAAGGCAAGAAGCTAAGGGTTAAATTAAAGGGCACAGCCTGGAATGATTTAATCTCTATTATTACCACAACAAAATTACTGTTGGGATAAGCAAATTAAGGAAGTAAACATGTGGCTGAAGAAGTGGGATGGGGAAAGGGGGTCCATTTCAGGGACACTGGAGAAGAATGAACTGTGTCGTTGGGATGGGCTCCACCTGAACAAGGCCGGGGCCAGAGTCTGAGTGGAAAGGGCACGAGGAGCGGAATTGTTTCCCCCTCACCCCCATCCCCCCTCCCTGTCACTAGCAGCAGGGTCTGTGGCAGGCAGAGCGGAGAATGTCCCGGAAGGAACGATATCACTTTCCCGACGGTGAGAACTTGCCATCGCTAAGGTCCTGGCAGGTCACCTCTCTGGCTGAAGATCGTCGAGAGCCAAATTTGGGTCTCATGAATTTAATTTCAAACGAGCAGGAGATGGAAATCCTCCCTTCCCGGGCATTCCCTCTGCCCCACCAGCGGGAATTCATGCCGGACAAAGCTGGTGTGCACAGGGTGAGGGAGTTAAGAGCTCTGAACGAAGGAACACTGGAGAGCCACATTGCCCAGGGTACGGTGTGTACCAAGGAAATGACTGGGGGATTGGTGTTGGCAGACACAGGGTGTGGTGGTGGCGGTGGTGGTGGCGGTGGGGGGGTGGGGTGGGGGGGGCGGGTTGTGGGGGGTTGGGGTGGTGGGATGGTGGGTGGAATCAGAATGCATGGCTGGAAGGTGCTGGAGGACACCTATTGGATTGGGATTTACGGGGCGTTGGGGAGTGGTGGTTCTGGGAGGCACGGCAGTGTGAATCAGGAAAGCTTGGGGGGGTGGGGGGGAGGTTTGAAGCCAGTAACGGGGGGGAAGGGAGGTGAACCACAGGGTGGGGGGTAGAGGGTGGATTACAGGAGGTTAAAAGGTGCTGGACCACTGCCTGGAAGGTGACAGGAACCATCCTGAGGCAAAGGCAGATCAGGCTGTCGATGCCTTCAGTGTCCAACTGAAAAACTTCGAGGGGGAGGGAGAGTGGGCGGAGCTGAATGTCCACTTAACTGGGCAAATAAAGGGGAACCCTGGCAACCCACCCTGGCAAGGCAAAGGTCTCTCTCGAGGGCAGTGGAGGGAAGGGGATAGTGGGAGTGGGGGGGTTTCTCGCACGTGGCTCTCATGAACCTTGGTAAAAAATGGTCCCTCGATGCGCAGGCATCATTCAGGGGGACATAGACCCAGCCTGGGTCCCCCCCAGAAGGTGGGTGGAGCACACACAGCCAATAACACAAGGCACAGCAAGAGAAACCCAGGACACACTCCATTATGTGGAATGATTGATATATATACAAAGGTGCTAGAACTACATACAATGATTGTACACCCGTGCTGCCAATATTAACGCAATACATCTCAATTTTCCTCACCTTACCACTGCATCTAGGTGTTTCCCTGACATCTGCAGCAGATGTGGGGGCAGCCTGCTGACTACTCTGCCCTCTTGTCTGTGATAACTTTGGTGGACGTCCTCTGCAGAGCTGAGGCCTGCTGGGCTCTGGGAATCTCTGGGTCTCCTGCTGTGGGGCAGGTGCACCCTCAGTGGTCTCAGAGGCTGGAGCTGATGGGGTCACAGCCAGAGAGGACTCGGAATGCATGGACACCCTTGGAGAGCCCCAGCGATGTCCGCCTGATGCCACTCGTCCCTTTGGATGCCCGAGTGCCCCTCCCTGACTCCTTGAGGGGAAGGCACCAGGTCGAGGTGCCCAACCCCCATCTCATGTAGCTACTGCCAAAGCTCACCCATGGCCAAATGGATGGAGTGCAGATCTGAGTGCACCCCTGGCAGAGGCTGGGCACTCTGATGGACCAGGGCCTCCTTGGCATCTGCCATCCTCCCCATGGAGACTTGGATGAGCTCATATGTCAGAGCCACAACATTACAGAGCATGCGGACTACCCCTCTGGCTTCTGTGCCACTCTGCTGAGAGCCTCTGCCCAAAGTTCCCCGGCCTCTCACTGACACTCCAGCATCTCCTCCATGGCTGCTTCCAGAGGCTCATTATCCGACTCAGCCTTAGCAGGGGCCCCTTGTCTAGCCGTCTTCCAGACCTTGGCTAGCACTGCCTCCTCCTGCTGTAGACGTGTGCCTGTGCCTGAGGCTGAACTAGATCTATGAGCCACCAAGGTGGGTGGCTCTGGGCTGGTGGAGGGTACAGGTGAATGCTGTGCTAGCGGTCCAAGTGACAAGTCATCCTGGTCCTCTTCCAAGGTATCCTGTGGCCTGGGGCTGACTTTGGGTGTAGTGTCTGGCCTCACCTTCTTCCTGTTGGCACCTGGAATGGAGAGAGGGGAGAATGAGTGACCGGCTAGGCCGGTTCAGACTTGGCACTCACCAATCACCTAGGTTTTCTGAGGGAATCAGGATTAAGCATGCTTCCTCTCTGGATGGTTGGGGGATGCCAGCTGCGCTGTTGGCACGGTAACAGTCCACCCCTGTCAGCTTGGCAGCCTGCTGCTCAAGTTATGTAAAGGGCCGTATTTCAGGTGCACCCCCTCCTGTCTTCTCTATCTCTCGCCTCTTGTCTTCCCCTGCATGAAGATAGATTGAGCGACCTGCTACTAATTCTGTGGCCGATAAGTGACCTCCTGACTCCCCAAAGCCCGTCCATCGTGTACAAGGCACACGTGAGGAGAACTGCCCACTTGTCTGGATAAGTGTAGCTCCAACATTGTGCAAGAAGCTGGACACCATCCAGGATGAAGCAGGCTGCTTGATCAACTCCCCATTCGGTACCCTTAATATTCAGCTCCTCCACCACCCACCCATAGTGCCAGCTGTGTGAGCTGGATGAAAGAGTGGCTAGCCCCCGAGGCTACTTCAGCTGCCTGCTCCAAGCCTGCACACTCCAGCAGCTAGAGGGACAAAGGGCAGCAGAAGCATCTGCTTTCAACCTCCACCTCCCCCAATCGCTGTACCTTCAGTGTGGCTGCAACATGCAGTTGCCCCCCCCCCCCCCTACCAGCAGCCCCCATGGACTGCAGTGGGGCAATGAGGCAACACCCCAGCACCTTCTCAAGGGCTTTTAGGAATGTTCAATGTGATGCTGGCCTTCTCATTGACATGCACATCCCATGACAAGATTCAGAAAATGGTGAGTTGGGTATGGAGAGTAGAAGGTTCGCTTACCCTAGTGGTGCACATTAATCATTTATGCATTTTCTGCACAGCATGGCAGTCCTCCTTCGCATACTTGTGGAACTGCCCATCCAGGACCTCCTCCTAGGCTGCTGTGGTGAACTGGGTGGCCTCCTGTGCCCATCCCTGGGAAAGCGATCGTCCCATCTGTCATCCACGGCCTAGAGGAGAGTCTCCAGGGAGGCATCACTGGACCTTTTCCCAAGGCCACCTCGGTTCTGGTGCACTGAATCACTGGTTCTCCGGGTGCCTTTTAAATATGACACCCAGGCATGATGGGAAATTGTGCCAAATTGCGCGCGGCTTGACTCATTAATGGCGCAGCTAGGGATTTCCCCACGTTTTAAGTGGTGGGGCTGGCAAGATGTTGGGTGCCATCTGTCATATCCAGGCACCATATTGAAGAAGAACCCAGACAACTGCTGCTCGCGGATCCACATTCCAGCTTCACCTTCAGCTCGAGACTCACACCCTGGACCCACCTTCAGCCCGAGGATCCACTTCCTAGAGCTACCTACAGCTTAAGGATCTACATCCTAGGACCACCTTCAGCTCAAGAGCCCATGTCCTAGAGTTACTTTCAGCTCAAGGCTCCATGTCCTAGAACCACCTACAGCTCAATGAAGCACATCCTGGATCGAGGGTCCACGCCCTGGAACTGGGTGCAGTTCAAGGATCTACGTGACAGATGTTCCACCCACCCACTGCTGCATGTGATCTTCCAGGGTACACAGTCACTGGATCCTTCCATCTTCCACTCTCCACAATCTGTCCCAGGTCTTCATCCAGTTGAGTGCCAATGGCGGGGGATGGGGGGGGAGAATGATCGTACGATGGAGCAAAATTCCCGACAGTGGAATGCAAAAGGGCTTCCCGATGGCCTCTGACAGGAGTGGTGATCCACAATTATCCCTCAACGATGGGCAGGGCTGCAAGTTCTCATTCCCATTGGATCCATCGGGAATCTGCTTTTATAGTTCCTGTAGGATTGTCCGCACCCTGCAGCACACCACAACTCCCACCAGTGGCGGAGGGGGGGACTGATTCCACCCAGCAAAAACGGGAGAAAGGGAGGGTTCAGGTGCAAAAGGTGTTGTAGCTAATAGTTCAGCAACAAACAAAATGGAAGCGAGCAGAGTAACGCTCAGGAGTTGCATGTTTATCAAGGTCTCGAGTTATGTTCAGGTTAGTGTTCTGCAACGAGAGGGGAGGCCGCCTTAGACTTAGTAAGGAACCAGGTTTAGTTAACAACCTGACAGTGCCTGAACCTTTATCTAATTGTGATCATTGAGCTCAATGTAATATTTGAAAGGGAGAAAGGTCAGCTATAAAAATTCCGGATGTAGAGATATGACTTCAGTGGAATAAGGCAGACATTGCCCACCGCAAACTGGACAAATCTTATCATTGCGTGAAATGAGGGCAAGTCATCACTTTGACAAGAAGCGTTGAGAAAAGAATTTAACCTGAGGTGGGGTGGAATTCTCCCCTCCGGCCTGCAGTGGGTGCTGCGGCGGGCCGGAGTGGAAAATTCGGGGCTAAGCCTTTAGCTCGTTGGGCGGGCGCGCGCCCGATCTGCTCGAGCGTGAGATGACGCAGGTTACCGTCGGCCGAGCGTCCTGGGTAGTCACGCGATATTTCAGTCGGCAGAGACCCCGCCGACCACTAAGGCCACTTAAGAATTGGTTAAGTTACATTTTTCGCTGCCCACCCAGCCTTACGATTGGCAGGCAGGAGAAACGGCCTTGACGTGTTTTTGGAAGCCTCGTCCACGGGCCAGATGAGGTTTCCAAAAGCCAATAAAGGTAAAGTAAAAGTTATCAAGTTTAATTCGTAACACGTCCCTGCTCAGGCCAGAGTCACCTGAGGAGACCTGTTTTATTACATTTTTCAAACCTTTATTATTTATTTTTAAAAACGCTCCACCTCCCTGAGGCAGCTCTGGGAGGTTTTCAAGCGCTCACTTTGCGCGTGTGTGAAGTCGGCTCTCGTCCCACTCACCTTCCTCCTCCCCCTCCCTCCAGCCCGGGCAGCGCTGAGCGCTGCTGCTCGCTTTTCACGCTGGGCAGGCCTTAATCGCCCAGCCAGCCTGAACCCGCAGTCCGGCTCTGGCCGCGGGTGGCGGTCCGGCTTCCTGACTACCCCTCTCCACCCCTCCCCCCCCTCCGAGCCCACCCGACATGGGCTCAATTCTGCACTTGGAGGGAGTCCTAAAAATCGGATTCCCAGCAGCGGGAAAACAGGTTGCAATTTTAACCCTTTTTGGACTCAACCAAATAATCCGAATTAACAAAATCAGGGACAAAATAAACACAGCCCCTAAATTAGGGAACCGCAAAACCAAAGGCAAAATTTAAAGGAAACTTACCAACAGCAAGTCAAAATGTGACTAACGGGGTCGATAAAACACCCCAGGCCCCGTGGTGCCCACCGTGAACAGAAGGCCTTGACGGTGCTGGCAGACACCGCGTGCTCCCTCTCCAGGGACACCCGGCTGTGAACGTAGCCATAGAAGAGGGGCAGATAGTCAGGTTGGAGGACCCACTCTGCAATTTTACACTAATCTCTTTCATGGTAGGTTGAAGGCAGGTTGGGTGTCCCGCTGACCAGTGACAGGAACACCATTTGCATTCATTACCATGCCATAAAAGCTCATTAAATATGCCATTACATGTTGCTTTCCAACCTTGTGTCATGCCAGCAGGAATTTAGGTTGCTCGCTCTGTTTCACGTTTGAAAAAGCGTGGCATGCATCAGTCAGCCCTCATTTCACTCGTGACTTCGAGGCGAGTGCAACATTCAAAGCCACTTCAATGGGTGACAGCGGGGTAGACGAATCAGTTCCCGATCCTGCCGTGTGATTCGGAGAGAGAGTCGCCTACAAATAATTAATTTTTTCTTCACTCTTTACTGAATGTTTATATTTGTGTCCAGTGTTGTACTCACCACTCTGCGGGACATGTAACATAGGAGCAGGAGTAGGCCATTCAGCCCATCGAGCCTGCTCTGCCATTCAGTACGATCATGGCTGACCATTCACTTCAATTCCTTTTAGCCACACTATCCCCATATCCCTTTATGTCATTGGTACTTACAAATCTGTCAATCTCTGCTTCAAACATACTCAATGACTGAACTTCCACATCCTCTGGGGTAGAGAATCCCAAAGATTCACAACCCTCTGAGTTAAAAAAAAATCTCCTCATCTCGGTCCTAAGTGGCTTTCCCCTTATTTTGAAATGGTGTCCCCTGGTTCTAGACTTCCCAACCAGGGGAAACATCTTACCTGCATCTGCCCCGTCTATTCCTTTTAGAAGGTTTCAATAAGATCACCTCTCACTCTTTGAAACTCGAGACAACACAGGCCCAGTTTCCCCAATCTCTCTTCATAAGACAGTCCCACCATCCCCGGAACAAGTCTTGTGAATCTTTGTTGCACTTCCTCTATGGCAATAATGTCCTTTCTGAGGTAAGGGGACCAAAACTGCACACAGTACTCCAGGTGCGGTCTAACCAAGCTTCTATACAACTGAAACAAGACTTTACTACTCCTGTACTCCAATCCTCTTGTGATAAAGGCTAACATTCCATTAACCTTCCTAATTACCTGCTGCACCTGCATGTTAGCTTTCAGTGACTTATGGACAAGGACACCCAGGTCCCTTTGTACATCTACACTTTCTAATCTCTCACCTTTTAAGGAATACTCTGCACATCTGTTCCTTCCACTAAAGTGGATAACCTCACATTTTTCCACATGATATTCTGTCCACCATGCTCTTGTCCACTCACTAAGCCTGTCCAAATCCTCTTGGAGCCACTTTGCACCTCCCTCACAACACACATTCTTGCCTGGTTTTGTATCATCCACGAACTTAGAAATATTCTATCTGGTCTCCACATCCAAATCATTGATATAAACTGTGACAGCTGGGGCAACAAGTACGGATCCTTGCAGGACCCCACTAGTCATAGCCTGCCAAGGCGAGAATGATCCATTTATTCCCACTCTCTGTTTCCTGCCTGTTAACCAATCCTTAATCCATATACCCTCCTGTCCATGTGCTTTAATTTGCTAACTAACTTCATATGGGGGACTTTATCAAAAGCCTTCTGAAAATCCATATATACTAGGTCCACCTTTATCCTTCATCAATTCTGTTAGTAACATCCTCAAAAGACTTCAACAGGTTTGTCAAACATGTTTTCCCTTTCATAAATCCATGTTGACTCTGCCCAATCAGATCATTATTATCCAAGTTTATCACAGCCTTTAGGATAGATTCTAGCTTTTTCCCTACTACTGATCTAAGGCTAACAGGTATGTAGTTCCCTGTTTTCTCTCTCCCTCCCTCCTTAAATAGTGGGATGACATTTGCTACCTTCCAATCCATAGGAAGCATTCCAGAATCTATAGAATTTTGGAAGATGATCACCAGCTATCTCCATAGTTCCCTCCTTCAACACTCTGAGATGTAGAATATTAGGTCCTGGGGACTTATCAATCCCCAGTCCCATTAACTTTTCCAATACAGCCTTCTTACTAATATTAATTTCCTTCAATTCCTCATTCTCCCGAGTGCCTGGGAAATTTCTTATATCTTTCTCAGTGAAGACAGACAAAAAGTTATCATTTAGCTTCTCTGCCATTTCTCTGTTCCCCAGTATAAATTCTCCTGACTCTGCCTGTAATGGACCCATATTTGTCTCAGCCAGAGGTTTCTTTTCTACATACCTATTGAAGTTTTTAAGGACCATTTTTATGTTTTTTACTAGTTTATATTCATATTCTGTTCCCCCTTTCTTTATCAGTTCCTTGGTCTTCCTTTGCTGTATTCTAAAATCTGCCCATTCCTCAGGTTTACCACTATTTCTGGCAACTTTCTAGGATTTTTCTTTTAACCTTATACAACCCTTAACTTCCGTTGTACTGACTTTTTCTGCTTTTTGTGCCTTGAAGGAATGTATAATTGCTGTAAACGATGTAATAATTCTTTAAAGACTATCTGTTGATGTACCATCATACCTTTTAATGTATTTTCCCAATCTACCTCAGCCAATTTGCCCCTCATACCTTCATAATCTCCTTTGTTCAAATTTAACATCCTGACTTCAGAATGAACTACCTCAGTTTCAAAGGTAATGTAAAATTCTATCATACTATGGTTACTCATCCCTAAAGGTTCTTTTACAACAAGATTATTAATTAGCCCTTTCTCATTACTGAATACTAGGTAATTACTAGAATTACTTAATACTAGATAATACTAGAAAATAGCCTGTTCCTCAATACTATTCTAGGAAACCATGCCAAACACACCCCAGAATCTTGTCCGCCACAGCATTAGTGTTCATTAGGTTTACCCAGTCTATATGTAGATTGAAGTCATGATTAGTGTATTACCCATGCTACATACTTCTCTCATCTCCTGCTTAATACCATGCCCCACACTAACACCTCTGTTTTGTGATCTAGAAACAACTCCCACCAATGCTTGCTGTCCCTTGCTGTTTCCCAGCTCCACCCAGATTCCACATTTTATTCTTCTGATCTGAGATTCTCCCTCACTAATGGACTAATCCCATCCCTCATTATTAGCACAACACTGCCTTCTTTTCCTTTCTACCTGTCCTTCCTAAATGTCGAATAACCTTGAATATTCAGTTCCCAGTCTTGGTCACCCTGTAGCCACATTTCCAGAATGGCAATTAGATCATACTATTTACCTCTACTTGTGCCTTTAAATGATTTACCTTGTGGTGAATGCTGTGTGCTTTCAGGCAGGCCCCTAACTTTATCTTTTAAAAAATGTTTTATTCATTCACAGGATGTGGGCTTCACTGGCTGGGCCAGCATTTATTGCCCATCCCTAATTGCCCTTGAGAAAGTGGTGGTGAGCTGCCTTCTTGAACTGCTGCAGTTCATGTGGTGTAGGTACCCCCACAGTGCTGTTAGGGAGGGAGCTCCAGGATTTTGTCCCTGTGGTGTAGGTACCCCCACAGTGCTGTTAGGGAGGGAGCTCCAGGATTTTGTCCCTGTGGTGTAGGTACACCCACAGTGCTGTTAGGGAGGGAGTTCCAGGATTTTGTCCCTGTGGTGTAGGTACCCCCACAGTGCTGTTAGGGAGGGAGTTCCAGGGTTTTGTCCCTGTGGTGTAGGTACATCCACAGCGCTGTTAGGGAGGGAGTTCCAGGATTTTGTCCCTGTGGTGTAGGTACACCCACAGTGCTGTTAGGGAGGGAGTTCCAGGATTTTGTCCCTGTGGTGTAGGTACACCCACAGTGCTGTTAGGGAGGGAGTTCCAGGATTTTGTCCCTGTGGTGTAGGTACACCCACAGTGCTGTTAGGGAGGGAGTTCCAGGATTTTGTCCCTGTGGTGTAGGTACACCCACAGTGCTGTTAGGGAGGGAGTTCCAGGATTTTGTCCCTGTGGTGTAGGTACACCCACAGTGCTGTTAGGGAGGAGTTCCAGGATTTTGTCCGTGTGGTGTAGGTACACCCACAGTGCTGTCAGGGAGGGAGTTCCAGGATTTTGTCCGTGTGGTGTAGGTACGCCCACTGTGCTGTTAGGGAGGGAGTTCCAGGATTTTGTCCCTGTGGTGTAGGTACACCCACAGTGCTGTTAGGGAGGGAGTTCCAGGATTTTGTCCGTGTGGTGTAGGTACACCCACAGTGCTGTCAGGGAGGGAGTTCCAGGATTTTGTCCCTGTGGTGTAGGTACACCCACAGTGCTGTTAGGGAGGAGTTCCAGGATTTTGTCCGTGTGGTGTAGGTACACCCACTGTGCTGTTAGGGAGGGAGTTCCAGGATTTTGACCCAGTGACAGTCTTTTTGCCATTATTCCGCATTCTAAGCTGAGTTAATACTCATCTTTGTTTTGCCGCCTTCTAACTGCCGGTGCTACTTTTCTACTTCCTGTTACTATCTTTACTTCCTTCCAATTTGAGCTACACCGCCCCTCACCCCCTGCAGGTTCCCAACCCCCTGACAAGCTAGTTTAATGGCAAAGCTTGCGGGCTCAGCAGGCCCTCCCTTCTGTGTAATGTAAAGGACTCAGAAGAACTCAAAGCCCTGTGAGAACTCTTCCAGCCAACACCCGGAGATGGACACACATCTGGGCAATATTAACACTGCCCTATAGGTTCCTCATTTTATAACCATTGGACCACCTCCCCCAGCCACAGCCAGGACACCAGGTCTTTCCAACTTCACTTCTCCATGCCCCCCCAACTCTACCCTCTGTCTCCCCGATCCCTCTTCCCTCCTCCGTGCCCCCGACCCCACTTCACCATCCCCCTCACCAATGACTCACCATTCTCTGGCCCCCAACCTCCATGCAGGCTGCCATTCTCCTGCTCCCCTCCCCTTGTGCCGTAGAGTTAAGCAAAGAAACCTGCTGACTTTACACTCAGCCGCACAAGGCCGACTGGTTTTATTTATTGAGTGAATGTAAATCCCCAGAGCTAAACAATCGCCTCCTCATTAGCTGAATTTAAGGTGAACAGTCCACCACTTAGTTTGTGTGGGAAAACTCCTCGGTAATGTGCAGCATTGTTCTTGTCTCTCCACAAATGCCCTGAGACCCCAGCAGTGGAGGTTGGCTGCATAGGGTCACTGGCTTGTCCTGAAGCTGTTTAGCAAGGACCACCCCTGCCATGGTAGATCCAATCCTGCCATTTGACAGCTTATTAGTGACTTCCCATAGTCCAAAGAATGTTTGCTGGTTGACCTTGCTCAGGGAGATCTCTCCACATGGGCTGGGCAGTAGGTGGATTGAATACATCATGGTGGAGTGGTAAGGGAGGTGGGTCACAGATGTTGTCAACCAGCCTGTGGGCTTTCATCAGTCGGTGGATAGCTGGGGGAGTGACTTTTGCAAGGACAGGAAGCCAGGGGAGAGGTATGGAGCAGAGAGTTCCGGTTACGATGCACATTGTTGCATTCAGTTGAGTGTCAACAAGATGTGCGTGTGTGATGACATGACATCATGTGTGTGATGTGCGTGTGTGATGACATGACATCATGTGTGTGATGTGCATGTGTGATGACATGACATCATGTGTGTGATGTGCGTGTGTGATGACATGACATCATGTGTGTGATGTGCGTGTGTGATGACATGACATCATGTGTGTGATGTGCGTGTGTGATGACATGACATCATGTGTGTGATGTGCGTGTGTGATGACATGACATCATGTGTGTGATGTGCGTGTGTGATAACATGACATCATGTGTGTGATGTGCGTGTGTGATGACATGACATCATGTGTGTGAAGTGCGTGTGTGATGACATGACATCATGTGTGTGATGTGCGTGTGTGATAACATGACATCATGTGTGTGATGTGCGTGTATGATGACATGACATCATGTGTGTGATGTGCATGTGTGATGACATGACATCATGTGTGTGATGTGCGTGTGTGATGACATGACATCATGTGTGTGATGTGCATGTGTGATGACATGACATCATGTGTGTGATGTGCGTGTGTGATGACATGACATCATGTGTGTGATGTGCGTGTGTGATGACATGTGCCAGACAGGTGCCCAGTGCTCTACTGCGGAGTACGATAGGGAAAGTGCTGAGGTCCAGAATGTTCTGGCAGCTGCTCCCACCACCCCCCCAGCCCAGTTTGGTTAACAAGTTGTTTCTGGTTTTGACCTTTGCTGCTGTTTCCTTCAGATGTTCCCAAAAGGACAGAGTCCAATCTAGAGTGACTCCCAAGCAGGTTGGACTGGGGTCACGCTTTATGTTCTGACCATCCATGTAAATAGGCAACTCAAGGCCACCTTTTAACAGCCATGAGCTGCGTTGCCATGAGATTCTCCTGTGCTGCTGACTTTACCCTGAGAGTGGGACTTTGTTAAAACCTGTTCCATGCTAATGAGTATTCATGACATTCGAATGTATTACAAGTACAAACAGAGCGACGCAATACTCGGAACGCCTCAGAAATGACACTGACATTATCCCTGCATCTCATCCATCATCGGAAAATTGAAATCTCACATCCAGCCTAATCAAGTCATCCAGTCCGTGCTCTTGTGGCTTCAGTCTTTTAGCAAGTAGCTGGGATTTCAAATTTCGTCTACTCTTAAAGGATGTTATAGTCTCCACTGAGATCATAACACATGCCATGTCCCAAAACAGCATACACTATCCCAAAATGTTGTTTACTGGAGGAGTCTGTGGGACCCTAGAATGTGGTGGAGGCAGGGTCATTGAATATTTTTGAGGCAGAGGTAGACAGATCCTTGACTAACAAGAGAGTCAAAGGGCATTGGGGGTTGGCAGGAAAGTGCTGTTGAGGCCACAATCAGGTCAGCCATGATCTTATTGAGTGGCGGGACAGGCTCAAGGGGTCGAATGGGCTACTCACGCTCCTAATTCATGTGTTCAAATGTTACGTAGGCAAAATCAAAAAGATCATGTTGGAACTTTATAAATCATTGGTTGGCCTCTGCTGGTGTATTGTAGATAATTTTGGTTCCACTCTTAAGTGGTGCCTTAGGAAGGATACAGAGGCAGTTTATCAGGATATTATCAGGCACACTATTATTTAAATGGAGAGAGACTCCAAAGAAGTGCAGCACAGAGGGACCTGGGTGTTCTTGTGCATGAAACACAAAAAGTTAGCATGCAGGTGCAGCAAGTAATTAAGAAGGCAAATGGGATTTTGGCCTGTATTGCTCGGGGGTTGGAGTTTAAAAATAGGGAAGTCTTGTTACAACTGTACAGGGTGTTGGTGAGGCCGCACCTGGAATACTGTGTACAGTTTTGGTCCCTGTATTTAAGAAAGGACACTGGCATTGGAGGCAGTTCAAAAGAGATTCACTAGGCTGATTCCTGGGATGAAGGGGTTGACTTATCAAGAATGGTTAAACAGGTCAGGCCTTTATTCATTAGAGTTTAGAAGAATGAGGGGTAATCTTATTGAAATGTACCAGATTCTGAGGGGGCTTGACAGGGTAGATGTTGAGAAGATGTTTCCACTAGTGGGGGAATCTCAAACTAGGGGACATAGTTACAAAATAAGGGGGCACTCATTTAAAACTGAGATGTGAAGGAATTTCTCCTCTCAGAGGGTAATGAATGTCTGGGATTCTCTACCACAGAGAGTTGTGGAGGCTAGATCACTGAAAGTATTTAAAGAGGAGGTAGATAGATTTTTGAGATATTGAGGAGCTGAGGGCTATGAGGAGCTGGTATGAAAGAGGAGTTGAGGCAGATCAGCCATGATCTTATTGAATGGCGGGACAGGTTTGAGGGGCCGAATGGGCTACTCCTGCTCCTATTTCTTATGTTCTCATGAGGGACTTCAGTTATGAGGAGAGTTTGGAAAAGTTAGGACTGTTCTCCTTGGAACAGAGAAGGTTAAGAGGTGGCTGGATAGATGTTTTCAAGAAGATGAGAGGTTTTGATAGAGTTAATAGAGAGAAAAAATATTCCCTCTGTTGAGTGGGTCAATAAGCAGAGGTCATAGGTTCAACATCAAGAGAAAGAAATCTAGAGGGGAGTTGAGGAGAATGTTTATTCATTCAGTGACGGGGCTGAAATACTCGACCTGAAAAGGTGGTGGAAGTTGATTCCATAAATAGTTTCAACAGGGGTCAAGTTGGTACTTGGGAATGAGGAATCTACAGGCAAAACTTACGGGGCAGGATTTGAAGGTTGTCAGGTGGGCATGGCGAGCGGGCTTGGGACCAGCAGGGAAAGGGCCCGCAGCCTGTAACCGGCCGCTGACCACGATTTCACGCTGGCTGGCCAGTTAACGGGCAGCTAGCGTGAAGGGTGCGCTGAGAAGCTCAGCGCTGTCGGGTCGGGAGGACCGCTCAGTGAAAGCTCCCCGAAAGCGGAGAGCTGCCTCAGGGAGCCGAAGAGTTTTAAACCAATGAATAAAGTTTTTAAAAATCCGGAAAAAAACGTGCCCACAGTGGACATGCATATGCATATGCATATTTGGAAAATTCTGCCCCCCAATTTTTAAAAGAAATGTAATTGCGGAGACCCGCCCCGCCCGTGGATGAGGTTTACCCTGGCCGATTCACCCACCTGCCAACCGTAAGGCTGGGCGGGCGGTGAAAAATAGCACAATTAATACTTCAGTGGCCTTAATGGGCCTCGGAATTGTTGGCGGGTGCACTGCCAACTCTCGTGCCCGGCAACCAACCGAAATGTCGTGCGAGCGGGCGACGATGTTGGGTTGCTCTCCCGATGCCATCGGCCATGTATTTCACGCTCGGGAATGTCGGGCGCGCACCCGCTCGCCAAGCGGAAAATCCCTGCCCATGGTTACGGACAGAAAGAGAGGGTGTGAGCCGAAGCAAAAACGCTCTTTCAAAAAGGCAAGATAGGCACAAAGCCAAACAGGCTCCTTATCTGATTCTATGGGTTGCGTTTGAATGGATCGGTACAAACTGCTTCCTCTGTTGCCCAGGACAGCCTGTTTCACAGGTTGACCGCTCGCTCACAGACATTTTGTTTCCACAGATTAGTTTTGAATTTCAAATGGAGATGTATCCTCTAGTTGGCAATAATGACCTATTTGACAAGGTACTAATCCCTGCATAAAACCGCAAGTAGTTTAACTACCCATGGAAAAGTCAAAAGAACCATGGAAAATCACTGCTTGGTCCTTTCTTAGAATATGTACAATCTCCCTAAGTTGGAGCAGCAGGGAAGAGTGAGACCAAGAGCAGGAACGTAAAGCAGTGCAGAGAAGGCGAGGGTTCAGTAGGGCCAGCTACATATATAGCAGAGATAAAAAAGTCTTGGACTCGAAATCAAGTTCTGTCGAAGGGTCATGAGGACTCGAAACGTCAACTCTTTTCTTCTCCGCCGATGCTGCCAGACCTGCTGAGTTTTTCCAGGTCATTCTGTTTTTGTTTTACATATATAGCAGCTTATAACAAAGAGTCCATAAAGTAAGGTTAAGGCACAGAGAAAAGCTCGGCCACATGGAATGTGCGCCTTGTGAGGTGGGAAATTGTGGTTGCTTCCCTTGGCCCAGGTAACCACACGTGCAGGAAGTGTCACCAGCTGCAGGAACTTGAGCCCAGGTTTCGGATCGATGGCTGAAGTCACTGTGGCACGTCCACTAGGCTGAGAACTCTGTGGGTAGCACTTTTAGAGAGATGGTCACACCGCAGGTTAAGAGAGTGCAGGCAAAGAGGTGATAAGTGACAGCCAGACTAGGAGAACCAGGAAGGTGGTGCAGGAATACCCTGAGTCCATCTCACTCACTAACTGGTTTTCCATTTTGGATTTTGATGGTCCCTCAGAGGAGTGCAGCCAAAGCCAAGTCTGTGGCAATACGAGTGGCTCAGCTGCGCAGGGGAGGAGGAAGGAGAGCGGAACAGCTATAATGGTAGAGGGTTCATTAGTTAGGGGAACAGACGGGCATTTCTGCAGCCATAGACATGACTCCAGGATGGCATGTTGCCTCCCTGGTCTCAGGGTCAAGTATGTCGCTGAGCAGCTGCAGGATACTCTTAAGTGGGGATGAGCAGCCAACAGTCGTGGTCAACATCGGTGACAACAGCATAGGTAGAAAGGGGGATGAGGTCTCTGAAGCAGATTTTAGACAGTTAAAAAGCAGGACTTTAAACCCCCAGTGCCACCTGCTGGTGAGTCCAGAAATAGGAGGACAAGACAAAGAGTGTATAGCTGGAGGTAGGGTTCAAGAGGCATGGCTTTAGATTTCTGAGGCATTGGGGCCAGTTTTGGGGCAGGTGGGGCCTGTACAAGGAGGATGGGTTGCACCTTAGCTGGACTGGGACCAAGATCCTTGCAGGGAGATTTACTTTTCCAATGGGGAGGGTTTAAACTAGCTTGGCAGGGGGATGGGAACTTGGTTCGGATGGGAGAGAAAGCTGGTAATGGTAGGAGTGAAGTAGAAAGCGGAAATGGGAGTCAGCAGAAACAAAGGCCTACATCAGATAGGGTCAAAATACAGAAAATCATTAAAGGCGCTCTATCTGAATGCATGTAGATTTGCAACAAGCTGGATGAATGGATGGCACACATAGAAGTGAATGGCTATGATCGAATTGCTGTTATGGAGATGTGACTGCAGGATGACCAAGGCTGGGAACTGAATATTCAAGGATATTTGACATTTAGGAAGGATAGGCAAAAAGGAAGAGGAGGTGGGGTAGCACTGTTAATAAAGGATAAGATTACTTTACTAAGAGAGAATCTTAGATTGGAAGGTCAAGATGTCGAATCAGTTTGAGTGGAGCTAAGAAACAGCAAGGGGCAGCAAACATTGGTGGGTGTTGTTTATACATGACACCGAACAGTAGTGGTAATGTTGGGCATGGTATAACTCAGGACATTAGAGGTGCATGTAACAAGGGAATACAATAATCATGGGGACTTCAATCTACATACAGACTGCGTAAACCTAATTAGCACTGATGCTGTGGAGGACAAGTTCCTGGAATGTATTGTTGGGTGGTTTTTCACAACAGTATGTTGAGGAGCCTACTAGAGAATGGGCTATTCTAGATCTAGTATTGTGCAATGAGAAAGGGCTAACTAATAATCCCATTGTAAAGGAGCCTTTCGGGAAGAGTGACCACAATATAATGCAATTTTGCATTAAGTTTGAAAGTGATGTAGTTCAATCCAAAACGAGGGCTTTAAATCCAAACAAAGGAAATTAGGAAGGTGTGAAGGGCTGTAGTAGATTGGGAAACCACATTAAAAGGTATGATAGTACACAGGCAATGACTAGCATTTATAGAATTAATGCATGGTTGCAACAAATATACATTCCTTTGAGGCACAAAAACCCAAAGGAAAAGTGTTTCAACCTAACAAGAGAAGTTATAGATTGCATTAGATCAAAGGAAGAGGCTTATAAAGTTGCCAAAAAAGTAGCAAGACTGAGGATTGGGATCATTTTAGAACTCAGCAAAGGAGCTAAAAGTAACTGATAAAGAAAGGGAAACTAGAATATGAAAGTAAACTAGCAAGAAACTTAAAATGGACCGTAAAAACATCTACAGGCTATGAGAAAGGAAAAGATCAGCCCATTACAGACAGAGAGGGGGGAACTTATAATGAGGAATAATCAAATGGTAGAGAAGCTAAACAAATACTTTGTGAAAATGTTTTAGCTCAGCGGGCAGGTGCACGCCAGACTGTTTGGGCATAAAATGATGTGTGATAGCAGCATCGCGCACTCACGCGATATTTCAGTTGGTGAGCACGGGCTGGGGTTGGCAGTGCGCCCACCGACAATTAACAGGCCTATTAAGGCCATTAAAAAGTTCATTAAAAGAAATTTAATCTTACAGTTGGCGGGGCAGGAGAAAAGGCCAAGTGGCCTTTGCACTTTTTTTGGAAACCTCATCCACGGGCTTAACTGACCTGCCAGTGTGAAACCACCTTCCGGCCCCGACTGAAGGCAGCAGGCGGCTTCCCAACATCCCCCCTCCCTCACCGACAAGGCTGAAAACCTGTCCGTTGTGGAGGAAAATATAAAAACCTCCCAGAAATACTAGGCAATCGTGGGGCTAGCTAAAATGAGCACCTGAAAGAAATCAGTATGAGTAAAAAAGTGGCACTGGAGAAATTATTGTGACTGAACGTTGGTAAATCCCCCGGACCTGATGATCTACATCCTGGAGTGTTAAAAGAGGTGGCTGTAGAGGGACTGGATATGGATGTATTGGTGAACATCTTCCAAAATTCTACAGATTCTGGAATGGTTCCTGCAGATTGGAAGCTAATAAATGTAACCCCATTATTTAAAAAAGGATGGAGAAATGAAACAGACCTGTTAATATGACATAAGTAGTCAGGGAAATGCTAGAATCTATTGTAAAGGATGTGATAACTGGACACCTAGAAAATAATGGGAGGATTTGGAAGCATCAACATGGACTTGTTACAGGGAAATCATGTGTGACAAACCTGTTAGTGTTTGTTGAGGATGTAACTAGGAGAATAGACAAGGAGGAACCAGTGAAGGGTGTGCATTTGAATTTTCGATAGGTTTTCAATAAGATCCCATGCTAGATGGTAGTAAGCAAAACAAGAGCATATGAGATTGGGGGTAATGTACTGACATGGATTGAGAATTGGTTAACTGACAGAAAACAGGGAGTAAGGATAAACGAGGCCATTCTCAGATCGGCAGGCGGTCTCTAGTGGGGTACCACAAGGATCAGTGCTTGGGCCCCAGCCATTCACAATCTATATCAATGATTTGGACGTAGGGACCAAATGTAATGTTTCCAAGTTTGCTGATGGAAATGAGAGATTGGGAAATGTTGATATTCAAAGGGACCCTGTTGTCCTTGTTCATGAGTCACTGAAAGCTAACAGGCAGGTGCAACAAGCAATTAGGAAGGCAAATGGTATTTTGGCCTTTATTGCGAAAGAATTTGAGTACAAGGGTGAGGAAGTCTTGCTGCAATTGTACAGAGCCTTGGTGAGGCTGAAGCATTGTGTGCAGTTTTGGTCTCCTTCCCTAATGAAGGATAGACTTGCCATAGACGGAGTGAACCAGCAAAGATTCACTAATCCCAGGATCAGCCCGGGATTGTCCTACAAGAAGAGATTGAGGAAACTGGGCCTGTCTTCTCCAGGGTTTAGAAGAATGAGAGGTGATCTCATTGAAGCACACAAAATTCTTACATGGCTCAACGTGGTAGATGCAGAAAGGATGTTTCCTCTGGCTGGATGGTCTAGAACCAGGGAACACAATCTCAGAATAAGGGGCAGGACATTTAAGACTGAGATGGGGGAAGAATTTCTTCACTCACAGGCTGGTGAATCTTTGGTATTCTCTACCCCAGAGGACTGTGGAGGCTCAGTCATTGAGCATGTTCAAGCCAGAGATTGATAGATTTCTAGACATTAAAGGCCTAAAGGGATATGGGGTAAGTGCAGGAAAATGGTGTTGAGGTAGAAAATGTGCCATGATTTAGTTGAATGGTACAGCAGGCTCAAGGGGTTGAATGGCCTCTCTCAGCTTCTATTTCCTATGTTCCCCCAAAATTTCACAAAGATTCCTAACTGTGCCAAATCATTAAAAGGTGGGATAGGACATTTTCTTTATTCATTCGTAGGATGTGGGCATCACTGGTTAGGCCAACATTTAATGCCCACCCCAAATGGCCCTTGTTCAGAGGGCATTTGAGAGTCAATCACATTGCTGTGGGTCAGGAGTCACATGTAGGCCCAGACCAGGTAAGGACAGCAGATTTCCTTCCCTAAAGGACATTAGTGGACCAGATGAGTTTATGACAATGATTCATGGTCATCATCAAACATTTAATTCCAGAATTTTTAGTGAATTCAAATTTCACCATCTGCCATGGTGGGATTCAAACCCCAGGTCCCCAGAGCATTATCCTGGGTCTCTTGAATATAAGTCCTGTAACAATACCCCAACACCAACTCCCCAGGACTGCCTACAAACCTACAAAAAAACAAACCCATCGCTCACAGATTAAATGCATTGCTTGGTGTAATTCTAAACTAACCTGTATCAGGTTCAGTCCCTGGTCAGAGTTGAGTTAGCTAATTAGAGGTAAGTTTGTAGTTGCTTGACTTCAAATGTTCTTAGTTACCCTGGTTTGAAAGAGCAAAGAAGTCAGCCAAGCTTCCAGCTTCTGAACACTAAACTTTGACCCCCCAGCCAGAAAGTGTGCAATTAGAAACACCAGGTGAAGACTGGAACTGTCCCCAAGCATAGAGTCAACATCCATTAGAGGGAGGTGTGCAGAAACTGGGGAAATAAAATGGGTAGGGCATTTTCTGCCATCATCATTGAGATAACTGCTGTGCATAAAGTTTTATAAATTAAGTTACATTGTTAATAGTGCAAAATTGGGACCAAGGACAGAGAATGCAGCAGTGTTTAATGCTGTCTCATGTAATTGTATATGTCCAGCAGGGGGAGCTTGGACCTAGATGTCAATGTCATCATTTGGGAAGGTCCAGGTTAGGATTCCGAGTGTGAATGGGGCTGATTTGGACCGTCTACCCAGGGTGAGAAAGGGACAGCAAAATTCCCAAAATCATGGCCCTGAACTTACTGCCCCGTTCCTGGCTCAGTGTTTCCAACCAGCCATGGTAGCGGGTGGTCACAATGTCCCCCCATTTCAGTTATGAAAATGGGAACCTATTATACGCATCAGACTCTGATGCAATTTTCAGGTGTCAACAGGTGAGCAGTTACCCTGCCCGAACTTATTAATAATATTGATTAATGATATAATTATTGTAACATTAATTAATAACATGGTACTAGGCGAAGAGAAGCAGTTTAACCAGCAAAGCTGTTAACAAAAACAATGAGCTGAAATTTGGATCCCTTGTTTTAACTGTTTTTTGAGTACAAAACTAAAAATTGTTTAAAAAAAATTACCAATACTGGACTTAAACAATATTTATAAGTCTCAGGCAACTAAGTTAAACAGTGTTAAGCCCCTTGCGTGTGCTAGAGGGTGTGTTGGTGGGGGATGGTTGTTATGACCTGAGTAGAGGGTGTGTTGGTGGGGGATGGTTGTTATGACCTGAGTAGGCTCCATTCAAGTTTTCTATAAATTTGCTGTGGCCTAAGTTGTCAAAAAAAAAATAACTTTTAATTTATAATAGTTCCCAGCCTCTGAATTACTGCCTAACGCCTCGTGTCTGTTCCGCCTCCTCCCTCCTTTATTTTGAGACTCTCCTTAAAACCTATCTCTCTGCGTGAGCTTTTGATCAACCCTCCCGCTATCTCCTTCTTTAGCTCCACCTTCTTTTGGGCGGATTCGTCCCCTCCCACACTAAGCCCCGCGACGGAACCGGGAAGTTGGAGTAATTCCCACCGTGGAGAGAGGGTGGGTTGTTACATGCAATCATACGCTCCCTGCCTCATTATTTATGCATGTGCACAGGGCACATTGGGTCTTGTGGCGCCTCAGGCAGAGAATTGGCCGCCCCGTTGTCACGTCTGGGCGCCATATTTAAAAGGCACGCGGGCAGCCAATCATTGACAGCGCCAGGACCCTGGGACATACGTGAGCAGTAGGAGGCAACAAACTCCGGCCCCACGGTTTAGCAATGCCTTCCTGGAACTGTCGAGGACAGCCTCCCACTCACACTACTACGCTTGCCTCCAATGCCCTGGAGTCCCTACAGAGGGACCCTGTCATTCTAGAAAGAGCAGCCACCCTAACAGGCAGGTCCATTCCCCTGGGCGGGTGGAGGTTTGCAGTCACGAGTTGGCTTGAGGTGACCTGGTTGTGGTGAGAACCCTCTGGGCCAGACCTGTGCCTTGTGGTTTTCACCAGCCAGTGAGGGTTTGCAAAGCAAAAGGCTCTCATACAGACGCCACGTGATTATTAGCGCTTTCCTTTAATTGTCCAGTTGTGCTGACCTTCAGCTCCACTCACCCGAGAATATCCTCCTCCCACCCGGATGTTTTGCAGTCGGACATCGAGGGTGTTGCTTTGCTGTTGAGCTGCCTCTGTCTCAGGATGGTGCGTGCCACAGGTCAGACTGTCTCCACGACAATTTACCCTCCTCCTGTCTCCACCACCATTTACCCTCCTCCTGTCTCCACCACCATTTACCCTCCTCCTGTCTCCACCACCATTTACCCTCCTCCTGTCTCCACCACTATTTACCCTCCTCCTGTCTCCACCATTATTTACCCTCCTCCTGTCTCCACCACCATTTACCCTCCTCCTGTCTCCACCACCATTTACCCTCCTCCTGTCACCCACCAACTCTCCCCCGCCCATCACCATTGACCCACACCCCTGCCCCCACAATGTGACCTTTAATCACTCTCAGTAACCCTTGACCATTCCCCCACCATCACCCTGGACCCTATCACTGCTAACTTGGACATGCCTTCTGTCCCCACTGAGCCCACACCAGTCACCGTGCCTATACCCACCCTGATCCTCCCCACCCCCCATAGCCCAAACCACCACCCTTGTCTCTCCCAATGACCCATCTGGTGAAAACTACACCCGCCACACCCAAACCTGACCCTACCCCATCCCGCTTCCCCCTCTCAGTCACCAT
Organism: Isurus oxyrinchus; assembly: GCA_026770705.1. Taxonomy (NCBI): domain Eukaryota; kingdom Metazoa; phylum Chordata; class Chondrichthyes; order Lamniformes; family Lamnidae; genus Isurus; species Isurus oxyrinchus. The sequence continues at coordinate 113,387,436 of JANJGN010000017.1, forward strand.
CCTTCCCTATCATCAGCACCCTCAGTTCCCCCCACCCAGGATTCCAACATTGGACCCCTCCCTCTGAAACACTATGTCCCCTCCACCCTACAGCCCCACCTCCCTACTCACTCCTTCCCTTCCCCTTCATGCTTTCCTCGCCCCCCTTGTTGCCCCTTCCTGCCTTCCTTCTCCCTTCACCCCAACCACCCAATCCCCCCCCCGACTTCATGTCTTCCACCCACCACCATCCCACCATTGCCAGCACCCCCACCCCCATCACTTGCTCCAGACCCCTTCTTGTCCGCCACATGCACAATTCCTGCAGCCATCTCCAGTGCTGCAAAGTAGCGTCAACTGGAAGGTAAGGGCTCTACAATTCTCCCTCGCCAGGTGCATGTTGCGTTTGTCATTCTTTTTTGAAAGCAAACGGCATAAATTCTGGCTGGCGGGGCTGACGATTTGACAAGGGCAAAAGATTCTGGTCTGGTGGGGTTAGAATAAAGCATGCATGAGATGCAAAGTGGGTTCCCAGTGGGCGAATCTGGATCCACCATGAAAGTTGGGAGCGTAAGATCCGACCTTTCGTTCCTGACGTTGGGAAGCCAATTTTTCACATCTCGACATACCGCCTTTCCACATCCACCACGATTCCCACTGCTGGGAGAAGGGGACTATTCCACCTTTATTTCGAAAGATGCTTCCAGGGAGAGTTTTGGGCAAATTTTCCCACATGAGCGACGCTGTCCGATTGCATTTTATTATTGCTGATTCGAAAGGACTTTGGGTTTACCAGTTTGAGATTGGAATAAGGGAGCAATGCAGTTCCTGTTGAATTGAAAAGCAAAGCACAGTTCTCGAGGTAATTTTCTATGTATAGGTTGTTGAGTTGGAGAAGGTTGCTGACTGTGCCCCTGAGTTGAACATTGATCGCTTTCGGATGAGATTTAATTTGCGATACATTGCCACGTAAACATGTTTTCTTCCACAAAGGATTCTGTCAAATTGTAACTAGGTCACTAACAGAATGGGCGAGGGACAATGGAAAGGGGCTGTGCTTTGGAAATGCTTTTAAAGGGTCTATGCTTCCTTGTAAACAATGTGCACCAAGTCTGCTGCATCCCCAACACAATTTGCTGGTCACAAAATACCATCGATATTAACACTGTTGGATTCCCATACCCAAGTTTTTGCATTTGCATACCATAGCAACGATGTAGTGGTATTGTCGTTAGACTAGTGATCCAAAGAAATCCTCTGGGGACCCGGGTTTGAATCTTCCCCATGGCAGGTGGTGAATTTGAATTCAGTAAAAATCTGGGATTAAAAGTCTCCATTGGTTCACTAATGCCCTGAGGAAATCTGCCATCCTTACCTGGTCTGGACTACATGTGACTCCAGACCCACAGCAATGTGCTTGCCTCTTAGCTGCCCTCTGAAATGGCCCTAGCAAACCACTCAGTTGTATCAAACTGCTACAAAAAAGGAATAAAACCAGTGGCCACCTAGGCACTGGAAACATGAACAGCAAACTCAGCACCCATACTAACATCTTGAACAGCTCTCCCAGTTTTGGCACTAGGCCCCAGATTGGGAGAGTGACTCACAGGCTCGTCAAGCAATATCCTGACAGTCATCCACACGGATAATATCCACACAGATAACCATCACCCTTACAGATGCCACCATCACCATGCCTGGGTAGGACAGACCCAGCAGAGGTGGCGACACAGTGGTATACAGTCGGGAGGGAGTTGCCCTGGGAGTTCTCAACATCAACTCCAGGCACCATGAAGTCTCACTGCATCAGGTCAAACATGGGCAAGGAAACCTCCTGCTGATTACCCTGTACTTCCCTCCATGTTGAACAAACAGGGTGGCAAGGGAGCAGAATGTACTCTGGGTGGGGGCGTCTTCAATGTCCATTACCAAGAGTGACTCGGTAGCACCACTACTGACCGAGCTGGCCGAGTCCTAAAGGACATAAAACAAAAACACAAACAGAATTACCTGGAAAAACTCAGCAGGTCTGGCAGCATCGGCGGAGAAGAAAAGAGTTGACGTTTCGAGTCCTCATGACCCTTCAACAGAACTTGAGTTCGAGTCCAAGAAAGAGTTGAAAAATAAGCTGGTTTAAGGTGTGTGTGTGTGGGGGGGCGGAGAGATAGAGAGAGAGAGAGGTGCTTGTGTAGACAAACAAGCAGTGATAGAAGCAGATCATCAAAAGATGTCAGCGACAATGGTACAATAGAACACATAGGTGTTAAAGTTAAAGTTGGTGATATTATCTAAACGAATGTGCTAATTAAGAATGGATGGTAGGGCACTCAAGGTATAGCTCTAGTGGGGGTGTTTTTTTTTATAATGGAAATAGGTGGGAAAAGGAAAATCTTTATAATTTATTGGGAAAAAAAGGAAGGGGGAAACAGAAAGGGGGTGGGGATGGGGGAGGGAGCTCATGACCTAAAGTTGTTGAATTCAATATTCAGACCGGAGGCTGTAAAGTGCCTAGTCGGAAGATGAGGTGCTGTTCCTCCAGTTTGCGTTGGGCTTCACTGGAACAATGCAGCAAGTCAAGGACAGACATGTGGGCAAGAGAGCAGGGTGGAGTGTTAAAATGGCAAGCGACAGGGAGGTTTGGGTCATTCTTGCGGACAGACCACAGGTGTTCTGCAAAGCGGTCGTCCAGTTTACGTCTGGTCTCTCCAGTAAAGTAATGGAAGGGGTCAATAACAGCGCTATCAAGCAACATTTGCTCAGTAATAACCTGCTCACTGGCACCCAGTTTGGGTTCCTCCAGGGCCACTCAACTCCTGACCTCATTACAGCCTTGGTCCAAACAGGTATAAAAGAGCTGAACCCCCGAGGTGAGGTGAGAGTGACTGCCCTTAACATCAAGGCAGCATTTGACCGGGTGTGGCATCAAGGAGCTCTAGCAAAACTGGAGTCAATAGGAATCAGGGGGAAAACTCTCTGTTGATTGGATTCATACCCAGCACAAAGGAAGATGGTTGTGGTTGTTGGAGGTCAGTCACCTCAGCTCCAGGACATCACTGCAGGAGTTCCTCAGGGTAGTGTCCTCGGCCCAACCATCTTCAGCTGCTTCATCAATGACCTTCCTTCCATCATAAGGTCAGAAGTGGGGATGTTCGCTGATGATTGCATAATGTTCAGCACCATTCGTGACTCCTCAGATACTGAAGCAGTCCATGTCCAAATGCAGCACGACCTGGACAATATCCAGGCTTAATACTACCTTAATGCGATATTATAGCAGACACTGACATGAGCGCATGTTTGGAGAGATCATCATGGTGTCAGTCTTGTGCTTTGCACTATCACTGAGGAGACACAGCTACAGATATACCTTCAAGGCTGCTGAGCAGCCCTCACACAATGTTGTCTCACAAGCAATAAAGGTTACAAACTGAAGCAGTCCATGTCCAAATGCAGCAAGACCTGGACAATATCCAGGCTTGGGCTGACAAGAGGCAAGTAACATTCGAGCCTCACAAGTGCCAGGCAATGACCATCTCCAACAACAGAGAATCCAACCATCACCCCATGACATCCAATGGCATTACAATCACTGAATCCCCCACTATCAACATCCTGGGAGCTACCATTGCCCAGAAACTGAACTGGACTAGCCATATAAATACTGTGGCTACAAGAGCAGGTCAGAGGCTGGGAATCCTGCAGTGAGTAACTCACCTCCTGACTCCCCAAAGCCTGTCCACCATCTACAAGGCACAAGTCAGGAGTGTGATGGAATACTCCCCACTTGCCTGGATGAGTGCAGCTCCCACAACACTCAAGAAGCTTGACACCATCCAGGACAAAGCAGTCCATTTGATTGGCACCATATCCACAAACATTCACTCCCTCCACCACCGACACACAGTAGCAGCAGTGTGTACCATCTACAAGATGCACTGCAGGAACTCACCAAGGCTCCTTTGACAGCACCTTCCAAACACATGACCTCTACCATCTGGAAAGACAAGGGCAGCAGATACATGGGAACACCACCACATGGAGGTCACTCACCATCCTGACTTGGAAATATATCACCGTTCCTTCACTGTCGCTGGGTCAAAATCCTGGAACAGCACTGTGGGTGTACCTACACCACACGGACAAAATCCTGGAACTCCCTCCCTAACAGCACTGTGGGTGTACCTACACCACAGGGACAAAATCCTGGAACTCCCTCCCTAACAGCACTGTGGGCGTACCTACACCACAGGGACAAAATCCTGGAACTCCCTCCCTAACAGCACTGTGGGTGTACCTACACCACAGGGACAAAATCCTGGAACTCCCTCCCTAACAGCACTGTGGGTGTACCTACACCACACGGACAAAATCCTGGAACTCCCTCCCTAACAGCGCTGTGGGTGTACCTACACCACAGGGACAAAATCCTGGAACTCCCTCCCTAACAGCACTGTGGGTGTACCTACACCACAGGGACAAAATCCTGGAACTCCCTCCCTAACAGCTCTGTGGGTGTACCTACACCACATGGACAAAATCCTGGAACTCCCTCCCTAACAGCACTGTGGGTGTACCTACACCACACGGACAAAATCCTGGAACTCCCTCCCTAACAGCACTGTGGGTGTACCTACACCACACGGACAAAATCCTGGAACTCCCTCCCTAACAGCACTGTGGGTGTACCTACACCACACGGACAAAATCCTGGAACTCCCTCCCTAACAGCACTGTGGGTGTACCTACACCACAGGGACAAAATCCTGGAACTCCCTCCCTAACAGCACTGTGGGTGTACCTACACCACAGGGACAAAATCCTGGAACTCCCTCCCTAACAGCACTGTGGGTGTACCTACACCACACGGACAAAATCCTGGAACTCCCTCCCTAACAGCACTGTGGGTGTACCTACACCACACGGACAAAATCCTGGAACTCCCTCCCTAACAGCACTGTGGGTGTACCTACACCACAGGGACTGCAGCAGCTCAAGAAGGCAGTTCACCACCACCTTCTCAAGGGGCAACTGGGGATGGGCAATAAATGCTGGGCCCAGCCGGCGAAGCCCACATCTCGTGAATGAATAAAGAAAAACAGTTATGATTATCATGGTTATAGAACTCTGTGACTACTAGTTTGACATTTGGCAAGCGAATCTCTCTAAGGATTCCTGCCAGGTCCCGCCTCCAAGCCAAGTGGTACATCAGCTACAGTGACATTGGAGGCTGCCTGTTAATCCAACCAGAATGACTGCTTGAGAATTTTCAGGGAACCCGACTGGCCCATATCAGTCAGCATCACACAGGATCGATGGTTGTGGACCAGTATTGTCATATTAAGAACAAAGTGCTTATTTGGGGAACTGTCCCACAAAACTTGCATATAGTAAAACAGGTTGCATGGCATCCAACATGGAGTGCGCTGAGGCTGCAAGTTCCTCCCTATCTCCTGCTATCACAGGGTGCACGGTGGAGAGGGGGGAGTAAGTTTAGCTGAAATATTCCATGCTTCCTCTGTTTGCCTGTTTGCCCTCTTGTGAGCAGTTGGTGCTGATGAACATCCTGCTTTCTCATCTCTTTTCTGTATTGTCACAATAATATTAAATGCTTGATGCTTTTTGATGCAGAACATTATTTAAAAGAAAACTGGATAAGTATTTTAAAAGAAGGTAAAAGGAAAGGGGAGGGAAATGGGATTGACGTACACTACACTGTCCAGCACTGGTTCCGGCATGTTGTGTTAAAATTGCTTAACGTGCAGAACCAGCTTGGCTGGTTGGTGTAAATGCAATGTCAGTGGTAAGATTTTGGGAGGGGTAGCGCAAAGCTCTGTGGTAATGGTTCACAGTAAAAGTAGACATGGTTTTTTTCCCACTTACCAGCAAAACACATTCACTGATGCAAGCTGCACCCATCTGGTCTTTGCTATGGGAATTAAAATATACAGCTCAGCACTTCAAAGCACAGTAAATAATTTAAACATTTTTTTGTTGAACTTGGCCAGGTCTACAAGCGGCCAGGTCTACAAGCACCCAGGTAGTGAAAAAAGGAAATTTGTGAGGATTCCTCGCGTCACTCAATAGATGTCAGGATAGTGTATGGTCAGAAACAGAATTACCTGGAAAAACTCAGCAGGTCTGGCAGCATCGGCGGAGAAGAAAAGAGTTGACGTTTCGAGTCCTCATGACCCTTCTGTCGAAGGGTCATGAGGACTCGAAACGTCAACTCTTTTCTTCTCCGCCGATGCTGCCAAAGGGTCATGAGGACTCAAAACGTCAACTCTTTTCTTCTCCACCGATGCTGCCAGACCTGCTGAGTTTTTCCAGGTAATTCTGTTTTTGTTTTTGTTTTGGATTTCCAACATCCGCAGTTTTTTTGTTTTTGTTTTTATTGGTATATGGTCAGGTTTGATTGTGATTTCAGCCCTTGTTCAGCTGAATATCCCCTTGCCACTTCAGAGGCCTGAAATTCCAATTATTTGCTAGGGTTATGCTGGGGAAAAGGGCAAAATTTGGAATTTAAATCGGATATGGTAACCTTACAGCACTTTTCAGCTCCACCTTAAATCCCACTGGAAGTGAGAGGGGCGGAAGATAACTCCAATCTAGTTGAAGTGCAGCCCATGGCAATGATGTACTGAGATCCGATATCATGGTCTTTCCTTCAAATTAATGCTTGTTTAGGGCACCAGACTGAGCATACGTTGGGCAGTTTTGGCTGTTGCCTGGAATCCTCTGTTAAAGTACCTGAGCTACCATATGAAAGACAGCCGTTCCATTTTTAAAATTCATGGGCAGGCTGACCAATTGCATTTAAGTGCCCAAGTAGCTGTTATATTCCACCGTTTCATTTTCACCAATTCAGCCGCAAATTCATTACCGCCACCGTGTAATTGGTGGTATGAGCTGAGGAATGGTGTCCCTGAGGCGAACGTTGTACTGATCAGGCCAGTTTGACTGCAGCAGCTGAAGGCTGGTCCAACGTTACAAACAGATAAATTTTCGTGGTTTGGTGATTTTGGTGCATCAGAGAGTGTGTCAGGACTTTTACTGCTTGGTGTTGTCAGCCCTGCAGGAGGTACAGCTTTGAACTAGGGACATGGACTTGTCATTTTTAAATCCCTCTATCCCTGTGTAATGACGAGGGGATGAATGAGAAAATGAAAGAGGCTCTGCAATGAGGCTAAAGCAAAATATAACAGATAGTAGAAATCCAAAAACAAAAGCAGAAAATGCTGGAAGTACACAGCGGGCCTGACAACATCTGTGGAGATAGAAAAACAGGAGTTCGGTGGCAGAATTTAATGCCCCCCGCAGAGGTGAGAGGGTCATTTGATTAGACAGGAGGGTGAGGCTGGGGACCCAACTATTTCCCGCCTCCTACCGATTAAATCCAGGGAGGGAAGGCTCGAGGATGATCTTTCCATCCAAAAAAACCAATTAATTGAGCCAATTAGTTCCCACTTAAGGGCCTCATGCCAGTGCTGCTGGTATCGAACCAGCGGCAGGTGGGGGCTCACCATGTAAGGAGACCAGCACCGGCCTAGTGGGGGTATCCCTGATTTAAATGCACTCTGGCATTTGAGAATTGGGAGATGGGTACACGGAGGACTTGCCCCCTTTCCTTTCTTCCAACCCCCATCTCCCTTGCGATCCCCTCTCCCTTCCCATGACTATCATTCTACCTTCCAACAATGCTCCCTGGTGAAGGCCTGAGTACATTGCCGGCAGCAGTCACTGCTTCTGTGCTCAAGTTTCTGAAGTCATGGTTTAACTTACAACCTTCTGACTTAGAAGCAAGCATTCTGCTAACTAATCCATGGCTGGCACATGCAGCTTATAGCTATCACACTTATTTGTTGCCAACCTTAGGGGGTTATTCAATGTTGTTTTGCATTGGGGAGATGTCTTGGAGGATGGGAATTGTCAGTTACTACTTGTGCCACTTCTTTCCACATGCTGTAGTGGCATAATTCCTGCAATTCCCTCCATTGTTCTATTTCCTCCTACCCTTACCATGTGCCTAACTTCAATTCCAATCATACTTACACCATTCCCCAAGAACTTTCAGGTACTCTGCTTCCGTTTAAAGCATGTGGTTTGGAATTGCATTCTGATGCTGTTTTAAGAGCAGTCCACCTTTATACTCAGACCCTTCGACCCCCAACTTTCCATCATAACTGTGCAGTCACTGCCAGCACATAGGCTTTCCATCTGTCAAGTTACAACACAAGGTTTCTGAGCCTGCAGTTTAAGACTTTGTTAGCACCAAGCCAGTTTGCTTGGTAGGCATTCTGCTTAACTAAACTCATGCTGGCAGATCATGGGACTCAGAATCTCAGAGCCTTAGCGTCCAGGTGCAGACAAGAGGAATAGCCACTGAGGTGAAGAAGAGGAGGGTCAAGGATTAATGCATCACACCATATCAATGTCTTTGAGAAAAGAGATAAACTTGGAAAGAAAATGTATTATATTAAAGTTTATAGTGTTCCATTTGAGGTGAATGGTGTCCACAGTGGCTGATACATTACAGTCATGCTTGGTGATAACCATTAACCACTCAGAAAACTAACCAAAGGACACATACTTTTCAAAGTACGAATACAGCTGTAATTTCAGTGAGACAACATTTGTTAACAGTCCGGAATGCCAGCAATGTTACACTTATGGTTCCTCGCACCCATTCAGAATATGTACTTCTAATCAGTATTTGCTTTGCTTCCCAAGAATGAATGGTATTTCTAAAGCTATGTAAGCATCGTATTTTTTTTGACTGAATGTGATCAGCCTCATAAAGTATGTTCGACAAAATCTACTGGGCTTCTGGGGGCTGATTCTAGAATTGAAGCGGACACTGGGTATAGATTTTTAATTTCAAAAACAGAGTCATGCAGCACGCACCCACCTCCTAACAAAAGTCTGCAGTCACTTTATGGTGCCACCACATTTTGTCAGTGCATATTATTGAATTTGACATGACAGCTTATCAGAAGTTAGCTGTCAAGAAGTGCGAGCCTGGGACCAATTAGTGTCACACAAAAAAACAAAAGCATGAGCAGGCAGACACTGTGGACTATTGGAGTATGAGTTCATGTCAAAATACATTCCAAAATTTGGTTTTCTAACATTTGTGGTAACTCCATAGCAAACCTACCCGGTGTTGCAATTACTTGGGCCACCACTATGCTACATCATGTTTGCCAACCACAAAGATGGGCGGCTGAGCTGTGCCATTCTCTCTCAATACTCAGTCAGGTGGTGGGTCTTTATCTCGAAGTGTTGCAGTTCAGGTGGTAGAGGTACTTTACCATGATATTATTAGGTCAGAAATTCCAGGATTTTGACCCAATTGCACTGAAGGAACCGCATTATATGTCCAAGTTGGGGTGCTGTGGAACTTGGAAGTGATGGTATTCTATACACCTCCTGATGTTGTCTTTCTAGATGGTGGACGTTGTGGTTTGGGGAGATGGTGCTGTAGAATCTTTGGAAAGTTGCTGCCACGCGTGCTAGTCGGAGTACACTCTACAGACACTGCCTGCTAGTGGTGAATGTTTAATTTAGGAGTTGAAGTGCTAACCAAGCAGACTGCTTTGCCTGGACAATGTCAAGCTTTTATTGTGTTTTGTTGCAGCTGCAGCCATTCAGGTAAGTGCAGTGTATTCCATCTCACTCAAGATGTGCCAAATAGGGTATTAAAAGGCTTTGCAGAGTCAGGGCGTGAATCATTTGTCGCAGAATTGTGAGCCTCTGACCTGCTCTGGAGTGGTCAAAGTATTTATATTGCTGGCCCAGACGCAGCAATGACCGTTTCATTAAATGTCAAGGGAAAGTGGTTAGGTTCTCTCCATGGAAGTGGACATCGCCTGAGAAGTGATATGGCACAGGTAACACTTTCCATATTAGCCCGAGCCCTTAATGTTGCTAAGGTCTCACTGAATATCAAAAAGAAACTGAATGAAGACTTGCATTTATGTAACACCTTTCATGACCACCGGACAATGAAGTACTTTTGAAGTGTAGTCACTGCTGTAATGTAGGGAACCCGGCAGCCCATTTGTGCACAGCAAGCTCCCACGAAGAGCTATTTCAGAATAGCCATATAACATTTTTTGTAAAATTGATTGCAGGGTAAATGTTGGCCAGGTCACTGGGGATAATTCCCCTGCCCTTCTTCAAAATAGTGCCTTTGGATTTTTTTACATCCATTTGAGAAAGCAGAGGAAACCTCAATTTAACATCTCATCCAAAAGGCAGCACAGCACTCCTACGGTATTGTACTGGAATGCCAGCTTTGGTTTTTTTTTGCATTAATGCCCTAGAGTGGGACTAAAATCCAGAACCTTCAGCCTCCAAGACGCCAGTGCTACCCATTGAGCCATGGCTGGCAGTTGTGTTTAAAGACTGATTCATTATCTGAGAAATTGTGAATGTGATGGAACATTACAATCACCAGCAAACAGTCTGAATTCTGGCCTAAAGACTGGAGGGAAGGTCACTGATGAAACAGCTGAGGCCAGTTGGGCCCAGGAGACTCTTCTCAACCTTCCACTCTAGTTCTCCCTGATCCCCAAATACCCTAAACATCTTTCCATATGTTCAATGTGTTGAAATCAAAGCTCATCACCCATTTCCCGACTCTAACTCATTGCTTCTGGACGTGAATGGCATTACCTCTTTCCAATCCTGTCCTCTGAGACTTTACAAACACCATTTGGAAGTAACGCTGTGCAATCCTTTGAAGTAAAGTCACACCTTTCCTCAATGAGATGAACCAATATAGAGCGGGAATCCACATCAGGATTCATCTGTGTCTTGTGGACACAGCAGCAAGTTAGTGCCACCCAATAGAGCTGTCAGGAATGAAACTTGCTTGTCAGCCTCCTCAGATCCTTTTATCCTAGGCCTCAAACTGTGCCGTTCTTCACCTCTCTCAGTATTCCCTTCCTGCTGCAGTTTGCACGTTTTGAAGTTTGATGTCCCCTAACCACTAATTCCTACTTTGCTTTGCGCTCCCTCCTATTCTTTTCCACTGTAGTGCTGACCTGGGCCTCGGCCCTTCACCAAGGCCCTGCTGAACAATCAAAACAATCTCCAAACCTTGCCTGATTACGACTACTTCTTAGATAATGAACAATGCTCTGATTTCCTCCAGAGCCTCTTTAATGTGTTCCCCGGGGGATATGTTAATCATCACCATACCATTGTAAGGGAAAAGAAAGTAAGTAACTCCTGACCACTTATTTTACAATTTTACAGTTTTTCTTATGAATTCACTCTCCTGAGGCCAAGCTTCAGCAACATTGAGAGCTGGTGGGCTATAATTGCCGGGATAACCGTGTCTGTTTGCAATGTCTAGTAATTTCTCACTGACTGTTGCTTTGCTGAGAAGATTTATCTGTGTCAGTTTCTAACATCTGTCAGGAGCAACAGGGAACATAAGGAGCATATTCAAAACTAATACCCCAATATCCTGACATTCCTAGCATTGCTGACACCCAATATTCTGCCACCCTTTGCATGTGTCCTTATAGCTAATGTACTTCTGAGATTTTGCACCTTCTGTTTCTCAAGGTCACCAAGCATATCTGCTACTTATTCTACCATCAATCTGTGCCAATTCAGGCTGGCAGGCACTTTCTCCAAGGTAAGATGTGGGAACAACAATTGTTCCTGATAATACCAAAGGCTTAAAAGCCATACATCAAAAAAGCAGGAGATGATATGTCACAAGAGCTGTCATAAACCCCAATTTATTCAGGCCCCACCTGTGGTATTGGGGTCTCACTGTTTGTCACATTCCCATGATTAGCCGGCAGGATAAGGATGAGAAGATCTCACTGCCGATATGGGAAGCCCCCTTTACATAATATGTAGAAGAGCTCGATGCTGAATTTCTTAATGTTGAGTTACGCAGCACCTCAGTATTTGCTCTTAGAAGCTGGCTGCTTCTCTGGAAGGCAGGCTGGCCTGCTTGATGTCTTTCGCTAACAAGGCCATGTCTTACATGAAGAAATAGTTGAATGCCTGTAAAGTTTGCTAACTTAACGTGACACTGATGCCTCTCAGCTTTTTCTGCACCAGATCTGGGAGCTTCATTCCCTCACCCTGCAAGCTCCTCTCCACTTGGGCTCCTGATTTAAGAGGTGGTGGTCTTCCATTCCAAAGAGCATCATCATCCTTCACTGCATGTCCTTAAATAGGACCAGCAGGGCATTTTTATTAAAACCAGGAGACATTCCCATGGCTCAAAATATCCAATGCACCTCCACATTCAACCAGTTAGTGAGTTCTTCAATGGGTTTTGAAGAGGAACAGCAGCTGAATGGCTGTACGTCAAAAGCTTGGGTGAGCCAGTTCCTAAGTCTCACTCCCTGACTTATTCTCCATGTAAAGGGCTCATTCAAATTCAGGGGAGAGGTCTAAATAGAAACATTGGCTGGGCAGGTCACACCACTGCCCTGTGTGCACGTGGCCCTGATTTTACTGGGATTAGAAAGTTCATAAAGTAATTGTTAGAGATTGAATGCCATGATTAATCAGCAACTCTATTATGATTGTACATGTGACAAATGCTTTCGCTAAGCTTCATAGCCACCTAATAGGGATTGCACATGCCTCATTCTGCAAGAAATAATGTTTGTGATCAGGCCATCCAAACCTGAAAGGGAATGCACACTGAAAACTGCTATTTTTAAAGGGAACCTTGCCTGTGACTACCACCCTGGAAGAAGGCTAACTAAATGAACCTTGCCTCTTTTTTATCTACCAATTCCTACTGCTCCTGAAGTGTATGTTTCACATCAGATCATTGCTTAAACTCATCTCAACATACAATTTCCTGTCCTAAATCATTCTTTCCTGGACCTCAAAACAGCAGAATTAACTCAACAGCCTTCCTTTCCTCTTACAATCAACGCACCATTGAAACCCACACTTAGTGTCACCCAGCCACAATTTCCTGATTTTGTTCTTCTCTATAACTCTTTGGTGGTGCCCTGTAGTATGGAATTTGGCCAGTTACCGGGATTTCTTAATAAGAAGAGATGGTTAACTTATACATGGAACTGATCAAAATGGAAGCTAAGACTGTCCAGGAAAGTGGATGTTGATAAGTAACTATAGATACACTGTCACATACACAAAACAATACAACTGAAACAGGTTCACTGAACAATTTACAGAAGTTGCAATGGAAGTATTCCTTATGAGTGTATCTTTTTAAAAGGTTCTGGATCTCTACAATCTAGGATTGTGCTTGAATACTCATGGGCAGGATTTTTAGCTCGGTGAGTGGGCGTGTGCCCAATCCGACCAAGCGTGAGATGACGTTGGCACACTCGGTTGTGAAATGTCATTGGCGCACTCAGTTGTGCAGCCGCGCGATAGTTCAGTCAGCGGATTAAAAGGCCGATTAAGGCCGCTCGGTTAACAATTGACTTTAATTTTTCGCTGGCCATTCAGGTCGATGGGCAGGTGAAAAGTTTTTTTGGAAACTCATCCCCGGGCGGGATGAGGTTTCCAAAAGTAAAGGCGCATAAGATGAAAACTTTTATTTTTTACTTAAAAGCGTGTCCCTGGACATGTGACTGAGTCCCATGAGGGAACGTGTTTCATTACATTTTCCTGCTCTTTATTATTTTTGTTGAAAGTTCTTCGTCTCCCTGAGGCAGCTCCGTGCTCCCTCGTGCGCTTGCGCCAAGTCCACACTAGGCCTGCTCCAACTCCTCCCCTCCTCCGCCTGCCCACACAGGCAGCACTCAGCCCTGCTGCTCACGTATTATGCTTAGCGGGTGGGCATATCACACTGGGTAGGGGGTGATGGGGAGAGGGGTGTAGAAGGGTCAGCGGGGTGGGGGGGGGGGGGGGTGCAGAACATGGCTGTCACTTCCTGGCATCAAGTCCCTTGATCAGACACCGAGCGCCACTAATTGAGGGACCTCCCCCACTTTGGAGGTGACAAGCTGGCTTCATGATTTTAGCTGTTCAGCATGCTGCATGGTGACAGGCCCACTGACAGCTGGGTTAATACCAGTGGCAGTAAGATGAGGCCTTTAAATGGTCATTATGAATTTTGAATAGCCAAGCAGCCTCAACTGGCTAACTGGCCGACTCCTGCTCCTATTTCCTATGTTCCCTACATTCCCATCCATTAATAGCCTCAACAAGCGGTGGTACAGGAAAATCGACCATTGGCCTTCCCACCCGGAGCTTAATTCTGGCAGAGGGAGGAAGGTGGTGAGGTTTTGGCCATCCCACCTCATTCCATGGCCTTCCCACCTCCAACCTCATGACAGCAGAATATTCTGTCCAAATGTCTTGACACAAGAGTGCACGTTCAGTTCAGGACAGACATCAACCTCTTCAACTTCCAAAGGCTCAGTAACAAAGGTTATTGAACAGCTGCTGAGTGAAATCTTGTTTGTGGACGACTGCGCTCTCAGAGCGGGTACACCAGAGGACATACAGCTGCTTGGTGATCACTTTGTCCTAGCCACAGAACATGTTGGCCTGAAGAAGCAACTCTGAAGGAGATAGAGATCTTGTATCAAACTCTCCCCTCTTCTCCCCCAACCGCCCACCTGGCCACATACTCCAAGGTCCCGCAGTCATTATCAACAACACACACCTCCATTCAGTACAGAAGCTTTGCTAACTTGGGAGTATCCTCTCCAATAACACCACACTGGATGACAAAATCAACCATTGCCTGGCTAAAGCAAACTCAGTGTTTGGAAGGTGCACTCACGCCTTTCGGTAAAGCTGAGTTATTTAAAAATCCCAGAGGGAAACTTTAAACAACTGTCATAACCTATATTTTTAAATGGTATGTTTGAGCTTCAGCTCTAAATTTAGGAATTAGGCCACCAGTTCTCGAGAGGTTTTATAGTAAATTAAATGAAACATTTTTTAATTTACACAGGTTAAATATATACACGTGGCTACAAATTACTACTATCATAACTTTTAACAAACTCCCAAACTAATCTCGGTTAAGGCAACAGCAACTCATAGACTTAACCAGACACCAGGCAAAGCATTTTCATGTTATGAATTCAAAATGAGGTTCTTTTCACTTTGGTTCCTGTGGAGACAGTTGTTGGCTTACAGCTGCTTTGATCTTACATTGCCTTTGCCCTGCACACACAGAAACTGCTGTCTGTTATACCTAGCACAGCTCATTGAACGTAAATTCTCATTGTATTACCAGCCTTTTTGACAATAAAACCCCTTTCATTGTACCAATTTCACTAGTAATATAAACATTGCTTGGTGTCTGCTAGCTAGGTGCCAGATTTCACCCCACTTCTTGAATGCTCTGTTCAATATATGCAAATGCACTCTACCTCTCTGTTTACATCTTAAACTAGTACACATCAAAGCACCCAGACTATCTGGCTTTAATCCAATTAAGACAAACCCACAGACTAAACCTCTATTTTAAAAGAAAAATATTTTCCAATAATATTATATAAATTAATATCTTCATGACACTCACAAACTTTGGGAAGAGTGTGTCTCAGAACAAAGGTCAAAGTTTACCAGGCAGTGGTTCTTAAATCACTTCTTTATGGGTGCAAAACTTGGGCAACCTACAGGCATCACATAAAGTAACTAGAAGTATTCTGTCTCCACCGTCTGAGGTCTGTTTGCAACATCAGGTGGTAGGACAAAATCCACAACACTGAGCGTCTGGCAAAGTGCTGCATATCTGTCATCAAAAGAATATTTATCAGAGCTCAGCTTCACAGAGTCAGTCATATGGTTCGCATGGAGGATTCTTACCTACCAAAGGCAGAACTCTACAGCCAGCTGAACATGGGAACCACACAACAGGGTGTTCCAAGCTCAGATTTGGGCTGAATTTTGCCGTTGGCTAGCAGGGGGCGGGGCCCACTCGCCGATGTGTAAAATGACGTGGATGACATCAGGCAGAACCCCCGACATCACCCAGCCCCAGGGGCACAGCAAAATCAGCTGCAGACCCACCGACCTGTCAATGGCCAATTGAGGCCATTGACAGGATCATTTAAACAATTAAAGGACCTGCCTGTCCAACCTTAATGTTGTCAGGCAGGCCAGGAGTCCCGGCGGCAACTAGAGAAAACATGAAAACTCATCCACCAGGGTTAAAAAATGTAATAATGTTTTTGTGAAATTTGTTAACATGTCCCATCTCGTGTGACATTGTCATATGAGGGGGACATGTTAAGGATTTTCTTTATTGTATTTTTAATGTGTATGTAACTGCTAGTGATCTCCCTGAGGCTGCACTTAGCCTCAGGGAGATGTGCTCTCTTTCAGGCGCAAGCACGAAAAAGCGCACCTGCGCATTTGGGGAATACCCCCCTGCCGGCACAGGGAGCGCATAGCGTTTCCCGCTGGGTGTCACACTGGGCGGGCTTTAATTAGCCCGCCCACATAAAATGGCGGCGGGACCCGCTTCTCCGGCAGGGATCAGCTCCCCGTCCACCAGAGCTTAGGCCAAGCCCGCCCGGTAGGCAGAAAATTCTGCCCATAAAAACGATCTGAAAGCCAGCCTCCAAGCTTGCAATACATGGGGAATAACAAGCTTGGACAGACCCAAGTGGAGAAATCTCTGTCATCAAACAATTTTGACATTTGAAGAGAACAGGACCAAGTGCCTTCAGGACAAACATGCGCTGTGCAAAACCAATGCCTCCATCCATCCATCCATCCCTCCAACACTGACTTCATATGCAGTATTTGCAATTGGTTATGCAAATTGAGTCTTGGCCTAACTTTACACGAGATGACATCAGCCTAAACTGTAAATTGGTCTTTTTTTTCTTTGCTGAACGCTCACCTGTTGAAGTGACAGGAGAATCCATCAGAAGAACCTACAGCGAATCATTTGCAGGATGAATTAGATGAAGATGCACACTTACTTTGCATAGATACATCAACAGGGGAGACGTTCATCTCAGCAGCTTAGGCTGATTCAAATCCAGGTCTCAACTGCTGAGATGCCAGTGTCTCACTCACTGTCATGGTCGGTACCCTCATCTTTGACCTGTTTCACTGGAAAACAGAAATGTAATTTGTTGTCAAATCATGTTTTTTTTTAAGTAACTAGGAAACAGTTAGGTCATTCTAAATGAAAGGGTGCCTTAACAATACACTTAGAAAGTCATAGTATGCTCAGACAAAGTCAACATAGTTTTACGAAAGGCAAATTGTGTTTGACAAATTTATTAGTTTTTTTAAGGATGTAACTAGCAGGGTAGATAAAGGGAATTCACTAGATGTAATATACTTAGAGTTCCAAAAGGCGTTTGATAAGATGTTGGTTTATGTTTGAATAATATTTGGATCTCTCTTCAGGTAACTTGTGGCCTGTTCTGGATTGGGAAGGTTTCCCACTGCTAATGAATGGCTTACGTCTACCTCCAGTAGGTTTCTTCAAAAGCTTATTTCTTTACACTATAGTACATGCTAATCTTCTAGGTAAGTACATCTCTCTCTTTTACAGACTGTTCCATCTTATCTTCCCAGTGTCATTAAAACAGTGAGACTTCAGGAGAGAGAGAGATTAAAACAGTGAGATTTCAAAAGAGAGAGGTTATAACAGCGAGACTTTTGGAGAGATTGATTAAAACAGTGAGACTTCAGGACAGAGAGGTTAAAATAGCGAGACTTCGGGAGAGAGAGGTTAAAATAGTTAGACTTCAGGAGAGAGAGGTTATAACAGCGAGACTTCGGGAGAGGGAGATTAAAACAGTGAGATTTCAAAAGAGAGAGGTTATAACAGCGAGACTTTTGGAGAGATTGATTAAAACAGTGAGACTTCGGGACAGAGAGGTTAAAACAGTGAGGCTTGAGGAGAGAGAGGTTAAAACAGTGAGGCTTCGGGACAGAGAGGTTAAAACAGTGAGGCTTCAGGAAAGAGCGGTTCAAACCATAAAGCAATGTGGAGTTCAGAGAAAGAGAGAGCCCATAAAGCAGCGAGAGTTTGGAGGGAGTGAGAGAGCCCATAAGGTAACATGGAGTTCAGAGAGACAGAGAGCCCATAAGGAGAGCAGACCTGCATGAGAAGGGCAGTGGCAGTGGGAGATAAAAACCAGCGGCAGAGTGCCGTTCAACCTTTTTCTAATATCAGAGCTGAAGTGTGACATCAAAGGAAAACAGGTAGGTGATCGGTGGGTATCTCTTCCGTATCTCTTTTGATTAGCCAAGTGGTTTGAATCAGGAGATGTTATTACAGCTGAAGGATACGGTTAAGAAATTCACTTTTAAAATATTCAGCATCCAAATTAATTAATTAAATAGAATAGAGATGGTTGGGCAGGTGATGTGTTGCAGCTGTAGTATGTGGGAGCTGGTGGATGCCGGTGTAATCCACGGTGACCACAGCTGCAGCAAGTGCTGGCTGCTCGAGGAACTTTGGCTCAGAGTTGATGAGCTGGAGTCTGAGCTGCGGACACTGCAATATATCAGGGACTGGGAGAGTTACCTGGGCACTGTGTTTCAGGAGACAGTCATACCCCTTAGATTAATTACATTAAATTTGGACAGTGGTCAGGGACAGGAGGGTGTGACTGTAAGTGAGGCAGGTATGGTGATCCAGAATTCAGCTTTGGAGGAGCCTCAGCTAGTGTCCTTGTTCAATAGGTATGAGGTTCTTGCTCCCAGTGTGGACAAGGGCACAGACTGCAGGGAGGATGAGCAAACTGACCACAGCACCATGGCACAGAGTGCCGTTCAAGTGTGGGGAGATAAGAGAAATGTAGTAGTAACAGGGGATAGCATAGTTAGGGGAATAGTTAGGGTATGTTCTCTGCAGCAAAGACAGAGAGTTCTGAAGGCTGTGTTGCTTGCCTGGTGCCAAGGTTAAGGACATCTCTTCTGAACTGGAGAGGAACTTGGAATGGGAGGGGAAGATCCAGTTGCCGTGAGGTTCTGCTGAGGGACTACGAACAGCTCAGGGCTAAATTAAAAAGCAGAACCACAAAGGTAATAATCTCTGGATTACTACCTGAGCCACATGCAAATCGGCACAGGGTAAATAAGAGTAGAGAGGTAAATGTGTGGCTCAAAGATTGGTGTTGGGAGAAATTGGTTCCGATTCATGGGGCACCAGTACTGGGGAAGGAGAGAGCTGTTCCATCAGGGTGAGCTTCATTTGAACCATGCTGGGACCAGTGTCCTGGCAAATCGTATAACCAGGGCTGTAGATGGGACTTTAAACTAATTAGTAGGGGGGAGGGTTCAAATGAAGGGAAGTTTAAAAAAATCAAAAAGAAACAAGAGAGCAGAGGTGCAGGGTAGTGAAGAGGCGAACGATAATCAAAGTGTGACAGGAAGGATCAGAAAATATAAGCAGAAGAGTGCAGCAGAAATCAGAACCAGAATGAGTAATAATGGTAAAAAGTCAAAGTTTAAGGCTCTTTATCTGAATGAGTGCAGCATTTGTAACAAGATGGATGAGTTGACGGCACAAATAGAAGTAAATGAATATGGCTTGATAGCTATTACAGAGACCTGGTTGCAGTGTGACCAAGGCTGGGAACTCAATATTCAAGGGTATTCAACATTATGGAAAAATAGGCAAAAAGGAAAAGGAGGTGGGGTAGCTTTGTTAATAAAGAAAGGTATCAGTGTGGTGGTAAGTAGTGATATAGGTGCAATAGTTCATGATGTGGAATAGGTTTGGGTGGAAATAAGGAATAGCAAGGGGTGAAGTCATGGGTGGGGGTCATCTATAGGCCCCCGAAGAGTTGCCTCACGTTGGACAAAGTACAAGTCAGGAAATAATAGAAGTGTGTAAGAAGGGTGCTACAATTGTCATGGGTGGTTTTAATCTGCATATTGACTGAACAAATCAGATTGGCAGGAATAACATGAAAATCAAATTTGTAGTGGGCATCAGGGATTGTTTCTTAGAGCAATATATTGCAAACAGTACCTGGGAACAGACTATTTTAGATCTAGTAATATGTAATGAGGTGGAATTAATAAGCGATATCGCATTAAGGATCCTCTAGGGAGTAGGGGTCTCAATTCAGTTTGAGGGGAAGCAACTCGAGTCTCAAACCAGTGTCCTCAACTTAAATAAGGGCAATTACAGAGGTATGAAGAAAGAGTTGTCTAAAGCAGGCTGGGAAAATAGACGAAGGGGAAGGTCAGTGGATGAGCAGTGGCAGATATTTAAGCAGATATTTCATAACACTCATCAAAATTTATCCCGGTGAAAAAGAAAGACTTGATGAGAGGGATGAACCACCCGTGGTTAACAAAGAAGGTCAAGGAGGTTATCCAATCAAAAACTACAGCATACAAAGTGGCGAAAACTAGTGGTAGGCTAGAAGATTGAGAATTTTTTAGGAACCAGCAGCAGATGACTAAAAAGCTAATAAAGAGGGAGAAAATTGGTTATGAAAGTAAATTGGCAAGAAATATAAAAACAAACAGCACAAGCTTCTACAGGTATACAGAAAGAGAGTGGCATGGGACCTTGGAGGATGCAACTGGAGAACTGATAACAGGGAACAGGGAAATGGCAGATAATTTAAACCAGTGTTTTGTACCAGTCTTCATGGTGGAGGACACTATAAACATCCCAAAGATATCAGATAAACAAGGAGCTAATGGGAGGAAAGATCATGTAACAGCCTCTATCACGAGGGACAAAGTATTTGACAAACTAATGGGACTAAAGGCAGACAAGTTACCAGGACCTGATGGCCTGCGTCCAAGGGTTTTAAAGGATATGACTGCAGAGATAGTGGAGGCATTGGTCAAACTGTTCCAGAACTCTCTGGATTCCGGGAAGGTCCCAGCGGATTGGAAAACCGCTAATGTGACGCCCCAGTTCAAGAAGGGAGAGAGCCAAAAAGCAGGAAACTATAGGCCAGTCAGCCTAACATTTGTAGCTGGGAAATTGCTAGAGTCCATTATTAAGGAAGAAATAGCAGGACATTTAGAAAAGCCTAACTTAATTAAACAGAGTCAACATGGATTTCCAAAAGACATTCGATAAGTTGCCACATAAAAGGTTATTGCATAAGATAGGAGTTAACGGTATTGGGGGTAATGTATTAGCATGGATTGAGGATTGGTTAGCACACAGAAAACAGAGAGTTGGGGTTAATGGGTCTTTTTCAGGTTGGAAAGATGTAACTTGTGGAGTGCTACAAGGATCAGTCTTAGGGCTCAATTGTTTACTCTCTATATTAATGACTTGGAGGAGGGTGCAGAGTGTAAGGTATCCAAATTTGCTGATGATACAAAAATAGATGGGAGGGCATGTTGTGCTGGGGTCATAAGGAATCTGCAAGGGGATATAGATAGAAAACGGTAACACCTACTCCAGTAACACGCTTGAACTCAGTTTTAACTTCTTTAATAACCTTTAACCTCTAAAGAAACTGACTAAAGTTTTTGTTTTGGCCCATCATTTTCCCTAGGAAATCTGTTTCCCATTTCTTTCCTTATCCCAATTTCCTGGATTGTCCACTCTCAGAGACATTCTCTTGCTTTCTTCTGTTATGAAAGTTTAGTTTGACATGCCTGCTTTAAGTGTCCTGTCATCCCACATTGGAAACACGTATAGCCCTCCACTGGACAATCTTGCTTTCTGTGCTGCTTTTTGGCTCCAGAGCATGGGAACTTTTGAGCAGGCAGGGCTGCTGTCTTTGGACCTAGCCAAGAAACTTATCCAAAGCCTCGGTAATTCCACGGATTATGGCCCGAGTTTGCTCCCTAAATTCGGCCTGCCAAGCATATTGAATCACTTGTTTGTGTAAAAGACGCATTTTTATTTTTCTTGGACTGTGGCTTTAAAAACTACCATGGCTGCAGTTGAAAAGAGATGTTCACTGGAGCAGGAAAAATGTACAATGTTGCTATTACGGAACAGTGTGCGCCAGGTTGTACAGAATGGTGCTGGAGAGGAGACCTGGTTTAAGAGGGAACTGCCCAGCGACGATGTTTTGATTGGCTCCTGCTGGATAGTGCAGTAGATCAGCTCCTAGCCTGAAAAGAGAAAGACCTGAAACCTCTCTCTCTCCTGTGTTTCGTAAGACTCCAGTGATCCTGCCATAATAGCTAGCTGGCTATTCCTCACATCGCTGTATCCTGCTTTCTTTGAGAAACCCCAGTCAGGGGGAAAAGGGGAAAATCAGTAGAGACATTAAAAGCAAGTTTCAACCAGAGAACCACAGACTGGAAGTGCTGGGAGACCACTTCCTGCAAGAAACTTGGAAGAAAGCAATCAAATTCAACCCGCCTAATCCTGAACTCCAGATTGGTGCTATTGAACTGTTTATCTTCCCCTTAAAATCTATGTTTTGTGTGTCTCAGGTGTGCTGCTGTGTTTGTGTATTGGAGTTTAAGAAGGGGTAGAGCTTAAGTTATAGAGTTAAAAGCTAGCAGTCCATATTTCTTTCTTTTGCCACTGGTTACAGACAATTTGCTTAATAAACAATTAGTTACTTGTTAAGTTTACAAACCTGGTGTTCGTATTCTTTTAAGCTAAATTAAACAGTTTGGTAGAATTGGGGCAGTTTGGTGTCTGATTAAAGTCTCACATTTATCACAGCTCAGGGAGCAGTGGGGCTTGATACTACAATACTCAGGGAGCAGTGGGGCTTGATACTACAATGTACTATCCCCAGTGAGTTGTGACATTGGACTGTTAGGTCATCTTTTGATTGCAAAAAATCTGTCAGCTTTTGGTCATGGACTCCAGCAACAATGAGGTCGTGAATGAGTTTGTGTCTCAATGCACCATACCTACAACAGCTGGTTAGATCTGTAAGGAACAAATTAATGGATTCCCCTGGGCTTTGGGATCGGATTGAACTGCGCTCGCTTGATTTCAAGGCTCCGTTTGGGCTGAAATATGCACCAAATGCTTTCAAGATGTTTTCAAAAGCTGCAGAGGCCTCTCCTACCCCTGTCTCAGGACGGCATCACAAGCAGCATGCCCCACTGCGTAAAGGAATGAACTAACCTGGTGTTCCTGTTCTTGGCATGCAAACCTTGCTTGATCAGCGCTGCTTGATACCACTGGAATTGCTTTTTCCACAACTCCCAACGCTGGCATCTCCATGGACTTCAAGGTTCGTAAATGGCTGCAGAAGAGGCAGAGACTGTTCAACTGGTGCTGACATCCCTACTGGTTTTCAGTGTGCCTCTTACCAAGGTAAGTCTTCTGATTCTTCCTCTGAAGGAGTCATCTTCCAATTTCTCCCCGTGGGGGCTTTGTCGAAGGCACCAAATTGTTGTTAGATCGATGTCACCATGGTTTGTCGTTTGGTTTCCACTTTGAATATTAAGATTCCTTTTTGGATAACTTGTGGCCTGTTCTGGATTGGGAAAGTTTGGCACTACTTATGAGTGACTTATGTCTATCTCTGGCAGGTTTTTTTCAAAAATTCCTTTATTTACACGATAGTACATTCTAAGCTTCTAGGTAAGTAGATCCCTTTCTTTCACAGAGTTATTCCGTGTCATCTTCCCAGGCCCTTACACACGGCTTCTGATGTCACTGTTACATCATGGTACACATCCTGATCTCAATACCATAACTATTAACCCTTATTCTACGGGTGTCACACAAGAGGTTAATACACAAAATAAGGACTCATGGGGAAAAATTTCTAGCTTGGAGGGCGGGCTCGCGCCTGAAGCACTCGAGTGTGAAACGACACACACTGGTGTCGAGCAAGAGACCCGATGTCGACACGGAGTCACGCGATAGTTCGGTCGGCAAGTAGGTGCCAGCGTCGGCAACTCACCCGCCGACAATTAAAAGGCCTGCTAAGGCCAGGAGATTATCAATTAAGTTAAACTTTTCACTGTCTCTCCAACCTTACGGCTGGCGGAACAGGAGAATAGGCCAAACGAACCTCATCCACGGGCAGGATGAGGTTTCCGAAAGCAAATAAAAACTTTTAAAACATTTTTAAACTGGATTTATGACATGTCTCTGCTCGTGTGAGGTACACATTTTATGACACTTTTAATTTCTTTATCTGTTTTTTATAACTCTTCATCTCCGTGAGGCAGCCCACCCTACTCCACGCCTCCCCCCCCTCCCCCCCCACCCCGCCAACACAAGCAGCGCTTAAGTGGCCCGCCAGTGTGAGATCGCCTTCCGGCCTCGATCCCGAATGGTGGTCGGCTTCCCGAGTGCCCCCCCCCCCATCGAGCCCGCCTGGGACGGGCTCGATTCTGCCCGTGGAGCTGGGGGGTAACATATTAGCATGCACGACAGATTGGCAAACAGACAGCAGGCACGGAGTGGGGATAAATTTAGATCAGATATTTTCCGGCTGGCAGGCTGCAACAATAGCACCACGAGGGTGAGAGCTGGGGCCTCCGGCATTCACCATCTCGTCACTTAGCTGAAGAGACCGAGAGTAATGTATCCAAGTTTGCTGACAATACAAAGCTAAGTGGACATGTAAGCTGTGAGGTGGACACGAAAGGGTTAAAGACGTGGATAGCAAGGTAGCAGATGGAGTTCAATGGAAAATGTGAAGTTATTGTCTTTGATAGCGAGATGGGAAAATCACAATATTTTTTAAAGGTGCAACTTCCAAAGGTTGAGGTTCAGAAAAATGTGGACGCACTTGTACAAGGAACACGGAGGCCGGAATTTTCTGCTCCCGTTGGCCGCGAAACTCATGGCGGGTGTGAGCGGACAATATGGTCAAGAGGCCAAAAATAGGCTTTACGCCATTGTGAAACTAGGTTGTGGTTGTGGTTGTCCACCCGGCCTGTCAATGGCGCGCCGCATTTCCAATGTCGGGAACTTGGTTTGAATGTATTTGCGTCTCCCCAGCGCTCCTGCACAGCAGAATCTGTACCCATGTCAAATTTAGCTTTCATATCGCATAACTTCAGTGTGGTGTGATTTACAAATGCCTGGTGAGCTGAATTTCGAGGGCAGCTCGGGTCTGAGTGCACACAACGTTGTGCAGCGTTCACAAGACTCCCGCGTCGGGCATCAAGGAAGAGGTGTCGCACGTTTTGGTGGGTGTGGGGTGGGGGGGGGGTGGGGGGGGTGCAGGCACAGACAAGTTGAGTTTCCCTGACTGGCTTTCAGTGAGGTGTCGTGGCTATGGATCCAGTGGGAGTCACACTGGTGCATGGATGCAGCACAGACTGATGGGACTGTACAAGGTGATGGGGGGGTGGGGGAGTGATGTGCAGGGTGAGGGAAACAGCCACACACATGGACAAGCTTGTCAAAAGTGAGTGTTCTTCCACAGCTGAAACCGTTCAGCAGCATGTCCATTGGAGTCGGGCCCCTGAAGCATTTCTGCCCACTCAAGCTACGCAAAAGCACAAATGTACCAGCCCTGGTTCCGCCAGGGCCACTCAGCTCCTGACCTCATTACAATCTTGGTTCAAACATGGACAAAAGAGCTGAACCCCCGAGGTGAGGGGAGAGTGACTGCCCTTGAAATTGAGGCTGCATTTGACCAAGTGTGGCATCAAGGAGCCCTAGCAAAACTGGAGTCAATGGGAATCAGGGGGAAAACTCTCCGCTGGTTGGAGTCATACCCAGCACAGAGGAAGATGGTTGTG
Organism: Isurus oxyrinchus; assembly: GCA_026770705.1. Lineage (NCBI taxonomy): Eukaryota > Metazoa > Chordata > Chondrichthyes > Lamniformes > Lamnidae > Isurus > Isurus oxyrinchus. Next base: position 113,412,975 of record JANJGN010000017.1, read on the forward strand.
GTTGTTGGAGGTCAGTCATCTCAGCTCCAGGACATCACTGCAGGAGTTCCTCAGGGTAGTGTCCTCAGCCCAACCATCTTCAGCTGCTTCATCAATGACCTTCCTTCCATCATAAGGTCAGAAGTGGGGATGTTCACTGATAATTGCATAATGTTCAGCACCATTCGCAACTCCTCAGATACTGAAGCAGTCCATGTCCAAATGCAGCAAGACCTGGACAATATCCAGGCTTGGGCTGACAAGTGGCAAGTAACATTTGCACCACACAGGTGTCAAGCAATAACCATCTCCAACAAGAGAGAATACAACCATCGCCCCTTGATGTTCAATGGCATTACCATCACTGAATCCCCCACTATCAACATCCTGGGGATTACCATTGACCTGAAACTGAACTGAACTGTGCTTCATGTGGTGTAGGTACACCCACAGTGCTGTTAGGAAGGGAGTTCCAGGAGTTTAACCCAGCGACAGTGAAGGAACGACAATATATTTCCATATAAATACTATGGCTACAAGAGCAGGTCAGCGACTAGGAATCGTGTGACGAATAACTTACCTTCTGACTCCCCAAACCCTGTCCATTATCTACAAGGCACAAGTCAGGAGTGTGATGGAATACTCCTCACTTGCCTGGATGAGTGCAGCACCCACAACACTCAAGAAGCTCGACACTATCCAGGAGAAAGCAGCCCACTTGCTTGGCACCACATCCACAAACATTCACTCCCTCCAGCACTGACGCACAGTAGCAGCAGTGTGTGTACCGTCTACAAGATGCACTGCAGGAATTCAACAAGGCTCTTTTGACAGCATCTTCCAAACCCACCACCACTACCATCTAGAAGGACAAGGGCAGATAGATGGGAACACCACCACAAGTTTCCCTCCAAGTCACTCACCATCCTGACTTGGAAATATATCGCTGTTCCTTCACTGTCACTGGGTCCAAATCCTGGAACTCCCTCCCTAACAGCACTGTGGGTGTACCTACACCACATTGACTGCAGCGGTTCAAGAAGGCAGCTCACCACCACCTTCTCAAGGGCAATTAGAGGTGGGCAATAAACATTGGCCCAGCCAGCGACGCCCACATCCCGTGAATGAATTAAAAAAATGCTCTTGAAGTTTTCACCTCTCAAGCGCAGGCTGCAGATTAATGAGCATTTTCGGGGGCTGCAGAATAATTGGATGGCTGGGGGAGTTGTACAATTCCTTTGTGAAAGGGGCCATGGCGCAGGCTCTGCTGGAGGTGCTCACAGCCCCTTGCAATGTCTTTATTCAGGTTTGGACTAGTATCACACTGCTAACAGTGCAGCCTTGCAGCGCGGGTTAGGAGAATACCTGTGCCCGAGCTGAGAGCACAGCCTGCAGTCCAGTGGGCAAAGCTGCTGCCAAACAGTCAGGTGGAGTCGGGCGGAGGTGGGTGGGGTTTCGTACAGACATGAAACACACTACACACTGGCCATCCAAGTGGTGACCAGCACTCTCCTCCACGCATGAGGAGGCCCTTAGACTTCACCAAGACAGGTTCTTACTACACCCAAGCTAACCCACACATGCTAACTCCCTTTTTGATCCTTGATTTAGCGGGTTACCTCATGGTTTACAGGGAGCAGAGAAGAAGAGGAAGAGAGCAGCAGAGACACCTGGCTCGGCAAAGGGAGGAGCAGCTCCCTCAAGGTGAAGGTGTGGCAGGGCTGCTGTGCACGGAGCTGGAGATCCACAGACAGCCATCGCTCGTAGGCACCTCGCTAGACCTGGGATCTATAGACAGCGCTTGTCATTCCTGCCCTGACCGAGAACCAGTGTCGCTGAAGACTGCGCATGTCCAGAGAACTGGATGGTCCCATATGCCACCTGCTGCAGGATTTGGTGCCATGGGGACATGGAGGGCATCCACCACCAGTGGCCATGAAAGTGACCCTGGCGCTCAACTTTTATACCAGTGGCACTTTCCAGGGATCCACTGGTGCCCTGTGTGGGATCTCACAACCTCCACACAAAAGTGTATCCAGGGGGTCACGGATGCCACCTTTCAAAGGCACAGAACTTTGTGCATTTCACCCGGGATCAGGAAAGCCAGAAAGCGAGAGGGATGGGAGTTGCTCAGATCTCAGGTTTCCCACAGGTGCAGGGTACCATCGACTACACTCACATGGTGCTTACAACACTCACCTACGTGGCAACAAGCAGTCACTACATCAACTGCAGGGACTTCCACCCTCTGAATGTTCAGCTGGTGTGTGACCACCACAAACACATCCTACAGGTCTGTACCATTCCCCGAGAGGGTGCATTACTCCTGTACCCTCAGCAAGTCTCAGATCCCTGACATCTTCCAGGGTCCAGAGAGGATGATGTTACCCATGTGGCAGGTTACTCAGGCTGCAGCAGACAGGCGGTATAACCATTTGGTCGAGTAAAAGGAGAAGCATTTTGAAGATGAGGTTCCGGTGCCTTGACGGGTCTGGTGGAGCCACTGCAACACAGCCCACCAAGGGTGTCGCGCATCATCTTCACTTGCTGCATGCTGCACAATCTGGTGCTGCAACAGGGGTTGGACCTGGCTGAGGTGGAGATGGAGGAGCTGCACGTCTCCTCTGATGAGGAGGATGTCAAAGAGGATGAGGGCGATGAGGTGTTTGAAAATGAGGATGTTGGCGATGAGGCCATTACACTGGCCGGACGAGGCAGGCGCGCTCAGGAGGCCCTCATAGCTGCAAGATTCAGGGAGGATGATGATGATGAGATGCAGTGAGGACAGTCCTGACATCCTCACCTTGTATCTGTGAATGTCTGACCCCTGTGTGGCTGAGGGCAGAGAACAACCTCTCAGTGCTCAGGCTCATGTCATGGAGAATAGCGGAGGCCCTAATAGTCGCTAGATTCTAGGAGGATGATGATGACGAGATGCAGTGAGGACCCTCCATAGATCTTCACCCAGCCTCTGTGAGTGTCTGACCCCTGTGTGGCTGAGGGCACCTCGCTTACACTTTGTGATCAGGGTCACATCATGGAGACGCAGCCATGAAACTTTAGATGCACCTGATCCTTTGTCAGCCTTCAGTACCTGACCCCTTCAGAAACACAGCGTCACCGGTCACAGATGCTGAAGAGATGGGGGCCAGCCCTACCTTAAAGGTGCTGAGAGCAGACAGAGAGAATGTCAGAACTCTGTGACGCCTGCCCATTACATTCTGGCAGCAATGAGCAGCACCATCGAGGTGCAGGAATCAGTAATGTGTCCAGTGAGTGTGAAGCTGGACCAGCACTTTGTTCTGAACGTTACACACTGCACAGGGAAGAGGCCCTGAGACACCTGCCTTTATCTTGTGCAGGAACCAAGGTTTCACATCTGAGTGACACGAACACTGCTCATCATAGCTTGGAGCCAGAGGCAAGGAGCCATTCTTGGGAGTTTATGTACAACAGTGAACATTTTGTACACATGATTAACATCCATGCCCAGACTGTGCAACTACATCCTCTTAATATTCCTAACCCTGCCGCTATGTCTTGGTGCTCCCCAGACATCCACAGCAGAGGCAGAGGCAGCTGCTGACTGCTACACCCTGTCTGTGATGACCTTGGTGGGTGTCCTCTGGAGGGCTGAGAACTAGAGAGCTCTGGCCTGCTTTGGGTGTCCTGCTGTGGGCCAGGTGCACCCTCCTCAGCCTGTGAAGCTGGAGACGATGGGGTCTGCCAGACATTACTGGTCTCACCTGGGAGGGATGACCCCGGGGTGTTGATCTGCTGATCCTCCTCCCTATGGGTGCCCGACATCTCTTGGCTGATTCCTTGAGGGGAAAGGGAAGCTGGAATGAGATCCAGCTGCCCCATACCCCTCTCGTTTGATGTTGTTGGAGGCCAACTATGGCATCAGCGATGGAGATCAGCCCGCGGTGTCCTGGATCAAGGTCTCCATGGCTCCTGCTATCCAGTCAGTGTTGATCTCGGTGCTTTGGCATGCTGGCACTATCCTGTCAGACTGAAGGAGGACAGACTCCTCCGCCATCCCTTGCAATCTGAGGAGTGCACCAGATGTTCCTTCCTGATGTTCCCATGTTTGCCTTTGCAGCTCCACCAACTGATTGAGGACCAAGTCTGGAGGCTCATCATCTGACTCGGATTCAGCAGGTTCCTTACCTCCAGCACTCCTCCAAGTGCTAGCGACCAAGGCTGTCCCTGCCTCCGACTGCTGTGGAACTGACCGTGCGCTGTGTTCACCAGATTGTGATCGCTAAGCTGCTCTACGTCTAGGTCCCACTGAGGTGCTGAGAGTGTGGGTGAGCACCATGACGGGACTTCAATGTTGCTGCCCTCAGGGCCCTCATCCGAGGTGCTGTTGGCGCTGGGGTTGGGGTCACTGTCGCCTGAGGGAGACGTGTCAGATGCGCCAAGGGGAGAAAGTGGGGATTATTAGCGCTTGGCAGCTGCGTCACACACAGAACAGTGGACTCAGAGCAGCATGGAGAGAGGGATGATCTGGTGCAGGATACTCACGTTGATGCTTGCCGCTGACCTCACCGTCACCACAGGAACGGTCCACCTCCTCTCCGGCCAGCTCCAACACACAACCCTCGAACGGAGTGAGGAGTTGAATGTCCAGCACTCCACCTCACCCCACTCCTTTGGGTCTGGGACTTCTCCTGTTGATAGTGCAGGATCTGGCCTTGCATAAAGACAGATGGAGCGAGGGTGAGCAAGGCACATGCCAGGCTTAATGAGGAGGCTGCAAGGCCTGCCCATGTGCTGAGTGGAGCCATGGACAGGATGAGGAGGCAGTGCCCAGAGGAGATGAGGCCAGATGGAGATGTGAGGGTGTGTGTGAGAGAGTGAGTGGTGATATCCCTTGAGCTGGCAGTGAGTGAGATGCCAGTGAATGTGCAATGGGCTTGTGAGTGTGTGAATTTAGAGTGATGAAATGGTTGCTTTACCCTGGCGGCACAGACGAGATCATTCAACTGTTTTCTACACTGGATGGCCGACCTCTTGTGAGCAGCATTGGCACTGACCACCTCTGGCACCACCTCCCAAGCCGGAGTGGTGAGACTGATGGACCTCCTGCAGTCAAAGCAGGGGTAGAGGACTTCATGGTGGGTCTCCACGATGTCCAGAAGGTTTCCCAGGGATGTGTCACTGAATAGGGGGGCTGCACTCTTCTTGGCTTTTGGGGCCATGTCTTTACCAGAGTAGTCCTGGGCTACAAGCATTGAGAAGTGTGTGTGCGGCTGCAGTTTAAACATGGCGCCCTGCGTGAGGAAGCGGTGAGGTAACAGCATGGCGGGCCAATCGGAGGCTGCCAGCCAGCGTTCCAGTGTGTTCCTTGCGAATGCATTATTAATGAGGCAGGAAGCATTGGTAAGGGGAGATGATATGGCACCAAAATCCCCCATCGTGGTCGGCAGGTAAAATGTTGTTTCTCACGCCCGCTACCGCACTCAGTGCAAATCTGGGACCATTCCACCCAGGGAGGTAGCATGCAGGTGCGCCAAGAAATTTGAAAGGCAAAGGCATGTCAGTCTTTATTGCAAAAGGATTGGGAGGTAAAGAGAAGGAAATTTTGCTACAATTGTATGGGGTTTTGGTGAGACCACACATGGAGTGTTATGTGCAGTTTTGATCCCCGTACTTTCAGAAAGATACACTTGCCTTAAAGGTGCTACAATGAAAGTTCAATAGACTAGATCCTAGGGTGAGAGGGTCGTCCTAAAAGGAGTAACTTGGGCCTATACTCTCTGGAGAAATGAGAGGATCTGATTCAAACATACAGAGTTGTAAAGGGGCTTGACCGGCGAGGCACTGAAATGTCATTTCTCCTGGCTGGGGCGTTTAGAACAGGAGGGCACAGTCTCCTGAAAAGCCAAGGGGTTGATTGTTTAGGACTGTGATAGGGAGAAATTTGTTCCCTCAGATGGTTGTGAATCTTTGGCATTCTCTACCCTGGAGGGTTGTGAATGCTCCAACGTTGAATATATTTAAGGCTGACGCAGATAGATTTTAGTCTCTCAGGGAATCGATGGATATGGGAATGGGAAGGAAAGTGGAGCTGAGGCAGATCAGCCATTATTGTTCTGAACAGTGGGGCAGGCTTGAAGGGCCATATGGTCTTCTCTTACTCCTATTTCCTACATCATTAGCAGAATAACTGATGCCTTTTTTTGAATATAGTGTCCAGATGCTTAAACTACCACATGTACTTCTCCGGAACAGCAATAACGTGTTCACCAGAAAGACTGCTCACCTCAACCCTGCAATTAGAGTGGGAGATGTGTCCTCTAGGAGGAAAACTGGTGCGGGGGAGATTGGTGAATCTGCGTAAAGTTTCCATTAAGCAATCAAGGAGGATCTAGAATAAGATCGATAGGAGCATTATTTTTCTCCTGTTAGTTATTTCCAGTGAGACGCAAAAATAGAATATCCTTCTCCTGTCACAAAGAGAGAGGAACTATATCAGCAAAAGGAGCTGAGCTGTTAGCCTTTTCTCTTTTGCAAGCCTTGTTAAGGAATACAAATCTAGAGCTCAACAAGGGGATGCATTATAGTTAAAATTAAAGACATTAGCATTTACCATTAGCTCCCCTTAAATGACCATCCTTTGCGCTTTCTTCTTAAAGGGTTTGCCATATACGGCAAATTTAATCCTGTAATGGCCCTGTGATCACTGAAGTGCCACGGTTTCATTAGACGTAAATCAATTGTGTAACAAAACCTGAGCGGAAACAAATACACTCTGAAGCCAACCTGCTTGAACCATCCATTAACATATGACAGGGTTTTATTTGCATATTAGAATAGGCCCGGGCTCTCTGGGGACAGGTTAACCCTGGTGATAGCCGCACTGCTAATGAGATTTAATTTCTTAATCCAATAAATAAATTGGCCTGGCTGTGTACAATGCTGACCTGCCAGGGATGGGCTGAACCAGGTTTAATTTCTACCACATTCCACGCAGGAGGCTTGACTGCTGCCTAGGTACAGTTTACTGTTGTTGGGTAAGGGACTCATTTACTTTAAACTTTAATTTGTTGATCAGGATACTCAGGAAGTGGGTGTTCAATGCGATAGGCTTCTTTGCAGAAGGTCAGCAATTTCATTCAAGGTACCCTCCATAAACCTAAAAATGATTTTGTACAGTATTTGACAGATCAATGTCCCCCAACTCCACAAAGATGCGCAAGATAAAACATCAACTAAAAATGTACATGAAAGCTAAAGCAGGGGCAACCAGTAAGGATTCCTCCTTCAATTACGAATTGTTGATGCTTGTGTATGGGAGGAAATTGGGCATTAGTCAGAGCCGGAACCTCAGTGCTGCCCCAGAATCGAACAGTTCAGACTTGCCGCTTGACAGAGGTCACTACTCTTGTGTGTCAGTAAACCTCTAGGCACCCATTTTAATTCCCCACCCTTGTCCGAAGGGAAAGTGTCAGGCAAGGGGTTAAAACCATGAAAATCGAGATCCGGTCTCCAATCCACCAGGTTTCCAGCTGCCATAATATTTACAGAGTACTTCATTCCCTGGGCGAAACCCCCATTAAGGGTGACGTGGGCCTTAAGATCTCAGAGTTGCTGCCTGGTGATGTTATTGGTGCCGATGTATTTAAAGAAAGAGCTGTATTTATATTGTGCTTTTCACAACCACCATATATCCCAGAGTGCTTTACAGCCAATGAAGTGCTTATTGAAGTGCAGTCGCTGTTGTAATGCAGGAAACACAGCCACCAATTTGCACACAGCAAGCTCCAAAAAAAAGAAATGCGCAAACGACCAGGTCCTCTGTTTTTTGAGATGTTGATCGAGGGATAAATGTTGGCCGGGACACCAGGGAGAACTCTCCCCTACTCTTCTTCAACGTAATGCTGTGGGATCTTTTACACCCACTTGAGCAGGCAGATGGGGCCTCAGTTTAACATTTCATCCCAAACACAGCACAGAGCTCCCTCAGTACTGCCCTGGAGTATCAACCTGGGCTTTTGTGCTCAAGCGCTCGAGTGGCATTTGAACCCAAAACTTTATGATTCAGAGGTGAGAGTGCTGTCCACTGAGTCACATCCAGCAAAGTACATTCCAATATGCATTTAACCTCCATGCAACTGGGTTCCCACATAGTCTGATCCTCAGGTGCAGGTACAAAAAATTCTCAGGTGTATTTGAAAATTTTGGCTCTCTTTGAGTTACTTGTGGGTCAGGAGTGCTCCCCCCAAGGCCCTCATAGAATCCTTGGCCATCCTCCTTGTGCAGGCATTTTCCACAATCTTCAACAAAGTCTTAGCTTCACCGAGCACTGAAAAAATCCCAGCCTCCTTCTCCCTCTGCCATTCAGGACAATCTCCTTCAGCCACCGACTCCTGGTGATTCTCACAGTCTTTGGCAGCAGCCAGATTTACACTCCTGCCCAGCCGGAACGTTGCCAGTCCCAGCGACTCTAGAAATATCTATTCCACTGTCCTGCCGCTAGGGTTGGCACGGATGCCATGTCTCTGACTTCCTGCTTCCTAGTTCCTACACAGCCCTCGTGGAAAATTAAGGTCCTGGTGCCAGTGAATCTGTACCATCTTACGAGTCCATCACCTTCAGAACAAAAAGGGTTAAAAATGGATTATTGTTAGTGGGAACCTCTTCAATGGTTTGATTAAGGGAGATGTGTTCAAATAAAATGCTTTGCGAGTTAATAACTCCAAGTTACTCAGTGACGTTACTAGAACAAATGATATGGATCGAATTTTTAAAACGTCAAACATTACGAAATGTTTATGAATGACTAAAGGTGCGAATTGATGCAACCTACACAGCATATGGTGCTGCACTAACTCATAATTTTCACCATTTCATGATGCAAAATTATGAGTTAGTACAACACCGTATGCCATAAAGTAGTTTGCATCGATTTGCACCTTTAGTCATTTGTAAACACATTCTCAGCTGTGCTTTAAGAGGCCCACTTGGTCTTTAAATCAAATATCGATGAGGCCGCATGTCCCTCACAAGTACTCTTCATCAATGAATCAAAGACTGTGACAAAAGGACTCTCACTTAAAAGAATCAACTGTATCTAAGCAGTGGCAATGCCTCCCCAATGGAATGTAGTTGAAAATAATCTGCTGATAAGTAAGGCTTCTTGGATTGCCCTTGGAGCAGCAAAGAGGACAGGCGCTTCCCTACAGGGAGGGAAGGTTCTCCAGAGCACTTGTACACACAACTCTTAGTGGCAAGCTTCAAAAGCACTGCGTGAGTCCTTGGGAACAGTTTGCTTGCTCACTCACTCCATCAGTGTGTGAAGGAGGAAACCCCAAGGAAGAGGGAGGGGAGCAAATGCATTTTTTTTTATATAGAAAGAGCAATATATCCTCAAAACAAAAATTCCTGTAGAAACAGCTCAGGAAAAGATTTGGATTGGGCGTTTCCTCCAGTGGCCTCATATTAAGAATTCTTTTGGTTAAAAATGCCTCCTGCTGGAGCTGGTACATGCTTAGCACTTCCTTATTTGCAGAGCACTGTGCGAACTTACCCCTTCCACTGTTGCTTGACAAGGATAGTGCCATAGGTCAGTAGACTCCTAAATTTTAATTTCAACCAGTGCTGCATCAGTTACATAGAAACCGATTTCTCCAGGCCTGCTTCTGTCAAACAGAAATTGGGCAAAACCTTCACTTGTGCAGGTAGAAAGCATTCACTGATTTAGAAAAATTACACTGTGCCAAGCCAAGTCAAACTGATTAGGTGTAAACTTGCGGCTGGGTGCAGGTGTCCTAGTTCCATTCAGACACAGGGTTGCTCATGCAACTCACATGTGGAATTTTGATTAGGGAATGTTAAATGATTCCCAGTGTTTTATGGGTTTGTGCTGGATGGGGTTAAAGTCCAAATGAAATGAATTTCACAAGATTCAACAATTAACTTATAAGCATCGCCCTTCAAAGCACAGTGGAGTGTAAGACAAGGTGCTGCATTGTTCTTTCAGTTATAACATGTTCGGATGAACATTGTAGCACCTGGTTTCCAAAATGGAAAATTCCACTCGAAGTGCGGTGGTGGGTGGGTGGGTTTTGCGACGCCTATCCTGCTGGTTGGAAATCATGTCCAATTCTGCGCTTGCAGAATTAATTACGCCCAGGCGAGTGTCATCCCAAACCGGCTGGTGGGTCGGGAGCTGATTTGCCTGCCCTGTCCCGAACTGGCTGGTTTGAAGGCCTGGGCGCCATACTTAAACTCCAGCCAGGCGCACGCACCTCGCTGTCTCCAGCCCACCTGGATCCAGGACACGCACAGTGACGTCTCCCACCCAGGAGGAAAAGGCTGCGAGCGAAAATAAGGTGGCAGTGCCCCGCCTCAGCCATGATGCCCTCCAGGCCTTGATAAGAGGCGTGTGGGCTGATAGGGACGTGCCCTATTCCACAGAGCACACCGGCCGGTCGCTTCGCCTGAAACACCATGCAGTGTAGGAAGAAGCTGAATGATCTCACCTGAACTGCCAGGGTGAAGTCATCCTTCAGCTCCCTCCAGTATCAAACTCTCACTGAGGCATCACGTAATCCAATGGCTCCTCTCTTCAGGGATCTCACACAACCAATAGCAGGGGAGACACATCACCGCTGACTGCCTCATGGAAATTTTCACATCACCACCATCCCGTCTATCATGCTGCGTTCACTCCAATCTCAGCCTCTTGTGGGGGGACATGCATCTTTCCCAACCTTAGCTCCATCCCTTCTCTCACCACCTGCCTTCCTGTTGTCTTCATCCAGGGCAAGATTGCCCACAACAGGCGTGAGAAAGTGCAGACCTGGGGAGGGACAGCCGACATCCTGATGCCTGTGGGATTTGAGGAGGATGCCTCCGAGGTTGATGCAAAAGACAGGGATCGCTTCCGGGGGACAGGAGGGATCAGATTATCTCAGCGCCCTAGTATGGGTCACACCTCCATCAGTTCGTCACACCCTGACTATCACACTGAGTGACCTGCACAATCATCAACTAAAATGCCCTTCTCTTTCTCATAGGCACCAGCGGGTTGAGGCCCACCATAAGTCCCAGCCCCCAGGCCACATTCGGAGAGGAAGCTGAGGGAGAACCATCACATCGCTCACCCGCACCCTCCACCAGCGCAGGGGCACAGGCCTCCCTGGGGCGTAGTCCTCGATTAGGCTCAGACTCACCGGCTGACACACCCCCCCGCAGCAGCCAGAGGCAGGGGCAGCCCAGGCCTCTAGCGCTCGGAGGGCTGCCGCGGGCCAGCCGCTTGCTCTGTCCGAGTCGGATGATGAGGAGCAGCCGCCAACTCAAATGCTGAAGACGCAACAACAGGCGGCAGCGGACCCTCAGGCAGAGATTCGGCAGTCGCTCAGCAGGGTGGAGTGGAGTATGGAGGAATCTGTCCGCATCCCGTCTGATGTCATGGCCCTAACATGCGAGAGCCTCAGGGTAACCTGGCCAAGGGTAGCACCCACCATCGTCACCTTGGTCCAGAAAGCTTTGCTGGATTTGTGCTTGGCCCTGGACTCCATGGCCACACAAACCAGTGGGCACCATCAATGTGTAGGTGAGAGGCAGACGAGGCACCTTGACCTCCCTCCAGGTGCTCCTTCTACTCCAGGAGTCAGGATGGGGCCTTCAAGCACCCACGGAAAGGACCAGCATCAGCTGGACACCCTGAGGGTCTTCTCTCAGGACACTCCAAAGTCATCTAGCCACTCAGAATCCACTCTGCCCGCAACCCCATACACTCCAGCAGCTCAGGCCAGGAGGGTACATCTGCCTCCAGGCTGTGGGCCAACAGAGGAAGCCCAACAAGGTCACCTCAGACATCAGGAGCTAGCAGTCAGCTCCGCTGCAGATGACAGGGCTGTACACAGGCAGTGGCAGAGTTAGGAAAATGAAGAAATATCGATTTCACTTTGGTTTTACAGAGTTGCTACTGCTGCGAAAATATTGCACTTTTGTAAATATATCTGATGTTTATGCAAATGACTTGGTCATTTGGAGGCGTTGTGATTATGTACATTTGAATCCCTTTGTTTTGAGGTTTAGCCATCCTGGGTGAGATTCACATTCCTGTAATGTCAACCTCACTGAAAGTAGTTTCTGCACCCTTGTGTGATGTCAGGGAGATGTTTTTAAATCCTTATTGTACGTGTGTGTTTAAAGCACATGTAACCCTTCTTCCCCACGACACCCATTGTGTGAGGGCAGCTCAGCAGCCTTGAGGGAGTTGAATCTCCTCAGTGGTAGGCAAGATATGGACGGGAGGAGGAGATTCCCAACCATCTAACTAGCTGCTGCAGTTTCTCACTGACTGATACAAGTTATGTTTCACAGCGCTCTCGTCGTTGAGTAGACTCTCACTTCCCAGAGCCAGTGCATACAGGGTATAGCCCTGATCTTCTTAGAAATCATGGCCTGGTGAATCTTGAGACTAGAAGGTGCTAGTGTGAATGCTGAACTTGTTCTCAATGTGACTGGATGGACATCCCTTTCAATGGAATGGAAATGCATTCAGGGCCAGGAGAAACATGGCCTCCACCTTTACTCCTCAGGGAATCTGGCAGCTATTGCAGTGTCACAGGCACCTCTCTCACGATTTGCTTCTTCTGTTGCGTTATCATGTTCAAACTGACCCTCATCACCCTTGTGAGGTTCCTGGGCCTGCTGATCTTCATCCTCCAAGGAGCTCTCACGCTCCTACATTTCACCCTCTAGCAAGAGATCACCTCTTTGCAGTGCCACGTTGTGAAGTTTGCAACACACAGCGATGATGCATGCTGCAGTGTGCCACCTGAGCGGTCCAAACACCTGAAGTGCATCTTCAGAATGCCTGTGGTGCCTGTGGAGCTGTGAGCTACGTTCTACCTCTCCTCCAGATGACTTTGAGGGCGATGCCCCAATGTCATCAGCCAACGTTTCAGTGGGTACCCCTTATCCCCAAGCAGCCATCCCTGCAGACGTTCGGGCCCTCCGAAAGCCTCAGGCACCTGGGAGTGGCTCAAGATATATGTGTCATGGCAACTCCCAGGGTACCTGGCCCAAACATACCTTATGTGCTTCCAGTGATCACACACCAGTTGAGCATTGAGCAAATGGTAGCCTTTGTGGTTAATAAGCATTAATGGCTTCTGCCATGGAACCCTTAAAGCCACATGGCAACAGTTGATTGTACCCTGCACTCTCGGGAAGCCTGAGATAGCTGTGAAGCTGTGGAGTCTCACAGCCTAGCTATCTTTGTCCAGAAAGAACTTCACACAGGGATGTGCCTTGCTGCGTAGGGCATCTGTAACCTCCTTTAGCATCTATGTGTTGTCCCCTGTGGATCCCTGGAATGACCAACAGGCAAAGAAATTGAGTGCAGCGGGTCAGCTTTAAACCCATTGGCCTCCCACTCCATGGGATGTTGGGTCTTCACAAAGAATGTGGCAGGTGTGATCTACCAGAGCTCAGGAAAAGCACAGATGTGCTCTCTCATGCATCTGTCTTCTTCAGTCTACCTTAAGCCTGCTGAGTCGCTGCCATTGCCTGGATCTCTCCTCCTGACCCTCTCGTTCTTGCTCTGGCTCCCCTTAACCCTGAACCTCAGGCGGTGCCTCCTCCTGGAGCTGTGATCAGCACCGCCCCTCTCTCCTTCACCTCCTCCATTGCTTTTGGATCCTCAAAAAGGGCGGCTCTGAGCCCTGGATCCATATTTGCTCAAACCTTCTCTGTAAAAGGAAAGGTTGGACACAGTAACGATCATCAGGTCAACCTTGTGAAGCTCACAATCTGTCTCCAATAGCAACTGAAATGGTTTATAGTTGTTCCTGCCCCACTTGTGTTGTTGCTGATACAGCCTTGTGCCTGAGACGCTGCCACACCCATTGAGGTGACCAAGACACTGTCCCTGAGGCTTGACATCTAAATCCCTCTGTGGTTGGAGAAGGTTTGAATGACATGCACTACCTGACCTAGCTCAGTGCTCCAATCTCTGATCTGGCATATTAATTAACAGTAAATTGCAAATGATTAGTAACTGGATGCCCTTTGGCCCATTATGAAAGCCAATCCTGGAAAGCACATGGCAGCCCTCCATTGGTGGGATGCTACATTGCCTCCTTGGTGGTTGACTGAATTCCCAAATTTCATATTCCTATGTGTTATTGTTGAGATGCAGTGGCTGTGATGTAAAGTTACAGGTTCCTACACATCCCTGTTACAGCGCTGAAAAATGCTACCTTCACAAAGAGGTCTCCCCCTTTCTCTCAACTGAGACTGCAGTTTACTCTTGTGGCACCAGCAAGTTAGACAGCAGCCCCCAGAAAGGGCCCCTTAGCTCAGCAGTGCACTCCTGCCACACTGCCTTTGGGCCCTCCCATTCAGATTCACTACTACTTTTGATTTAGAACTGCAGCACAACTCCGATACAGCAAGATGGTGGTTATGTACCACTATTACGAGACCAGCTTCAATGCTCCTTCTCTCACTGTCCACATCCCAGGTATCTACCTGGAACCTCACAATGTGAAGGTGGTATTCACCCCTGTTATTCTCCAGCCTCCTCCAGTAATACTGGATCCCACGGTTGTTGTGGTGGACATTCCTCCTCTCCCCCACTGAGCCCATCATTACTGACGTTCCCATGCCCCATGTGGACCTCTACCCTCCCCATCTGGAGGCTATTTGCATGGTCACCTACTGAAGAGAACCCCCACTCTCTCCCCCCCAGCTTCACATACCCCCTCCCTCCTTTTATTATATATTCCCCAAATACAGGCTGCGGATGCATCACCGTACCATCTGCAGCAGCACAGGGACACACAAGCCCCCGGACCGTGACTATGAAACAGCCCTGTACACCAAGCTGTACATTATTCCTATCCTACACAGCCCTTGCCCCTCCCAGGAGCTGGAGTACACCGTGTTCAACATGAATACTCCTGCATCATGGCCCATCTCCGTGCAACCCATCCCTCTCGTTTCACACTAACAAACCCACTCCCCCTATCCTATTCCAGTGTCTGCGTGCATCCCCTCCCATTGGTACATGTGGTATATTCCATTCACCCCCCTGTTTGTCAGCATTGCAGTTTCCTTGTCAGAGTCCAGCTTCCCACCCCTTGGTCTCTCCTCTGCATGGCATCATCCCCCCTCCTCCATCCCCACCCCCACCCCCGCCCCCACCCCCATGCAAAGCCTTCCTGCCCCTCTGCCTTCTGTCATGACCCCTTTGTCCCTAACCCCCTTCCAAAGCTGCCCTTCCCCTTTGTCTCCATGTGTTCCCATTCCAAACGCCCTCCCCATCCCCACCGAAATGCTGGCCATTGAATGCTCAGCCCTTTATGAGCTATGCCGTACACTGGTGCCCTCATGGACGGAGGTGGCACCCACTTGGACCATGCCAGCCACACGACACCCCGGTCACAACGCTGGTCTTTGTCTGAATGTTGAATCCTGCCTCAGTACTGCTGGGTATGGAGACAGCCGCCAGGAGCAGACCAACCCTACAGCCCCAGCACTGGCATCACGGCGAGACTGGCACGGCGCTGTGCCAGGCAGGCCTATCTATGCTGTGCTCACCTCAAAGTCACGGGTGGAGAGGCCTAACCCGCATCCAGTGAGATTCAGGCCGCCGGGTGACTCGAAGTTGGAGGGCAGCACGCGATTCTGGCATGACGCTAACTTAATGGGCACTCATGAGGTGGTAATGAACGCAAATGGCATCCACGCCACTGCTCAGCAGGACACCCAGCCCACCTTCAGGAGAGCTGCAAACTATTCTCACCATGGCGGGTTTCTGAGTTTTTGGCTCCCACCCGCCACAAACCCCCTGCAGGCAAGATGGGAAAATTCCGCCCATTGTAAGCCGATTTTCATCGTATACTTTCTATCTGGTTTAAAATGAATAAAGGCTATAGACAACCTAGGACTTGGTCCCAGTGAGGGCAGCAGGTGTTTAGCTATTTCTCACTCCTTTCATTGCTTCTTCAGTTCTCTGTATTTCATTGTCCCATTCCCCCAGTTTCTCCACGTGTTCCGATGAAGCAACCTCCCATTCCAGTGCCTTCCGACATGTCTTCCTTTTTCCTCAACTGAGGATTTCCACCCAGCTTGGGAGACAGGTCCCTCCGTCTCCAATCAATTCCATACTGTCTTCGCTCTTATCCCATCCTCCGAGAACCATGATAGGGTTCCACTTGTCCTCACCTTGGACATCACCAGCCTCCATATTCAACAGATGACCCTCCGCCATTTCCACTAGCTCCAGCTTGATGTAACCACCAAACACATTTCCCTGTGCCCTCCCCTTTCAGCATTCTGTAGGGGCTGATCCCCCCCCCCCCCCCACCTCCGACTCCCTAGTCCACTCCACGGTCACCCCTAACACCTACAGCACCTTTTCCCCTCCCCTCTCACTGTCCAAGGCCCCAAACACTCCTTCCACGTGAAATGCTAATTTACTTGTGCTTCTTTTAATTTCATCTCCTGTATTTGCTACTCATGATGTTGTCTCCTCTACCATGGGGCCATCAAACACAGACTTAGTGACCACTTCACAGAACACCTCCGTTCAGTCCACAAGCCCGACCCTGAGCATCCGGCTGCTTGTCAGTTTAATTCTGCACCTTGATAGCACGCTGACCTCTCTGTCCTTGGCCTGCTCCAGTGAAACTCAAGGCAAGCTCAAGAAACAGTACCTTATCTTTTGACTCAGCATACAGCCTTCTGGACTAAACATTTAGTTCAACTACTTTAGATCATAATCCCCGCCTCCATTTTGTTCTTTTTCTTGTTTTGTTGGGTCAGTCTTTGTCTTAGTTCTTTCTTTATCCCTTCATGTTGCATTCAAATTGTTTTTTTGTAGTAATTCATGCTTCACTTGGACCCAGTCTTTGCTCCATCACTATATTCATTCCCAGCCTCTTTGATTGTTGCATCATGAAATCTTTTGCTATTCAATCTCTCCTGCCCTCCGTCCTTACACAGACCGTCTCCTTTACACAGACCGTCTCCTTTACACAGACCGTCTCCTTTACACAGACCGTCTCCTTTGCTCCTTTTGGCCCCTCCCCTTCCACTAGCTTCAAAACTCTTACATTTCTATCTTCCTTCAGTTCTAAAGAAAGGTTACTGACCTGAAAGGTTAACCTGTTTCTCGCCACAGTTGCTACCTGACCTACTGAGTTTGTCCAGCTTTTTTTGTTTGTATTTCAGGTTCCGGGCATTGTACTTTTTTGTCACGTTGCCATGGTTTTTGCAAATCAGTCGGTTTTCCACTTTCTCCCCTGATTCTGTTTATGTTATATTGTGAGTGAGTTTTGTACGCTAGCCATCTGTTAGTATTCGGGCTCGGTTTAAGGAAGTTTCTCCTGATTTAGCTCCGCTGAATAAATTATGTTTTCTGGATA
This sequence comes from Isurus oxyrinchus, assembly GCA_026770705.1. Classification (NCBI taxonomy): domain Eukaryota; kingdom Metazoa; phylum Chordata; class Chondrichthyes; order Lamniformes; family Lamnidae; genus Isurus; species Isurus oxyrinchus. The sequence goes on from JANJGN010000017.1 coordinate 113,430,350, forward strand.
GACTAAAATTCATCGTGCAGTAGCCTACACTAAAATGAGGCAGTAAGGTGACTGGTTTGACACATCTAGTGCTGCTGGAAACAATGCAAATGGAGCACATCTCCCCAACATCACTTACCATGGTAGTAACAGTGAGACCTTTGTGTCAGTAAGTACATCCGGTAAAACTTAAACTTAGAACCAAATGGTAGGTGAAAAGTGGGTGGTATGGTGGTGCCGTGGTTAGCGCTGCTTCCTCACAGCTCCAGGGACCTAGGTTCGATCCTGACCTCAGGTGTCTGTCTGTGTGGAGTTTGCACATTCTCCCTGTGCCTGTGTGGGTTTCCACAGTCCAAAGATGTGCTGGTTATGGCAAATTGTCTCCCAGTGCATGTGTGAGCATATCAACTGGCATCCTGTTCTGGGTGTACCCTACCCAGTGTCCATTGCCTGTTGGAATAGCCTCTGACTCTTTGCGATTCCTACAATTTGAATTGGATGAAGCAGTTCTGGAAGAGTGAGTGGTATTGAAAGACTAGGTCCACCATGCAGGGTACCACCAACATTGAAAAAATGTATGCTGAACCAGGAGATAGTGATTAAGATGACAGCAAATGTGTTTTAAAGGACTGAGGATGTGAGACGATCCACAAATAATGAATTAAGCAGAAGCAGAAAACTCTACAACTGATTTCGACAGTTAGACAACAAAACTCATATTTCTCAGCATTTTACTTGCACGAAGAGGATTTTATTTTCTTCCCTTCTAACTGGAAGGTATTCCTGAAGGCTGAGATCTATGGGTGTCATTCACTCATGGTACATCTGCGGTCCATTCTCTTATAGTTCCTTCCGAGAAAAGTAACCGCCCCAACCACGCCAGTCAGAAGGCTATTCCAGAAAGGGTGCATCACAGTCAGACCAGGACGTACTTCCCTGATCCCAACATAGTGGCATTGAAGTCACTTGAAGCCCAGGAGTTCTTTCCCCAAAATCAACCAGCCAAGCACACAAAGAGGGTGGAACCTGGAGCCACCTTTACCTGTATTGCTGAGTTACCATTTTAACTAAAGAGCCTATCGCACTCATCTGTCTGATTCACTGGTTTCCCCCATAAGTTACTTATCCTGTCCGTATTCTATACAGGGGCCCTGTGAGTCCATTTCCAATCGGAAAAGGTACAGAAACAAAATCAGCAACAGAGCAGCAAAAAGTGGCTGCACTGAAACTTTTCGTCCCTGGATTCTCGAAATACCTGCTCCTGCAGATCGAAATGGTGTTACAGAAATAACAGTGACTCATACAGAATGCTGGAGCCTTGGTTGCACCTAGAACTCCTTCTGCTTGTTCTTCCTAACCTTTGGTCTTCAAGTGCTGCTTTTCTCAGTAACCTATTAATACCGATCTGAAAAAATATTTGTGAGGAAATACTGTTTTTTTTAAATAAAACCACAATTTATATGCTTTCATTTAAAAAAGTGTCAGTTGTGCAGAGGATAATTTATCACCTTGCTGTTGGCAGGTGCAGTGGAATTCTGCAGAGTGGAAACTGTTTTATTCTGTAATAACCAGAGCCCTGAGTGGAGGCGGAGATGAAGGAATAATTGGAAATAAAACTTCATGAAGCAGAAAATAAAAAGGAGATTAAACAGATGTGCATGTTTTAAGGATCATTGGTTTTGTCCTTTTGCAAATCACTGTATTTTAAGCCAAGCCTCCTGTTCATTTACATTAACTTAAAGCTGTACCACTTCAGAGCAGCAATAACCACTAATCCAGTGATTATACAGTGTTTGATGTGGATGTTAAACATGGTATATTTGAAAATATATTTATTTTAATTTCATGTAACATGCAAACTTACCTTTGTTCCCATAAGGAGTAAGTAACAGGCTACCCACTTAATACAAAACAAATCAAATCAAAACCAGGGTCATGTCCAAACCAATATTTGTATTTAAATATGTAATATTGCAGCAAGCAGTAAGCTGGCGAAAATGGAAAGCTTAGATAGTCTTTGTGGGGCACTGGGTCTGAGCTGTGAGAAATTCCGGCAGGATATTAAGTTGAAAGAGTAACCATGTTGTCTTACAAAGAATGAAAACAAAAGAATTGCATTCATTCTGAGGGATACAGATTCCAACTCAAGCCATTACGCACAGTAAATGGCACAGCCCCTGCTCACTTGCTATCAAGTCCGAGAGGTTAATGGGCGCATCCAGGAGGACCTCACGCACCTGCCCTTTCCGTGCCTAACTTGGAAAACTGCCAAACAATGAGAGGAAAATACATTTTAAATTGGGCCAAAAATTGAAATATTCTATTTGGAGGTTAGAATCCAAGTTGGGATAAGAGAAGGATACTCGCTACATTCATTCCACAATGGCTGCCTTTGCTGAAAAACCTCATAAGAAATCTAAGCCATGTATGCTTTGAAGGAAAGGGCTGACCACCAGATGAGATAACTCACCCTATGATGGTAGTAACCAGAGGCCAGTGAGTGGGTAAAGGAAGATAACCTGAGTCTGCAATTTCTAAAGTCACCAAACCAGCTCCCTTGCCCATTTTTAAATGATATCAGAGATAAGGTCAACTAAACTGGAAAAACTCTAGCTGTGCAGTCAAAAGCCATGGGTTGGGTTTGACGAACGTGGTTGTACCCACTCATTTTTGTACCAGCGATTGTCATCTGTCTGGTGTGAGCACTGCTGGAACAAAATGAGAAATAAATTGTCACTGGCCATAATTATCAAATCAAAAAGAAGGTAGATAGATTTCCCAGAGAGGAGAATACAGCAACTTTTGTACCCACTTCCTTTTCGGAAGAGGTTGAATTGTGCTGCAGTTTAGTGCGGTGATCGGTCAAGAACCTTACCCAAGTGGCCATTCTTTGTGAGAAAGATTTGACAGTGAGAATAGACTGGCAACTCAACCATAGAGACATCACAGCTAAATCAGATCTTGTCCTCAACAGAGATGCACAGGTTTTCACTTTTCAGCAGGAATAATAGCACAGTGATCAGGGATTCTGGTCCCCAGCCAATTTCCCTTCCTTTTCTGGGCCAGTGGGAACTTAACCTAACTGCAGTCTGCAACTGCTACCTGAAATTAGTTAATTTAGTAAGGCAACGGTATCTTTCAATACAAGAATACAAGAAACAGGAACAGAAGTAGACCATCTGGCCTGTCAAGCCTGCTCCGACATTCAATATGATCGAGGCTGACCTTTGGTTTCAACTCCAGTTTCCTGCCTGCTCCCTGCATCCCTTGATTCCCTGAGAAACCAAAACCTGTCTGTCCCAGCCTCAAATGTAACCAGCGATGGAGCATCCACAACCCTCTGGGGTAAGAATTCCAAAGATTCACAACCCACTGAGTGAAGTAACTCTCCTCAACTCAGTCCGAAAAGCGCTGTCCCTTATCCTCAGACTGTGCCCCGTGTTTTAGATTCCCCCTGACCAGAGGACACCATCTCTCAGGACTTACCCTATCAAGCCTCTTCATAGTCTTGAAGGTCTCAATGAGATCACCTCTCATTCTTTTAAACTCCGGAGAAAACAGACCCAATTTACCAAGTCTCTCATTATAGGGAAACCCTCTCATCTAAGGGGCCAATCCAGTGAACCTCCGCTTGCATTCCCACCTTATATTATCAGCAAACTGAGGTACATTACTCTATGGGCAGAATTTTGCCCTTGGTGTGCAGGATTGGCAGGGGTGGGCGGGCTGACTGCTGCCCATGATTGGCAGCGCCCCACGATTTTACGCGAGCCTGCCCAGTGTGACATGCGAGGGGCAGCGCTGAGTGTTGCCTGTGTGTGCCGGAGGGGTTGGTGGGGGGGTGGGGGGGGGGGGGGGGGGGGGGGTGGGTGGGAGCGGGGGGGGGGGGGGGGGGGGGTGGGGGGCGGTGCGGGGAGCAGGCCTGGAGTGATCTTTCCGCTCGTGCGCAGGACAGCGCTGAATAATCTCCCTGAGGCAGCTCCATGCTTCAGGGGGATGAAGAGATATTTTTTAAAACTCATAACGAGCAGAAAGAATTAATGAAACATGCCCCCCCTGATGTTACTCTGTCACTAATACAGACAGGAAATTGCTGATCCTTCAAAATCCTCTTTCCATGCTCAAATATCACCACCAACTCCATGAGCCCTTATCTTGTGCGTGACATCTTATCGAATGCCTTTTGGAAATCCAGGCATACCACATCTACTGGTTCTCCTTCTAGTTACATCCTCAAAACTCTACAGTGAATTTGTCAAACAGGATTTCCGTTTCGTAACCCCCGTTGACTTGTGTTAATTGTGCTACGAGTTGCTAAGTCGCCGTGGCCTGAATTTTCCAGTCAGCCTGTGGAGGCGGTTCCGACACACCGGCTCGTAAACCGACATGCGATGACATCAGGCGTGCGTCCCGACATCATCGCGCAGACCGTTCCGTTCGGCGGGCGCCGGCCAGACTCGGCTGCGCGCCCGCCCCAAGCTGATAGGCCGATTAAGGCCATTAACGAATTAATTAGCGTCATTGTTAACGCTGCCCGTTCAACCTTAAAGTTGGCGGAAAGGACAAGCGGCCGTCACGTTTTTTTAGGAAACCTCATCCACGAGCGGGACGAGGTTCCTAAAACTTTTATCAATCAAATTAGCAAGTTTTGGTGAACTATAAAAACGTGTCCCAGCTCAAGTGAGCCCGTCCGCTGACTGAAAAATTCCGGCCGATGGGCAGAATCTTCCAGTCCTGCCAATGGTGGTGGGGGAAGCTAACTTAGCGTGAGGTCAAATATCGGTTTCCCAACGTCGGGATAAACTTACGGAATTCTGTTCTTGGAACTTTAAAGGCAGGTCGAGCTTCCTGACGGACAATGTCAGGAAAGCCTCCTGCGTGTCACGCTCATTAAGAAGCTACCTCACCAGAATTAACTTCCCCGCCAGTCAGAAATGGGAATATTCACTTTTAGGGCTGAATACAAAAGGTCTGCACTCAGCAAGCTTGGCTTCTTCCACAGTATTCCAGGTGAGAAGAGACTGCTTTCATCTTCCAGGGAACCGCTCAAACTTGACTCACATTAGGTGCCAGAAGGACAGGCTGTGAGCAGGCCAGACACAGGACGCAGGCTAAGGGTGGAAGCGGGGGCTGGGGTGGAAGGGTGGAGTGAAGGATGGAAATCGGAGGGAGGTTAAGGGTGGAAAGGTGGGATAGGGCAGAAGGGTAGAGTGGAGGCTGGGAGTGGAAGGCGAAGGGGGTTAGGGTGGAAGTGTAGAGTGGAGCCTGGACATGGGAGACACATGAAGGAGGAAAGGGCAGGTTAGGGAGGCATAGGGAACAGGGGAAGGGTGGAGCGGAGACTGGATATGGGAGGCAGGCAAAGGGGCGGGGAAGGAAGAAGCTGTCTCCGGTGGGAGGGGAGGCAGCATGGGAATGCAAGGGTGCAGCAACATTTGGATGGAGGAAAAGGTCTCCCTTGTTGGGTCTGGGGGGTCCCGTGGCTGGGTAGTGGGTGGTGGCTTCCTGGCAAGGGTAGTTCAAGAGAGATGGTCCTAGAGGGCAGGGTTGGTGCCATCAACAGTGGGGTCCTGAGGGTTGAACTAAGGGTATTAGGCAGCAGAGGGAACAGTCATAGTCAGAGGGTGGATGGGAGGCGTGTGTGCGGGTTGTGGGTTGAGGTAGGTTGGCAGGTCCAGGATGATCGTCGGGTAGATGAAGTTTTGAAGGGGGGGATCACTGAAGCAGACAAAACTGATGGCTTGGAGAACAGGAGGGATTATGAGGACAGTAACAGGCGTTGGCTGTAAGAGGAGGGAAGACATGTGGAGGTGGATGGTAATAGGTGCAATGGCTACGGGGTGGATCAAGGACAGAGGAATGGTTATATTGGGTGGGCCAAGGATGAAGGGGGAAGTTGGTGGGTAACAGTGGCACAGGAGATGGTTGTGGAGCGACTCTCGAAGCTAACATTTTTCAATTATCAACAATGTGTCCCAGCCAGAAGACAGGAAGAAAAATGTATATCTAAGGCAACCTGGCTACTCCAAGACTTTACCCTGACTAGCCATGACTCAAACCAGAGGAATTTCTAAGCTTCAGAAACCACCAGGGACCTAGCTTTCTTTAAAGAGGCGCTAATGCCCCTGTGACTGCAGAAAACCAAATTCCAAAGAAATGCACTAACGCCCTTCACATTTCTAAGGCAGAACTGGCCAGTGGAGATGATATGTCTTCAAGGACAAGAGAGACGCTGACTCCTCTATTAAACGCCTCAAGATTCCAGACCTGGGGAAACTTATCTTTTGTCCAATACCCAGGAGTAGAAGTGAGAGGTATGTCACATGACCTCCCACGAGCTGCTAGAAACTGTAACATTGCCATGGGAAACTGAGCCCAGTCAGTCTACCGTATCCCTATCTAGCTGGTAGCAGCAGAAAGAGCACGGTCCAGGTGAATTGCTTGACCCTCACCTACACTGTGAGCCACTGAAACATTGGAACCTCCGCATTTGTGCCTTTAATATTAACCCATCCCTATGTGCATTCTCCCACCGTGGAAGTCCCCACTTCTGGGGAACATGATTCACCCTGCAACTGTCAGCCTGCTACCCTCTGAAGGAATACGTCATTGGGCTTTTGATTTTGGACACCTTCTCAAGGGGCAATTAGGGATGGGCAATAAACGCCCACATCCCATGAATGATTAGAAAAAAACTGACGTGAAACCACAACTCTTATTGTTATTGTAGACTTACCTTCTACCCCTCTCCCTTCCTTGTTCCTCTTTTATTGTGAGTGAAGAAAAGGGATGGTCATTGCACAAACCCCTCGCTACATTTTGTGTGCATGTAAATTAAAGCAGCCCTTTTATTTGACCTTATCTTGAGATTGCTGTGCAATTATTAATAGGGGGTTGGATCACTCCAAGCTGAAGGGCCTGGGAAAACACTAATAAAGGGGGGGATTCAGAAACCAAAAACACCTTTCCCTTTAAATGACTCCTTCTCCTCTCCATAACAAATGTAATGCACTTGATGGAAAACTGTGATACCACAAAGCGGGAGGAGAGTCTTCTCAGGTGGATAGAGTTCAGCGTCAGCACAATTATCCTGCTCAGGGTCATACTAATTATCATGAGGCAACTTGATGATAACCATCCCGGGTTTTGTTCTCCTGTCTATGGTGAAGCCCACACGGCAGCAGGTTTGTTCCCGATTCATGGGTCTCAGAACATCGGGATACCAGTAAGGTTTGGAGCTGCTATTCATTCCGTGCCATTTTCCATCTGCTGCTGTCAGAGGCTGGGATGAGGGGAGGAAGGGAGGCGGATACCTCCAAGGGGCACAGCTGGACAGCAGCAAGCTCCGAACTCCAAACCTCCATCCTCCTAGGCGACCGGTCATGCCTGACAAGGACTCACGTGGTTAGTCTTCCTATGCTGCCAATACAATGGTCTCTCTCTCTCTCTCTCTCTCTGGAGTCTCGAGGGGATTGGAGGCAAGCTGAATACTCACAGAGAGAGGGTTCTTGCACACAGCACTCATCAACACAACACAACAATATCAACACGCACAGACACGTATGAACAGGAGAGTTTTAGTTTCACTTTCAAAGGTGAAACCTGGAATTTAGTTTCATTTTCAGTGGAGACAGCAGATCTAAAGCTGTTTGCATTCTAATGAGCTTTACCACTCTTGCGGAGAAGTTAAAGCAAACACAAGAGTAAAAAAACCTGTGCTGTTGCCTAACAACAGAAGTCCAGAGAGGCAGGCCCCACCCACACACTCACAGGCAGAGCAGCTGAAAGGAGTTTGAGTTCAGTTGAAAATGCATGGCAGTGACCAGCAAACTGAAGATAGTGACCCCCCGAGCCTACTCTAGAACGTGGGCCCACCGGGGTAACTATCATCTGTTGGTGGAGGGTGCAGGTGAACCCCATGATGGTGCATCCGCTGAGGCAGCCTCCTCAGAGGTGGGGTTGGAGATGGGGCTATGGCTGGTCTCCCTTGTTGGCCTCCCCCATTTCTTGTCGGTACCTGGAATAGAGAAGAGGAAGATTTAGTGACTGATTAAGCGAGAGCCTTCATGAAATCAGAGTCTCACACTGACAAGTGCAGACTGGAGGCAACCTCACTTGCTTCCTGGAGAGTCTTATCTCACCTTCAGCACAGACACGGTCCTTCACCGCTCCTGCTCCTCAAAAGGGGTGAGGACTCTAATGTCTGGAACTCTGCTTCGGGTCTGTTCTTCTCCTGCAGAAGGATTGGTTGTCGTCCCAATGGATGTATGAGCAGTTGAGGAGCGTATGGAGCTGCAGAGCCTTCCCCAGTAACTGATTAAGAAGCAGGATGTCCGGCAGCTGATATAAATGGCTGGCACCCATTTGGTGTTGGCGTCCCACCTGCTGGTGAGTGCCTCTACCCAGACCCCTGTCTGACATCCCTGTGCATGTGCGCAGTTGGACTGCCTGATGCCCTTATGAGTGTCTGTTTGCACGGACAGTAAACAGAGCACGTACCCAGGCGGAGCGCAGCTGATCACTCATCCTCTCCTGACGTTCCTGGACGTTTCTGCGCTGGGACCCACGCGGGGGTTATAACCTCCGTTGTGACCTCCGTCCAGGCCGCCGTGGTCAGGTGGGAGAGGCCCCCTGCTGTCATCCCGGAGAAACAGCAGCTCCCACCTTTCCTGTGGCCCGGAGGAGAATTTCCAGGGAGGTTTCGCTGGACGGTGGGGCCGCACGTTGTCCTCTTCTCTGGGACATTCTCATTCGGTGCTGAATGGCTGCCAGACTGAAGCTCCTGGTCTGCGGTGAGTCAAAGGCTGGTCAGGATGCCCTTTAAAGATGGCATCAGACCTTTGATCCCATGGGGCAATGGCAACTTCCTGCCCACCACAAGATTTGCTGTGCTCTGTGTGGAATGATTTTTAATAAGCCGATCAGTGTAAGAATGCTGGGTTTGGAAAATCACAACCAGTGCATCCAACATCTCTGTGGTGTAGGTCATCAAATCCTGGGGATTTGTTAGATTTGAGCCCCTTGACATTTTCCAGTATATTTTCTCTGCTGATATTAATTATCTTAACTTCCTCATTCTTATTAGCCCCTAGGTTACCTTAGGGAGGGATCACACAAGGAAAGTTTTAGTGAATTTAAGGGAAACAAGACAGGAATAGAGCAAGATAGCAATAAGGGAAATAAGAGTCAGAGCACAGCAGGAAGGATCAGAATGTACAAATTTAAGTGTGCCAGCAGATAAAGCCAGAGTTTGCAAAAATAATAAAAAGACATAACTAAAGGTTCTTTATCTGAATGTACATAGCATTTGTAACAAATTGGATGTATTTTCTGCACCAACAGATATAAACATATATGACCCAACAGCCCTTACAGGGGAGTGGTTACAAGGTGACCAAGGCTGGGACCAGAATATTCAAGAATACATGACATTTGGGAAGGGTGGGAAGCCAGGAAACAGAGGTGGGTGGCTCTGTTAATTAAGGATTGCATTAGTACAGTGGTGAGAGATGACCCTAGTTCTAAAAATCAAGACTTAGAATCAGTTTGGGCAGAGGTAAGAAATAGCAAAGGAAAGAAGTCACAGGTGGGAGTAGTTTATAGGTCCTCTAATTATAGGACAGAGTATACAGGAAGAAACAATGGGGGCTTGTAAGAAAGTACTGCAATAATCATGGCTAACTTTAATCTACGTATAGATTGGACAAATCGGATTGGCAAAGGTAGCCTGGGAGCTGAGTTCATAGAATGTATTCGGGACAATTTCTTCAAGCAGCCAACCAGAGAGCAGACTATTCAAGATCTCGGAATGTGCAATGAGGCAGGATTAACTGATGATCTTATAGTAAAGGACCCTCTAGGTAACAGTGATATAACATGATTGAATTTTGAGAAGGTTGAGAAGTGTGGGTCAAAGACGAGTATTTTAAACTTAAATAAAAGCAATTGTAAGGCTATGAAGACAGAGCTGATTAAAGTGAACTGGAAAATTGAGTTAAAGGGTAGCACAGTAGAGATGCAGTGGTAGACATTTAATGATGATATTTCATAACTCAGCAAAGATTTATTCCAGTGAGAAAGACAGACTCCATCAGAAGGATCCATCATCCATGACCAAGGAAGTTAAGGATAGTACAAACTGAAAGAGAAAGTGTACAATTCTGTAAAGATTAGTGGTAGGTCAGAAGACTGGACATAATTTAATAAACAGCAAAGAATGACTAGAATATAATGAGGGAGAGGTTAGAGTATGAGAGAAAGCTAGCTATAAATATAAAAACAGATAGTAAGAGTTTCTATGAGTATTTGAAAAGGAAAAGAGCAACCAAAGTGAGCGTTCGTCCTCTTTAGTGTGCGTCTGGCAAATTAATAATGGGAAATGAAGAGATGGCAGAAGACATTGTGTCTGGCTTCACTGTAGAAGACACAAGTAACATCCCAGACATACTTGTAAGTCAAGCAATGAAAGGGAAGAGGAAACTTAATCACAATCACCAGGGAAAGGATACTGAAAAACCTTTCAGAACTAAAGGCTGACAAGTCCCCAGGGCCAAATGGCCTGCAGCCTAGGATCTTAAAAGAAGTGGCTGCTGAGATAGTTGATGCAATGGTTGCAATTCCCCAAAGTTCCTTGACACCTGGAACGCTCTCATCAGACTGGAAAATAGCAAATGTAACTCCATTATTCAAGGAAGAGGCAGACTGAAAGCAAGAAACCACAAGCCGGTTAGCCTAACTCCTGTTATAAGGAAAGTGCTGGAAACTATTTTTAAGGAGGACCCTTAGAAAATCTTAATGTGATCAGGCAGAGTCAATACGGTTTTGCGGAAGGGAAATTGCATTTGGCTAATTTATTACAGTTCTTTAAGGAAGTTAACAACAATGTGAATAAAGGGGAATCTGTAGATGTGGTATATTTGGATCTCCAAAAGGCATTTGATAAAGTGCCACATCAAATGTCACTACACAAAGTAAGAGCTCATGGTGCAGGGCATAACATATTAGCATGGACAGAGGAGTTAACAGGAAGCAGAGAGTAGCGATTAATGGGCCATTTTAGGGTTGGCAGGCGATTGGAGTGTCACAGGGGTCAATGCTGGAGCCCCACATATTTAAAATCTACATCAAAGACTTGGATGAAGGGATAGAATGTATGGTTGCTAAATTTGCTGATGACACAAAGACAGATTGGAGAATAAGTTCTGGAGGGGACTTAAGGACTGTGCAAAGGGATATAGGTAGGTTAAGTGAGTGAGAAAAAAAAATGACAGATAGAGTATAATGTGGGAAAATGTGAACTTACCCACTTTGGCAGGAAGAATAAATAAGCAGTATATTACTAAAATGGAAAGAAATTGCAGGCCTCTGCAGTACAGAGGGATCTGGGTGTCCTGGTACATGAATCACAAAAAGTTAGTACATTAGTACATCAAGTGATTTGGCAGGCACATGGGATGTTATTGTTTATTGCAAGGGGAATGGAATATAAAAGTAGGGAAGTTCTGCTACAGTTGTACAGAGCATTGGTGAGACCGCGTCTAGAATACTGTGTACAGTTTTGGTCTCCGTAAGGAGGATATAATTACATTGGCTGCAGTTCAGAGAAGGTTCACTCAACTGGTTCCTGGGATGAAGGGGTTCCTTTATGAGGAAAGGCCGGACAGAGTGGTCCTGAACCCAATGGAGTTTCGAGGAGTCCGAGGTGGTCTTATTGGAACATATGAGATTCTGAGAGGACTTGACAGGGTGGATGCTGAGAGGATGTTTGTTAATAGAATCCAGGCCAGTTGGTGAAGTCAAAACCAAGACATGGAGATTTTCTTTAGTGAGAGAGTTTGTTGACTTTGTTCAATCTCACAGTTCTCCTCTCACACTCAGTGCCCCACCTGTCCCCCAACTCTATTCTTTTGGTTAACGAAACTAACAAGGGACAAAAAATGCAATTAGCAAATTAAATTAAAGTGATAGCCCTTTAAAGGGGCATTGTAACAAAAGGACAAAAAATTTAAAGCAAACTGATCTAATTAAATTAAAGTATTGCTTTGGGGGCTGATGAAGCACTCCAGCCCCTACAGTGCCCAGCAGACACAGAAAGCCTCAAGTGCTCCAGTGGACACTGGAGTGGACACTCCCTCTCCAGGAGCATCTCGGTGCGAACCCAGGCACGGAAGAGGGGCAGACAGTTGGGCCGGACAACTTCCTGAACCGCTCCATGGCTGTACCTGTTGATGACCACCTCGATAACCCCTTAAAGGGGCACTGTAAGACAAGGCAAATCTTAAAGGAACTTATTAAATCAAATTAAAATGTGGTTTTGGGGGCCAATGTTGCACTCCAGCCCGTGGTGCCCACTGGTCATGGAAAACCTCAGTCATGCCAGTTGACACCGCGTGCTCCCTCTCCAAGGACACTCAGCTGTGAGCATAAATGATGAAGAAGGGCAGACAGTTGGGTCAGCCAATCCCCTTGGCTGCCTGCTGCCTGGATCTGTTGGCCACTTTGATCCACTATTTATAGTCTTGTTTAAAATATCCGCCTAGTTTTTTGTACTGAGGTTCTCGGGGTGGAACTTGAACCCACTACTTCCTGACTCAGATCCAAGAACGCTACCAGCTTAGCCACAACTGCTTAACTAAACAATGTTCTTTAGCTGTGTATCTTAGCAACACAATTAACATACCATTAACAGATTCCCTTTATTTCTTTGAACAGTAACTTTATAAGACACAAATAATTTCAAATCAAATTTCAAAATCTTGTCTAACCCATCATGTTACAAGATGTCGCTCTTCTAAGAGCACCAACAATTTCTTCCAACATTTCTTTTTGTAAAACAACCTGACAACCGGTGACTTGCGTCGACCCATATTATCTTAGGGACCTACTTTCTCTCTAACATTTCTTTCATGTTAGCAATGTCAATCCTTAAACTTTTCACAGTCACACTCTTTGTTGAATGTAGATTATCCCATAGAGAATGGTTATCCACAGAGCATACAATAGGCAAGTTTTTCTCAGAATGCCCCTTGGATAGGATTTCCCTCAAAATATTTGATAAGTAAAACCCCATGTCTATTTCTTCTACTAGAGCTAGTGTTTCTGCAGCTAAGGTACTTTTAGCTACCCTTTTTATGTTCTTTGCTTCTCAGGCCAATGGGCAACATTTGTTACTCTTTCCAACCAAGGACATAATAAAGCCTGAATACCCATCCAGAAGATTGGCATGTGAAGCATCACTAAAAATGACTAACTTCTTATCTTCTGGGTCACCCAAGACTGGGAACTTGAGTGTACATTTCTCTAAGTTTAATTTCTTTAATTCTATTTTGCTCTTGGAATTTCCTCAACTGTAGCATGTTTCATCATGGCACTCAGATTCAAGATATCATGACTAGCATCAGGTCTAGTCCGAGTAGTGGTAATGTTGCTGGACTAGTAATCCAGAGACCCAGGCCAATTCTCTGGGGACATGGGTTTAAATATGACCAGGGCAGCTGGTGGAATTTAAATCCAGTTAATAAATCTAGAACTGAAGGTATGGTGATGACCATGAAACTATCACTGATTGTTGTAATAACCCATCTGGTTCACTAATGTCCCTTTCAGGAAGGAAATCTGCCACCCTTACCTTGCCTGGCCTACATGTGACTCCAGACCCATAGCAATGTGGTTGATTCTTAACTGCCCTCTGAAATGGCCCAGTCAGTTCAAGGGCAATTAGGGATGGGCAGCAAATGTTGGCCTTGCCAGTGATGCCCACCTCCCATGAGCGAATAAAGAAAATACACAGCCAGTTCAACTGCCCAATCAAACTTATTAATTGGTCTAGTTCTTCTTTATATGTAGGATCATCTTTTTGTGAGGATCTGGCTGATTTATTGGGATGCAATTGATGTTTTCTAAATAAGGCTATTGATTCAAAGTCAGTCCCAACTTATTCTACTTAATGTCTAACCCTATATAATTAAAGGCCTCCGAAGCCTGACTTCCAATGTTAAGCTGCTTATCCACCAGCCATTGCTCAAATTCTGCAGAACCTCACCACAGGAAATCATCAATGTGCATCATAAAGATGCCTGCTAGTTTCTCCTTGTGATACCAACAGAACATTGCTGGGTCTGCTTTTAGCTGAATACAACCAGCTTTCAGCAGGATGGTACTAACTGATAAATACCACGCCCTTGATATATCATTCAACCCGTAAACACACTTGTAAAATTTTCCCATCTATATCAACAGCTTCTTTAGGTGGTTTCAAAACGACTTCCGTTTGAAATTTTGCATGCTGAAAAAATACTACTTTTATATCAATCATTTACTTTCCCAGGAAGTGAGGGGCCACTCTGACATCTAGATCACCAAGTCTCTCTTCGAAACCTCCAGCCACTAGTCTGGTCTTATACATGCCATCAGGAAGTACCTTTCTGTGTCCATCCACCAGTGTGATAAAGTTAGCTGTCCCCTGCCTGGTATTTCAGTTATACACCAAATTTTTTTCCAACTCTTTTTGTTTGGCATTCTTTATCAACTTATCTTCTTATTCGTTAGTGGCCACTAAAACATCTTGATCATAAGGGCTTATACTTCTAGTGGCATTCCTAACCTGTCCTGTGGTTGAACCACTACCCCTACACACCCCCTTACCTCTTCCTGGACTACTGCTATGCAATCTCTCCCTCCTACAATCAGAGTCCCTTTCACAAGTCCATGATCTATTCCTAACACCATGATCACTTCCCGGCCCATTTTCCGAATTCACACTGTGTTTTCTGGCCTTCCACATCTTTATTTCATTTTGACAATCCACGTGCCATATCTTCTGTACCTCATCTTGCACATTCAGTCCAAGTTTGTATCTGCTGGTAGCAAATATTTGTGAAATGTCTCTGCCATTTCCTCATTCCCCATGATAATTTCACATGTCTCTTCTTCTAAGGGGTTAAACCTTTGCTTTAGCAATCTTCTATTTTTATACACTTGTTTTTGTTTGATACCTCTGGAGAGTTTACTCTCATATTCTATTTTTTCCCCTTTTATCAACTTTTTGGTGGTGCTTTGTTGATTTCAAAGACACTCACAATCCTTAGACTTAATCCTATTCTTTGCCACATTATAAGCCTCTTCTTGTAATCTAATATATTATCTTTCCTTAACCTCCTTACTAAGGCATTTCAATGGAATGTATTTTTGTTGAACATTTTGAATTGCTTCTTTAAATATTTCCCATTGTTTAGTTACTCTCACATCTTTTATCCAATCAATCTCATGCCTATGGAATTGGCTTTGTTTCGGTTTAAGATTCTAGTTTGTGATTGGAAAAAGTTGCTTTCAAACTTAATGTGCAATTCAATTGTATTATGATCACTATTTCTCAATGGACCTTCTATTATGACATTTCTGATTAACCCTGCCTCATTGCACAATACTAGATTCAAAATAGCTTTATCCCTAGTTGGTTCCACAACTTAGCAATCCACTGTCATAAGAGCATTCTACAAACTCATCTTCCAGACCACTTTGCCAATTTTTGGTCCAGTCTAAATGAAGATTAAACTCCCACACAACTATTCCATTGCTTTTATTACAAGCTCTGTCAAACGGCTGCTAAGGAGCCTATAAACTACTCCAACCAGCATTTTCTGACCCTTGCTATTCCTAATCTCCACTCATACCAATTGCTGGTTCCCTGATCCAAGATCCTTTCTTACTAATGTTCTTATGTCACCCGTTATTATCAGGGCTATTCCTCCGCCTTTTCTATTCTGACTGCCTTTTTGAAATGTAGCGTTCCTGTGACTATTTATTTCTGACCCTTGGTCATCTTGAAACTATGTCTCTATAATGGTGATTAGATCCAAACCACGTATATCCATTTGTGCCACTGGTTCACATAATTTATTGTGGATTCATCTATCTTATTGCGAATGCTCCATATATTCAGATAAAGTGACTTCAATTTTATATTTTTATTATTCTTCCATGCATGGACCTTACTCTCTGATGCACTGTTACCATTTAACTCTCTGCTCCTTCCTTTTCCACTCAGTTTATCTTTATCTACATCAATATACTTTCCCATTGCCTCAATTTTTATCCTTGGGTTTCTAAATCTCCTTTCACCCGCACCCTCCTACATTTCTATTAGTTTAAAGCCATTTTCCCCTGCTCGGACCATATCTGCTGGTGCACTCTAATTTTTGTACGCTCTGTCCCTTCCTGTCACACTCTGACAATCAATACCCGTATGGCTACCATGCACTATAGCTTGTCCTTTCTCTTTAACTTTCCAAATTCCACCTCACGTGAGCTCCCCCACCCCCCCAACAACCCCCCCCCCCACACCGCACCCCCCCCCCCCCCCCCCACCCCACCCCCACACCCCCGCTATGTAGTTTAAATCCCTCTCCACAGCCCAGGTTATATGACTTGCCAGGGTACTGGTCCCAGCTTGGTTCAGGTGAAAGCCATCCCAATGGCACAGCTCCCTCTTTCTCCAGTATTAGTGCCATGAATTGAAACCCACTTCTCCCACATCAATCTTTGAGCCATGCATTTAACTATCTGATCTTATTTACCCTGTGCCAATTTGCTCCTTGCTTAGGTAGCAATGCAGACAATATTACCTTTGTGGTCCTGCTTTTTAATTTAGACCCTAGATGCTCATTCTCCCTCAGCGGAACCTCTTTCTTAGTCCGATCTATGTCATTGGTACCCACCTATACCACAACAACGATTGGATCTTTCTCCCTTCCATGTCAAGTTCCTTTCTAGCCCTGAGGAGATGTCTTTAACAATGGCACAGGGGCAGGTAACACAGCCTTTGGGGCTGAGGGTCCTCCATACCTGCCTCACTCACAGCCACACCTTCCTCTCCCTGACCATGAACCAAGTCTGAAGTAACTAGCCTAAGAAGTGTGACTGTCTCCTGCAATAGTGTCCAGGTAACATCCCCCCAGTCCCTGATGCACCACAGTGTCCAAAGCCTCAATTCCAGTTTATTAACTCGGGCTGCAACCACTTCCTACAGATGTGCTTGCTGTGAATCACACTATAGTCCACCAACTCCCACATGGTACAGGATCACCTCACTTGCCTGCCATCTTTATTGTGTTTTATTTAACTAATTAGGTTTCAAGTTTAGAAATATCACTCACTGATACCTGTACTTGTATGAAGTAGTTTAGGGACTTGAAGTGGGGTTGAAGATTATCAGATCTGCCATGATCTCATTGAATGGCAGGGCAGACTCGATGGATTGAATGGGCTACGTCTGCTGCTACATCTTATGGTCTTAACAAGGCTGAGACAGACAGGTTTTTAATCAGGAAGGGAATCGAGGGTTATGGGGAAAAGGCAGGAAAGTGGGGTTTAGGATTATCAGATCAGCCATGATCGCAATGAATGGTGGAGCAGACTCGATGGGCCGAATGGCCTATGTCTGCTCCTATGTCTTGTGGTCTTATGGTCTTTGCGCCTTTCCATCTCTGCAACTTCTTCCAGCCCTACAACTTGCCCCCTGCTCTGATGTCTCTGCTCCTCTGACCTCCCTCTCTCCATCTCATCATCACCTGCCGAGACCCCATGAATTGAAATTCCTCCTTCACCCTCTTCTCCTTTAAGGCCTTCATTAAAACCATCCACTCAACTAATATTTTGGTCACCCCTCAATCCCTACTTTGGATTTAATCCTTGTACCATCAGATAATGTGAACAATGTAGTGTTAATATTAATCATGTATATTAGCTACACAGCTAATTAGCTACATAACTAACCGAGTGAGGCATCAAGCAACCTTAGCAAAACTGGAGTCAATGGGAGTCAAGGGAAAACACTCCGCTGGTTGGGGTCATGCCTAGCACAAGGGAAGGTGGTTGTGGTTGTTGGAGGTCAGTCAGCTCCAGGACATAATTGCAGGAGTTTCTCAAGGTTGTGTCCTATGCTCTACAATCTTCAGCTGCTTCATCAATGACCTTCCTTCCATCATAACATCAGAAGTGGGGATATTAGCTGACGATTGCAAAATGTTCAGCACCATTCACAACTCCTCAGATAGTGAAGCAGTCCATGTCCAAATGCAGCAAGTCCTGGACAATATCCGGACATGGGCTGACAAGTGGCAAGTAACATTCACACCACACAAATGCCTAGCAATGACCATCTCCAAGAGAGAATCTAACCATTGCCCTTTGACACTCAATGGCATTACAATCGCTGAATCCCCCACTATCAACATCCTGGGGGTTACCATTGACCAGAAACTGAACTGGACCAGCTATATAAATACTATGGCTACAAGAGCAGGTCAGATGATAGGAATCCTGCAGTGACTAACTCACCTCCTGACTCCCCAAATCCTGTCCACCATCTACAAGGCACAAGTCAGGAGTGCGATGGAATACTCCCCACTTGCCTGGATGAGTGCAGCTCCCACAACACTCAAGAAGCTCGACACCATCCAAGACAAAGCAGTCCGCTTGACTGGCACCACATCCACAAAAACATTCACTCCCTCCACCATTGAGGCACAGTGGTAGCAGCATGTATGGCCTACAAGGTGTAATGCAGGAACTCACAAAGCCTCCTTTGACAGTACCTTCCAAACCCACAGCCACTACCATCTAGAAGGACAAGGGCAGCAAACAGATGGGAACACCACCACCTGGAAGTTCCCCTCCAAGTCACTCACCATCCTGACTTGGAAATATATCACCGTTCCTTCACTGTCGTTGGGTCAAAACCCTGGAACTCCCTCCCTAACAGCACTGTGGGTGTACCTACACCACATGGATTGCAGCGGTTCAAGAAGGCAGCTCACCACCACCTTCTCAAGGGGCAATTAGGGATGGGCAATAAACGCTGGCCCAGCCAGCGAGGCCCACATCCCATGAATGAACAAAAAAAAATTGTTGGTATGTCCCAGTTTAAAAAAGGGCAGTTTGGGTAATGTAGTACAAATGACAAATTAACAGCCCCATACTCCAAGCATGAAAGATGAAGGGCATTATTCAAGTTAGAATGCTTTCTTAAAATGTACTTGTTGATGGGATGTGGGCATCACTGGCCAGCATTTATTGCCCATCCCTAATTGTCCTGTTCAGAGGGCATTTAAGAATCAACCACATTGCTGTGGGTCTGGAGTCACATGTAGGCCAGACCGGGTAAGGACGGCAGATTTCCTTCCCTAAAGGGCATTAGTGAATCAGATGGGTTTTTACCACAATCGACAATGGTTTCATGGTCACCATTAGACTTTCAATTCCAGATTTTTATTGAATTCAAATTCCACCATCTGCCAACATGAGAATTGAACCCAGGTCCCCCAGAGCAATACTCTGGGTCGCTGGACTACCAGTCTAGTGACAGTACCACCTCCCCTTTTAACTTAGTAATCAGTGATCCACATTAATAATCAGTGGTCCCACAAGCAGAGTGAGCTAAGTTGCTCAATGATCTGTGTTGACTTAAATGGCTTTATCTGAGACAGGAACAAGGAAAGCAGAAATTAATTTAACACCCTTTTACTCAGAACAGGGGGGAAAAAGAATCTGCCAGGTTTGCTCTCTCAATCATTATCCAGTGACTCCTGCACAAGAGAACTGGGGTGAATTCCCAAAGACATATATCATGCCGACAGTGACTGTCAAGGCTCACATGTAACAAATGGGCGCTTAGACAAGCCACTGCAGCAACAATTAGCGTTCCAGCCAGGAGTTAATGCCTTCAGAAGAAAAGGGGTAGAAATGGCATGGAAAAGGGTATTTTGTGTTGAAATGTGAATTGGTAGCAAATCAATTAGCCAACTGGCATGCGTGTGCTCGCAGACTGAACCTCCCACACACCCCTCCCCCAAAACATACATCAACTGAAGTATATGTTTTCATATTGCAGGAGAATGTCTGTTTTCAGCAGTCAGGATTCCTACTGTGAAGAGGCTGATGGAAAAATAACAAGGAAGTTGAAGTGAGCAGTTTCAGCACAGAGGAAGTAAGCCATTTGTTCCAGAGCAGCCAACCACAAGAAGAATGAGAGTCTGTGGATCCTCTTTTTTGTCAACTCAGTGAAAGCAAACCCATAAACTGTGCCACACTTCAGGGAAAAGTGACTTTGCAAGGAATAATCCTCTCTCCTGAACCCTTTCAGCTTCATGCCCCCTGGCGAGAGCATTTTTGTATGAATACTCTTCATTAAAAGATGTGTCGTTTATGTTTATTCTAATTGTATTTGAAAAGTAGATGCTTTAACAATCCCTTTCTCCTTTCTTTGATTTTCTTACTTTACAATTGTAAGTGCTTTTCCTCATCTTTTCTCCAACTAGGAACGCCTGCAAAATTGAGGTTTCTTCACCAAAATGTTACCCATCACAGATTTTTTCCTATAACAATAAAATATAGGCTTCTCCATGAACGTTGTCTTTTTGATGTAAAGGATTCTATTACCTCCAGTGTAAGTCAGCTTTACAAGCTTGGCTCAGATTTGCATTCTCACACATTCAAAAATTGTGGATTCAAGTCTCACTTAGGTACCTCAGCACATAGTCCATGGTGATACTCCAGTGGAGTACTGTGGGAGTCCTGCATTGCCAGAGATGCTGCCCTTGAGAGTTAGATGTTAAATCAAGGCTTTATTTCCCTGGTTAAATGATTTAATTGGGTGCCAAAGATCCAATAGCTCTAGTTGGAAAAGGCCACTTCTTCTGTCCAACTGTCCTCAATAAATCAGAATCACCTAAAAGTAGGTTAACTAAATCCATCTTATTGTCGTTTGTAGTGTGAAAAGTGAGTGTTGTGTCTGCTGATATAACAAGTCACGGCACTTCAAAGTAATTAAATTAAGCAATATGAGCACTTGGAGATATTAGAGCAATAGAATCATAGAATGACTACAGTACAGATGGAGGCCATTCAGCCTCTAAAGTCAGTGCCCGCACTTTGCAAGATCAACTCAGCCAGACCCGCTGCCTTGTCCCTGTAACCCTGGAATTCTTTTCTATTCAGTCAATTACCCAATTCCCTTTTCTAAGCTACAACTGAATTTGCCTTAACTGGGGGAAGCGATGGTGTAGTGCTATTGTTGCTGGACTAGTCATCCAGAGACCTAGGATAATGCTTGTGGGACCTGGGGTCAAATCCCACCATGGCAGATGCTGGAATTTGAATTCAATAAAAATCTGGAATCAGAAGTCCAATGATTGTTGTAAAAACCCATCTGGTTCATTGTCACCCTGGTCTGGCCTACATGTGACTCCAGACCCCAGAAACGTGGTTGACTCTGAAATGGCTGAGTAAGCCACTCAGTTGCAACAAAAAAGAACCGAAACTGGGCAGACCAGCTGGCATTGACCTAGGTACTGACAATGGCAATCTCAGCCCTGCCAACCCTGCAAAGTCCTCCTTACCAATATCGGCTCGTGCTGAAATTGGGAGGGTCGTCTCACAGGCTAGTCAAATATGGGCAAGGAAACCTCCTGCTGAATACCATGTACCACCCTCCCTCAGCTGATGAATCAGTGCTCCTCCATGTTGAACACCACTTGGAGGTAGCACTGAGGGTGACAAGGGTGCAGAATGTACTCTGGGTGGGGGATTTCAATGTCCTTCACCAAGACTGGCTCAGTAGCAGCACCATTGACCGAGCTGGTCAAGTACAAAATGACATAGCTGCTAGGCTGGGTCTGTGGCTGGTGGTGAGGGAGAAACAAACTTGACCTCATCCTCACCAGCCTGCCGCAGATGCATCTGTCCATGACAATATCGGTGGGAATGACCACCACACAGTCCTTCTGGATTGAGGATACCCTTCACCGAGCTGAAGGAGATAGATTTTGAACAGATCTATCAACTCAAGACATGAGGCACTGTGGGCCATCAGCAGCAGCAGAATTGTACTTGAACACAATCCATAACCTCATGGCCAGAATATCCCCCACTCTACCATTTCCATCAAGCCAGGGAATCAACCCTGGTTCAATAAAGAGTGCAGGTTATGTCAGGAGCAGCACCAGGCAGACTTAGTGTCAACCTGGTGAAGCTATAACACAGAACTACTTGCGTGCCAAGTAGCATAAGCAGCAAGTGATAGACAGAGCTAAGCAATCCCACAACCAACGGATCAAATCTAGGCTTTGCAGCCCTGTCACATCCACTTGTGAATGGTGGTGGACAATTAAACAACTCACTGGAGGAGGCTCCACAAATATCCCCATCCTCAATGATGGAGGAGCCCAGAACAGCAGTGCAAAAGATAAGGCTGAAGCATTCGCAAAAATCTTCAGTCAGAAGTGCCAAGTGGATGATCCATCTCGACCTCCTCCAGAGGTCCCCAGCATCACAGATTCGATTTGATTCGATGCACTCCAAGTGATGTCAAGAAACACCTGAAGGCACTGGGTACTGCAAAGACTATGGACCCTGACAATATTCCAGCAATTATACTAAAAGCTTGTGCTCCAGAATGAGCCAAGCTGTTCCAGTGCAGCTACAACACTGGCATCTACCTGGCTATGTGGAAAATTGCCCAGATATGTCCTGTTAATAACCTGCTCACTGATGCCAAGTTTGGGTTCTGCCAGGGACACTCAGCTTGTGACCTCATTACAGCCTTGGTTCAAATATGGGCAAAAGAGCTGAACCCCCGAGATGAGGTGAGAGTTACTGCCCTTGACATCAAGGCAGCATTTGACCGAGTGTGGCATCAAGGAGCCCCAGCAAAACTGGAGTCAATGGGAATCAGGGGGAAACTCTCTGTTGGTTGGAGTCATACCTTGTACAAAGGAAGATGATTGTGGTTGTTGGAGGTCAGTCATCTCAGCTCCAGGACATCACTGCAGGAGTTCCTCAGGGTAGTGTCCTCGGCCCAACCATCTTCAGCTGCTTCATCAATGACCTTCCTTCCATCATAAGGTCAGAAGTGGGGATGTTCGCTGATGATTGCACAATGTTCAGCACCATTCACAACTCCTCAGATACTGAAGCAGTCCATGTCCAAATGCAGCAAGACCTGGACAATATCCTGGCTCGGGGCTGACAAGTGGCAAGTAACATTCACACCACACAAGTGCCAGGCAATGACCATCTCCAACAAGAGAGAATCCAACCATTGCCCCTTGATGTTCAATAGCATTACCATCATTGAATCCCCCACTATCAACATCCTGGGGGGTTACCATTGACTAGAAACTGAACTGGACTAGCCATATAAATACTGTGGCTACAAGAGCAGGTCAGAGGCTGGGAATCCTGCAACGAGTAACTCACCTCCTGACTCCCCAAAGCCTGTCCACCATCTACAAGGCACAAGTCAGGAGTGTGATGGAATACTCCCCACTTGCCTGGATGAGTGCAGCTCCCACAACACTCAAGAAGCTCGACACCATCCAGGACAAAGCAGCCGCTTGATTGGCACCACATCCAAAAACATTCACTCCCTCCACCACCGACGCACAGTAGCAGCAGTGTGTACCATCTACATGATGCACTGCAGGAATTCACCAAAGCCCCTTAGACAGCACCTTCCAAACTCACGACCTCTACCATCTAGAAGGACAAGGACAGCAGACACATGGGAACACCACCACCTGGAAGTTCTCCTCCAAGCCACTCACCATCCTGACTTGAAAATATATCACCGTTCCTTCACTGTCGCTGGATCAAAATCCTGGAACTCCCTCCCTAACAGCACTGTGGGTGTACCTACACCACATGGACTGCAGCGGTTCAAGAAGGCAGCTCACCACTACCTTCTCAAGGGGCAATTAGGGATGGGTAATAAATGCTGGCCTGGCCAGCAAAGCCCACATTCCATGAATGAATAAAAAATAATACTCCCAGGCAGTTCATTCCAGATCCCAACCACTTGCTGCATGAAAAAGGTTTTCCTCATCTTGTCATTAGTTCTTGTGCCATTCACCTAATATCAGTACCCTCTGGTTACTGGCCCTTCTGCAAATGGGAACAGTTTCTCCCTATCTACTCTGTCTAGACAGCTCATGATTTTGAATACTTCTATCAAATCTCCTTTCAACCTTTTAATGAGTTCTGATCAAGTCACATTCAACTTGAAACATTACCTCTGTTTCCCTCGCCAGATGCTCCCAAAACCTGCTGGGTATTCCTGGAACTTTATATTTCAATTTCTCCTTTAAACATTTTCTGTTCTAAGGAGAACGGTCCCAGCTTCCCCAATCTATCCATGTCACTGCAATCCCTCACCCCGGAACCATTCTCGTCAATCTTTCCTGCACCTGCTCTAATGCCTTCATACCCCTCCTAAATCGTGGAGCCTAGAACTGGACCCAATAATCCAGTTAAGGCCAAACAAGTGTTTTTTTTATATAAGGGTTCATCATGATTTCCTTTTTCTCTTGTGCTCTATCCCATATGCTCAATTTACCACTTTCTCAGTCTGCCTTGCCATCTTCAATGATTTGTGCGTATGTACTCCCAGGTTGCTGCATCGCCTTTCGAACACTGTCCTTTATTGTCTATTGCCGCTCCTTACCAAAATGGATCACTTCACACTGAGCTGCATGAATTTTACCTGCCTTGTGCCCATTCATTCCACCAGCCTTTGTGAGAGGGTGCAATGAGAATGTAACCTAATTTTCCCATTCTCTAGCATCAGGAGAGTTTTCTTATTCAAACTGCGGTAACCTAGGGTGGGGCAGGGGGCATATTGGAGATGGGGTGAGCTGACCAGGCGAGTTGTTCTGTCTCCTTGATAAGGACAACTTCCCCTGTCTGGGCCATAACAGTGGGATTTGATGGACATCAGTCGAAATATGACAGGTGAATACGTTAATGAGCAATTCTTTGAGGTAATGTTCATGTGCTGGGCTTTTTCCAAATGACCATTCAGAGCTAGGGACCAGCTTTCAGAGATAGGGATCAGCTTCTATTTCCTGCAATTTGGGACTCTGCTTAAAAGTAGACCATATTCAGATGGAATAAAATGTGTTGAAACTGAAGGTACCTTTAATTCCCTCAATGGTGACAATTACATCATCTCCTATCTAGTAGGTGACGATTCTCACTGGTGAATTGGGTTCAAACGCCACTCCAGAAATTTGAGAACAAAATTTAGGCTAACACTCCAGTGCAGTGCGATATGAGAGTGTTGTACTGTCGGAGATGCGGTCTTTCAAATGTTAAACTGAGGTCCCGTCTGCTCTCGAAGGTCAACGTTAAAGATCCCCATGGAGCAACTTTGGAGAAGAGCAAGGTGGTTCTCCCTGATGTCCAGGCCAATATTTATCCCTCAATCAACATCGCCAAATCACATGGCTGGTTGTGGGATCTTGCTGTGTGCAATTGCCTGCTGCGTTTCTTACATTACAACACTGTCAACACTTCAAAAAGTACTTCATTTGCTGTAAAGCGCTTTGGGATGCCAAATGTGTTGAAGCAGAAGGTACCTTTAATTCCCGCAACGGTGACAATTACATCATCTCCTATCTAGTAGGTGCCGACTCTCTCTGGTGAATTGGGTTCAAACCCCCCTCAGGTCACGAGAGGTGTTATATAATTGCAAATCTTTCTTTTCTTCTTAATGGTCCCACAGTATATAACATCCCTCCCCTCTCTTGCCAAGCGACTATTCTTCATCTGTGAGCATGGATAGTGAGTGTCAACAGGCTTATTTAACCATGGACAGCCTCACAGTCATGGCCAATCATGTCTTTCACCAGCACCCATAAATGTGCTTTCCAGCAGGTGGTCACTGTAGGGGGACCGAATAACCTATTCTCTCCCCCAACACCCCCCATCCCCTCCCCAACCGCCGAAGGACAGTGAGGCTAACTGCAGTCTTTGGACTGCTGCCTTTAGTAAGGAACTTTATTTTTTCAAAGCAGTATTGAGTGGAATTCCACAGGGGTAATGGCTAGCAATGACACTTAAGCGGCAAGCAACTATGTTTGCCTAGACAGTAAATGACTAAACATACAACCACTCAAGCGTGGAATTTATCAGGCCACTTCTGTGCTACTCAGATTCAGTGCTTTTCAGTTCGACATCCTGCCTCTTCCAGTACGCTTACTCTCTAGTCAATTTTGCATTCTTACATTGCAGAAAAAAAATACATCATTTGAGCAGAATCCAAATAAACTGGTCCATTCTGCTTCTCTCATTTTCGATAGCAGACTTCATTTTGTGGCATACCCATAAGGATAGGCTGAGAATGAATATGACTCTCACTCACTGCCAACATTGTTTTCTTCTGTACTAGCATGCCAGTGAGGCTGTGCATTGCTCTACGCTGCTGACAGCATCCAGAAGATATTTTCGGAAAGCTGTTATAATAAATAAACTGATAAATATTTGCACCATAGATCATTGATTGAAATACCCTCTCTTAGTAATAATTTTAAAAAAAGCCTTCAACTTTCTAGCCCAGAAAGTGAATAATCGCACTATTTGTGCTGTGTAAGATTATTTTCTTCACTTGCAAATGTTGGCATGCTATTGCAAGATATCATAACATCAATGGACTTGCTTACTCAAAGTTGGTGGTACTTTGAGGTACAGTGGTACCTCAGACCAGGTAAACATTAAAATTAGTTACCTTGATGAGTCACAGGGTCATTACAACACTAAGGAGGCCATTCAGCCCATCAAGCCAATGATTCAGCTGTTAAAGGAATATTGTCAGGACAAATAATCGACAGGGCAATGAGCAACTCAACGACATGCATTTATATGGCACCTTTAACGTAGCCAATATCCCAAGACACTTCGCTGGAGTGTTACCAAATAAAATGTGACACTAAGTCAAATAATGAGATATTAGGCACATAGTCAAAGAGGTAGGTTTTAAGAAGCATCTTAAAGGAGAAGAATGAGATAGCGAGGTGGAGAGGTTTAGGTAGCGAAAGGCACGGACGCCAGGTGGAGGGATTAAAATCAGGGATGACAGAATTAGGGGAGCACGGGGATCTTAGAGGGTTGTGGGGCTGGAGGTGGTTTCAAAGATGGGGTGGTGGGGGGGGGGGGGGGGGCGGGGTGGTGCAAGGAGTGATTCAGAAACAAGGATAGGAATTTTAAAATTGAAGTGTTGCCAGACCAGGAGTAATGTAGCGCCTGCAAACACAGGGATTGTTGGGCAAACAGGATTTGGCTGAATCGTGTGTGTTACATGTGGGTTAGAGTCACATTAAAACTGATAGCAAAACTATACAGACCAAGGGGGTCTCAAGATACATCCCCGAAAACTGTGGTGAGTTATTTGGTTTCATTTGAAGTGAAATACAATTGGACTCAATCTCCTGGGCTAAAGATGGGAAGGGGAATCAGTCAGGCTCTTGCTTCTGATTGACAGCCATCTACTGTGCTAAAAGTGCTTCTTTGTTTGTCCCAAGGTGCAAATTGACTGGGTTACCCTCTGCAGTTGGAACAGTTAGCTCATACTCAGACTGGTGCACCCATGAAGAAAGGACACCTGTGGAAAAGAAAATCGAGGGCAATCCATACAAATGGAATCATATCCTTAAGAAGAAGGGGAAAAATATTTGGTAGACAAAAAATTTAACTTCAGAAATTGATTTCACCCATTTTGCTTTCCAGTGTACGACAAATTACATTGCCTGCAGTTCGAGATGATCCAACTCAGCCTCCTACTGAAGTCCCCAGCATCACCGAATTGGTCTTCAGCCAATTCGATTCACTCCATGGAATATCAAGGAATATCTGAATGTTCTGGATATTGCAAAGGCTATGGGCCCTGACAGGATTCCAGCAATAGTGATTGTGCATTAGCTCGAACTAGCCATGCCCCGAGCTAAGCTGTTCCAATATAGCTACAACACTGGTATCTAACCAGCGATGTGGAAAGTTACCCAGGTATGCCTGTCCATAACAAGCAGGACAAATCCAACCCAACCAATTACCGCCCATCTACTCTTGATCATCAGCAAAGTGATGGAAGGGTTCAACGACAGTGCTATCAAACAGCACTTACTCAGTGACAACCCGCTCACTGATGCCCAGTTTGGGTTCTGCCAGGGCCACCCAGCTCCTGACCTCATTATAGCATGAACTCCTGAGGTGAGGTGACTGCCATTGACATCAAGGCAGCATTTGACCGGGTGTAGCATCAAGGAGCCCTAGCAAAACTGGAGTCAATCGGAATCAGGGAGAAACTCTCCACTGGTTGGAGTCATACCCAGCACAAAGGAAGGTGGTTGTGATTGTTGGAGGTTAATTGATTTAGTCCCAGGACATCACTGCAGGAGTTCCTCAGGGTAGTGTCCACGGCCCAACCATCTTCAGCTGCTTCACCATTGACCTTCCTTCCATCATAAGGTCAGAAGTGGGAATTTTCACTCTTGATTGCACAATGTTCAGCACCATTCGCAACTCATCAGATACTGAAGAAGTCCATGTCCATATCCAGCAAGATCTGGAAAAAATTCAGGGTTGGGCTGATAAGTGGCAAGTAACATTCTTATCACGCAAGTGCCAGCAATGACCGTCTCCAACAAGAGAGAATCTAACGACCTCCCCTTGACTTTCAATGGCTTTACCATCACTGACTCCCCCACCATCAACATCCTGGGATTGCCATTAGCCAGAAACTGAACTGGACCAGCCATATAAATACTGTGGCTACAAGAGCAGGTTAGAGGTTGGGAATTCTGCAGTGATCACCTCCTGTTTCCCCAAAGCCTGTCCACCATCTACAAGGCACAAGTCAGGAGTGTGATGGAATATTCTCCACTTGCCTAGATAATTGCAGCTCCTACCACATTCAAGAAGCTCGACAGCAGCCAGGACAAAGCAGTCCACATGACTGGCACCTAATCCACCGCTGACACACTGTGGCAGCAGTGTGTACCGTCGACAAAATGCACTGCAGGAACTCACCAAGGCTCCTTCAGCTACACCTTCCAAACCCATGACCTCTACCACCTAGAAGGACAAGGGCAGCAGATACATGGGAACATCACCACCTGCAAGTTCTCCTCCAAGTCACTCACCATCCTGACTTGGAAATATATCACCGTTCCTTCACTGTCACTGGGTCAAAATCCTGGAACTCCCTCCCTAACAGCACTGTGGGTGTACCTACACCACAGGGACTGCAGCGGTTCAAGAAGCAGCTCACCCCCACCTTCTCAAGGGGCAATTAGGGATGGGCAATAAATGCTGGGCCCAGCCAATGATGCCAACATCCCATGAACAAATAAAATAAAAAATATTAGTGCTTTTTTAAAAAAACGTGCTGCAGGTCAGCGCAAACCCAGCTGCGAAGCAAGCCAACAATAGAATTAAGATTATACATTTGCTTACTTTCAATGTTTTATTTAAAGCACATTGATGTGTGTGCATGTACTCTATGTATGAAGTGTGCAAGCATAAGCACTGATGACTGTGACCCACTGGTTGCCGCTAAACTGAAGGCGTATGGTCCATTTGTTAACGCCAATTGGAAGTCCTGTAAGTATAATTACAATTCTGTATTTGATAGCGAATCAGTGCTGTGGGAACAACAATCCGCCTCTGCTTCCTCTTCCAGAAGAAAGTGTATCCTCCTCCTTTCTCCTTAAGCTGGTTTACGCAGGGAGTCACGTCATTGTGAACAGCAACATCAATGCTATATCTCTCAAGCTCCTGGCAAACTGAATACGACAAAAGCAGGACTAAGAGCAGAGCCCTGACTCAAGAATTCCCCTCCCTCAGGACAACTCTTGTCCTCTGCCCAAAGGCCTGTTGCTCCAGGATTGGCCTGTTAATCCATCTGAAATTCACAACTTAGAAACCAGGAAGCCTGGCTTGTTTTGAGGGGCTGGCGGTGATGACTCTATCCATCTTCACCCCATCTCAGAAAGGTATGGCAGTGTGAAATGGTGACATCTCAATTGCATGTAAAGGCCATACCTGAATAGCCTGCAATGATTTCAGACAGAGAAAGACTCAACAAAGAGCAAAGCATAAAGAAGCGCCCATGTATAAACTGCAATAAAAAATATTGTAGAGAAAGGAAGGGAAAACCAGGAAGTAGAAAGTTTCCTTTTTCTTCATTCACAGGATGTGTCTTCACTGGCTGGGCCAGCATTTATTGCCCATCCTAAGCCTAGAGACACTAGGTCACCCACTAGCCATTATTATTCAGTTAACCTCCAAAAGTAATGCCAGACTGCCTCCAACATTTGTTGACTCCTGGATTCCTCATGTTTAATTAAGTTAAGAAATCATTGTCACTTTTCATTAGCTAAGCTGTGCAGGGTAGTAAGGCAGACCTCCCATGCCTTGTTTTACTTGAATCCTGATTTCTGTAATGACATGTGAAGCAACATATTGTTCCTCATACCTAATTAGTCCGTAAACATAAAGGACAAGCACAGTAATATCAGTGGTGTGTAACATGGGTCAAAGAAATTGCTTACTGCTCCTTAGAAAGGGTGACTATTAGAAGGATAGAGAGAGAGAAAAACCTGTCATGGTTTCGAATCCTGACGGGGTGTGTGTGTAGGAGCTGGACAAAGAAATCAATGTGCCATCACCAGCTTGTCTAAATGTTTATGGCACTTATATAAAACATCGGCTCTGCATCAGCGGAATGGACCCAAACTGCTCCTAATTAGGAATAGGAGGATACTCACTATGTCTAATGGCCAAGCTATTAACCTACCAAACGAGTATCCATATATCATTATTGGTACCACTTGTATACTTATAATGACCAATATAACTATTTCTGGGACATTATGATGTTTCATTGTAAATATCTTGCTACTATTCTTCCATAAGAGGTAACCACCACACATTTGATGACTGAATTAAGTTTTATAAGACTCCTACTCCTATTTTGAAAATGATTTTTCTCATTTTGTTAAGTCCTTCATATTTCACACACAATTCGGTAGCTGACAACCAGGCAGAAGAATTATTTGCAAATTTCAAGCAACAGCACTCATTAGCTGTACTTAAGGTGTGCAGGCCTCCCCCCACGCCCCCACCCTCCACCACCCCCCCCCCCCCCCCACCCCTCCCCCCCCACCAACCCCCCCCCCCCCCCCCCCCCCGCCCCCTCCAAGTCGAATTGCTTCACTGATTTTTCTTTCTCTTCCTACAAGCAAGCACCCGTCCTCTTCTTACCCACTATGGATCAGCCAAGGAAGGAACCTCAACACTGCTGAGCAACAACGAGCGTGTTGCCATGTTCTTTTCATTCACATGCTCTCTTCATGTTCAAACTTTTATATCAAATATTCGCAGGCTCTGCAACAATCAAAGGGATAATCTCATCCAGTCTGCACCTCGGTGCTTCCTGAGATAGGTGGGCAAGATTTTAACCCACTTAAGGCCCACCCATTTGCACAAAGTTAAAATCGGTCCTGCTAGGGTCTCAGGAATGGGAACGCTGGCGAGCTTCCTATCCCCCCACTGCCCATATGCATTGAAGCCAAATGTAGCATCCTGACTACCATCACTAAGGGCAGCCAGCTCAGCTCAGCAAAGACTCAGGATAAAACTTGGCCTTTGTCTGGATAAACTCACTGACTCACTGGGTTTAGTTATGGTTCTTCTGTTGCATTATGCAATTTAATTCAGGTGATGCGCTGCTTGACATTTATGTTTGTTATGGGCAAGGGAGGGCTGGTGGGATGGTGCAACCCCCTCCACCCCCCAAGCATTTTTCCACCTCTTGACAGACCAAAAACAGAATGTGTTTTAAAAGAAAACTGCGTTTTAACCCTTAGTGCTGCTCCTGTTAAGAACAGGTAATGACAGGTTTTCTCAGAAGTTAGAACAAATGATAAATGCTTATTACTCAACGCCCAGAATTTATTCACAACAGCAGCCACTCACATACTCACACAGATACACACACACACACTCACACACAGACACACACACACACACACACACACACACAGACACACACACACACACACACACACACACTCACACACACACACACACACACATTCAAGAAAAGATGATGGTTACAAAATAGGTAGCATGCACTTAGGTCTTAAAAGTCTAACATTTCACTGTCACACTTGGGATGGAGTCTTGAAATGTGGCAGGTCTGAGTTTCCTTTTTAGGTGACTGAGGAAAGAAGCTGGAGGATAATGACGAGGGATTCGCAGTGGCTTACTGCTTGCAGTAGCAGATTCCTCTGGCTTCCCTCCAACTCGGGTGCAGTCAAACCCCTGCAGAAAAATCCTGGTTTAGTTCTTCAAATAGGCAGGCAAAGACCGGTCCAAATTCTCTGCCTGCTGTTGGATCTTTGCTGGCCTTGATTTCGTCTCTCTCTGCCCGTTCCAAAAATGTGTCATTAAATGTCCCTTATCAGAAACCTTGTTTCAGTCATGTGACCATAGTATCTGTTTCTCATTGTCCTCACAAATGGTCTCTGGTGACTTGGCCGTTGATACAGAATGGTGTTCAAGTTTCATCCATTCACATATCCTTGTGATTAAGTTGGGTTCCTTCATACCCATTCTTTGGTTTTCCACTCCGAAGCCGAAAGGTCTGCATAAGGGCAGCCATTAATCTACCAGAGAGTTCTGCTGCACTTCAAATACCTTCTCAATGAGATGTTACTCTACATTTCAATGTCTTGCCTAAACATGAAGACCAGCTCCAGGGCCTTGTCCAGTTCCATGTAAAGTGACAGGAAAGAGAAAGGTCACCTGACCTCTCAACTCCATTTTGTTTTCACAACACTGCCCATTCTTCATTTTGGGCTGAATTATTGGTGGGCATGTACCCGACCCGAAAGAGAGTAAAATAGACCGTGACGATGCTGGGCGAGCGTGCTGACTTCATCGCACACTCTCACGATATTTCGCTCGGCGGGTACACACAATGGGTGCCAGCATGCCCGCCAATAATTAAGAGGCCTGTTAAAGCCCTTGGTCAATTAATTGATTCAAATCTTTTGCTGCCCGTCCAACTGGTCAGTTGTTGGGCTGGCGAATAGGCCAAGCAGCCTTTGCATTTTTGGCGAAACCTCATCCTAGGGCAGGATGAGGTTTCGAGCAGTGATTTTAAAAAATAAAAACTTTTAAAATGTCCCTGCTCATGTGACACAGTCACGATTCATTATTTTTATAGCTTTTATTACAGGGCCGAACTTCAGTGCTCAGGTCCTCCTACCCCTCACCCCAGCAGCGTTGAGGGTCCCAGCACACGTTTCACGTTAATTGGCCAGCCAGTGTGAAATCCATGTCGGGGACGACGGGTAGCAGTCGGCTCCTCAACCTCTCCCAGGCCCACCAACTGCACCCGCCCAACAAGGTGAAAATTCTGCCCTTTGTTTTTTAAAAGTAGTGCCCACTTTGAATTTATACTCCATAAATCCACGAGTTTATATTGCATGAGTGTCACACTTTATAACGCACAATGTATGCAGTTAAAATCAAACCATCCCTTCGCAGTCAAAAGAAGTATATTCATTGGGATGTGAATATTGTCGGCAAGGCCAGCAATCATTGCCCACCCCTAACAATGTAACTTCAGAGGACAGTTAACAGTGGGTCTGGAGTCACATGTAGGCCAGACTGGGTAAGGACAGCAGATTTCCCTTCCCTTAAAGACATTAGTGAACTCAATGGGTTTTTACAGCAATAGTTTCATGATCTCCATTACTGAGACTAGCTTAACATTCCAGATTTACTAACTGAATTCAAATTCCACCAGCTGCTGTGGTGAGATTTGAACCCATGAGCGCAGGGCATTAGCTTGGGTCTATGTGATTACTAGTAAAGTGACATTACCACTATGCCACCTGCCCTGAGATAGCAAGCCATTTCCTTCAACCTCTATAGTCTGTGTAGTGTAGGTACATTTACAGTCCTGTTAGGAAATGAGCTCAAGGGCTTTGAGCCAGCAAAGGTGAAGGAATGTTGATATTGTTCCAAGTCAGGGTGGTGTGTGGCTTGCCAGTGGTGCTGTTCCCATGCTGCCTTTGTCCTTTGAAGTGGTAGTGGTTGCAGGTTTGGAAGGAGCTGCTGAAGGAGCCTTGGCATGTTGCTGCAGTGCGTCTTGCAGATGTAACACGTTGCCATCACATGTGTCAGTAGTAGAGGTAATGGATGTTTATGGTGGATGGGGTGCCAATCAAGCAGGCTGCTTTGTCCTGGAAGGCATCAAGCTTCTTAAGTGTTTTTGGAACTGCACTCATCCAGACAAGTGGAGTGTATTCCATCACACTTCTGATTAGTGCCTTGAATATGGTGAACAAGCTTTGAGAAGTCAGTAGATGAGTTACTCACCATGGAATTCCCAGCCTCTGATCTAACGTTGTTGCCACAGTATTTATATGGCTAGTCGAGTTAAATTTCTGGTCAGTGTTAACTGTCAGGATGATGACGGTAATGCCAATGAATGTCAAGGGGAGATAGTCAGATTCTGCCTTGTTGCAGATTGTCATTGCCTGGCACCTGCGTGACATGAATGTTACTTGCCACTTACCAACCCAAGCCTGAAAGTTGTCCATATCTTGCTGCATGTGGGCACAGACTGCTTCAGTACCTGAGGAGTTGCAAATAATATTGAACACTCTGCAACCATCACCGAACAGCCCCAATTCTGACCTTGTGTTGGATATCTAACACAGGCTGAGATCTGCCGGAGCTCAGTAGATGTGGGAGGTTTGTACATTGGTAGTTGCCTATAAATCTCCAGCCCGTGGTCAGAAAAAAGTTTGCAAAATGAGGGTTCTTTCTGTCTTTCTATACTTTTACACTGAAGTCTGATGAACTCCTTCAAAACCTTAGAACAATCATGGCATTTCCCCAGTGAGTCAGAGGTAATGGTTTTGCAAGGGAGTAGAACACACATTTCTACTGAGAAGTATTAAAAAGATGTGACTGTGTGATTTGAGCGGGGAACAGATCGGATTCAAGATGCTGCAGGGAACATTTGAAATGGGTTCAGTTTTTGAGAGACTAGCAGAAGTGATTGTGCCAAACAGTAAGAGCTATGGCAAATACTTGAAGGCCAAAAATGTGCAGGGTTATGGTGAAAGGATGGGATTAATTGGAGATCTTCCACAAAGAGTCAGCACAAGCACAATGAGCTGAATAGCCTCCTTCTATGCTCGATCGTCCTATAATTAGCCAAAGAATTTGGGAATTCTACTAATACAAACTCCAATTCATTCATATGGGTTCATATGCTAAATAAGGTAATTTGGAGAGGGTATCAGTAAATTGCAGAAAGGTCCCTGTAAATGGGGGAATTGGGAAGGATACAGGTACATTTGAAAATTGGGGGAATGGACTCATAAATGGCCTCTTATCTCTAGAAAAGATAAGGCAGGTGATTGTGCTCTGCAGTTCTGAATGTCTTTGATAGCGTAGACATGAAGAATATGTTTCCACTTGTGAGGGTGCCCAATAGCAAATACAGTAAGTCCTCACTTAAAGTTGCAGTTGTGTTGCTGAAAATCACAACTTTAAGTGAAACAACTTTTAGTGAACCATAGGTTCCCACAGGAAGCGATGTTAAACCGGAGTTAGGTTCCTTTGGGCATTTCTCACTCAGAAAAACCAATGTACTAGTTGAAATGCTGTACCTAACATGCATTCCTAGTTAAAATAACTTGCAAAGTAAAATAAATAGATAAATATAAAAGAAATGCTGTATGAATTCAGATTAGATAACACTGGCCAGTCTCGCTTTCTTCATAAGCATTCCCTGTGGCTCGGGCGTGACTTGCTTCTCCTCCAGCTGGATGAGATCTGAGATGACTGACAAGTCTAATGCACATTATCCAGACTCTGCCACATGTGGGGGCGTGTTGCTTGGAGGGTTATTTAAATGAGTTGTTTGGATGTCCTTAGACTCTCTCTCGGCTACTTTCACTTAGCCTGTGCACGTCTCTGATGAAGTCTCTCTGCGTTCAATGCCTTCCCAAGTGAACCTTCTCCTAGTTTGCTCAGTCACCATGAGTCTGTGAAGGCATCTGACCTCTTCAGGGTTGCTTTGAAGACATTCCTAGAAGCACTTCAGTGGAGGTGGCTTTGAGTGATTCAGCACCTCGATTTTGGGCATGTTGGCTCAGGGGAAGACTTTGCTGTTGCACTGCCTTTCTTGCTACTGGATTTGGAGGATCTTTCAAAAACACTGCCCATGGTGCCTTGAGGTGCCTGATGCCATAGACCTTAGTCTTGAGTCTGAGATCTTGGTCCTCTTCTGAGAAAATCAATGACTGAAGTTGGAATAATTTTCATTTTGAATAGAAAGAATCAGTCAACAGCCAGGTCCTGGTGGACTTAGTGGGATGAAAAGCCATGATCATCAACAACCTCGAAAAATTTACCTAAGGATGTCCACAGATCCCTGAAGGCAGCAGCACAGGTAGATAAGGTGGTGAAGAAGGCATATGGATACTTGTCTTTATTAGCCCAGGCATTGAATATAAGAGCAGGGAGGTTATGTTGGAGCTGTATAAAACACTACTTAGGCCACAGCTGGAGTACTGTGTGCAGTTCTTATTGTCACACTATAGGAAGGATGTGATTGCATTGGGGAGGGTGCAGAGGAGATTCACCAGGATGTTGCCTGGGCTGGAGCGTTTCAGCTATGGAGGGAGACTGGATAGGCTGGGGCTATTTTCCTCACAACAGAGAAGGCTGAGGGAGGACCTGATAGAGGTATACAAAATTATGAGGGGTATAGACATGGTAGATAGAAAGAAACTTTTCCCCTTAGCAGAGGGGTCAATAATCAGGGGGCTTTGATTTAAGGTAAGGGGTAGGAGGTAGGTTAGAGGGGATTTGAGGAAAAATATTTTCACCCAGAGGGTGGTTGGAATCTGGAATACACTGCCTGAGGGGGTGGTAGAGGTGGGAACCCTCATGGCATTTACGAAGCATTTAGATGAGCATTTGAAATGCCAGAGCATACAGGGCTATGGGCCGAGTGCTGGAAAATGGGGTTAGAATTGATAGGGGCTGGATGATCGGCATGGACAAGATGGGCTGAAGAGCCTGTTTCTGTGCTGTATAACTCTGACACTCTAAGAGGTGAGAAATCGCTGTGAAATCCCAATGTCAGCTCAAACAATCATAGTAAACTTATTTTAGGAAGTTGAGAGGTCACTTCCTGCTGCGTGCCAGTATTGGATAGGTAGCTGTCACACACACAAAAAGTGGTCAGATTTCCAGCAAAGGGTCATCAGCCTGAAGCATTAATTCTCCCTCTCTCCACAGATGCATTTTCTCTCTCAGGTTCAGGCTTCAAGTATCTTTAGGATGTGGCTTTTGCTCAGTTCTCTCTGCTGCCTAATCATTTCTTGGGCAGCTAATTTTGAGCTCATTCATATTTTGTCCATCTGATAATCAGTGGCAGTTTTGTGAAAGTTAAAAATTCCCCGGTCCACCACTGAGGATGTGCGTGAAACCTGCGGTGTGAGTGTGAGAGAGATAGAGAGAGAGAGAGAGAGAGAGAGACACACACACGATGCGAATTTTAATGTGTAGATGGAAAATAACCCACTCGCTCGAGCATGAAATGATGCATGTGGACGTGGGCTGAGTGTGCCGACATCAACGCGCTGTGTCACGTGATAGTTCGGTCTGTGGGCGTGCGCCGGAGTCTGCACCGGCCTTGCAAACAATTAAAAGGCCTGTTCGGGCCATTAAATTATCAATCAACGGAAAACTTTTCACTTACAGTTGGCGGGGCAGGAGAAAAGGCCAAGCGGCCTTTGCATTTCTTTGGAAACCTCATCCACAGGCGGGATGAGGTTTCCAAAAGCAAATATAAAAAAAGAATTAAAACAACAACTTTCACATTTCATTAATAACTGCTCATGTGACAGTCACATGAGGGGGGGCTTGTTTTATTGCATTTTGATCTCCTTTATTCTTTTACATGTCTCTTCATCTCCTTGAGGCAGTTCTGTGCCTCAGGGAGATTACGCGGCGCTCACTCGCACGCTCACACCAAGTTCGCCCTCGGCCGGCTTTCCCTCCTCCAGCTCTCACCTCCCACCCCGCACGGGCTGTGCTCAGCGCTGACCCTCGTGTTTCACGCTGGGCGGGCCTTAATCGGCCTGTCAGTGTGAAATGGCGGCACGGTGCCAATCGCTGTCGGACTCTCCGCCACGGGCAAGATTCTGCCCCAGAAAAGCTTGGGAAACACTTTGAGCCTCCTAGATGTCTCGCTGAGTTCATAGTTTGAATAGCTGACTCATACAATCTGGGGAGATCCCAGGCACAATCTTCCGTTGATGCCACGTTAGCTCATGTCCGCTGAGAGTGTGGAGAGTATGTCTGAGAACCCTGGCCTGGGGAGGAGGCCTTGGATCTGCATGGTCAAATAACCACTCGCCTTTCACTGCCAAGGGTCACACAACAAGAGCAACTCCTGTTTACATAGCTGCTTTAAGGTAATGAAACGTCCCAAGGTGATTCACAGGAGCATAATAAAAGCAAGTTAGTCACCGAGCCACATAAGGAGATATTAGATCAGATGATCAAAGACGTAGGCTTTAAGGGAGGTAAGAGAGGCGGTGGGATGTAGAGAGGGCAGAACAGAGCTTGGGGGCCCAAGCAACTGAAAGCAATTAAAATCAGGACTGTACAAGAGACCAAAATTAGAGGGGCTCAGACATCTGAGGGCTAGAAGAGGTTACAGAGATAAGAAGGGGTGAGGCCATGGAAGGATTTGAAAACAATGATGTGAATTTTAAAATCGCAGCATTGCCTGATTGGGAGCTGATGTGGGCCAGTGGGCACAGGGGTCACAGGAGAGTGAGATTTGCTGGGATTTAACATACGAATATTATCCGTTTTAGTGAGGCATCAGAGGGTTATCTCATGCCTATGAACCCACTTAGCTACTCAGGAATCAAACCTCTGAGGAGGACCGGCGGAAAGTTTGAAAACATAAAAGAGTTTTTATAAATACTTAAATATCCTTAAACCACGTTCAACTGCCGATTGTCATAAAATCCCACCTGGTTCACTAATGTCCTTTTGGGGAAGGGAAGCTGCTGCCCTCACCCGGTCTGGGCCTACATGTGACTCCAGGCCACAGCAACATGGTTGACTCTTAAATGCCCCCTGAGCAAGGGCAATTAGGGATGTGCAATAAATGCTGGACTATTCAGAGATGACCACATCCCAAAAGCGAATGAAAAAAAAGAATCACATGTTCGATTATTTTGTACAATAAAGTGCAATTGACAATAATTTGATTTTTAAAAAAGCCAGCTGCCTCGGTGGATGAGCATAAATGTCAGTGTGGGGTATAGATAGACAACACTGAAATCAAAAGAACATTAGGTTAATGCCTGCTTTCAAACTTTAACTATAACTGGCAACACAAACTCCTCCATACCTCATTTCTCTCCACCCTGGAATTCAAAACAATAGGGCGAAGGATGGTTACGGCTTTAAAAACAGGGCTCTGATTATTTTAAGATCATGATTAGTGCAGCCCTTGTACAGGCGTGAGCCTGCATAACTGGTGAAAATGTTTATGACCCTGAAACCTCTTGCCAAGATATGGTTCACTGATGAACTTCCTTAGCAACAAATAGCAAGCAATCACTGTTGGTTGTAAAAACATGTCTCATCTTAAAAAAACAGGTTGAAAGGTTCTAGACCAGTGGTTCTCAAGTGGCGGGGTGGGGGCGTGGGGTGGTGGGGGGGGTGGTGGGGGGTGGTCTATGGAGACCTGAGGGACATCAAGATTTTCTGGGGGGTCAACAAAATAATGTAAAGTTGCTTAACGAGGACACCACGGTCGAGGGTTGGGGGAGGTAGAGGGGGCAAATGCAAATTACACCACACAGCTGGGGTTTGCCTCATAACAAGAGGCCGCTCAAACACTTGAGCACACAAGATAGCAAATTCGCCCCTTCCCTCCAACTCGCCAGCACTGAGTGGCGGACAGATGGGTGGGTAAAGCAGCAGATGGGTATTTTAAAAGAGTTTTGCCCTGCTCTATTTAGCTGGGATTCACTGTCATGGAGATAGTCACGGGCATGCTGATCCTCGTTGGGGTTCCTTATTGTCTTTGCTTCAAAAGTGGGGTTTTACAGGCAGACCACTTTGTCAGTGGTTTAAGTGGAAGGTACAGTTTGATGTTCACGTTGAGGAAGTAAAGTCAAACTTGCTGTCTTATTGAATGTTGTGCTTTGAGTCACTTAAGTTTTGAGCAATGCTGTCAAACACTCCGTGGTTCAATTCAGCCAAGCAGACCGTTAGAACATCCATACATACATTTATGCAGCACCACACTGAAGGCCAGCTCCAGCGATTTTTTTTTTCTTTTTTTCTGGGAGATTTATCTCAGTCTGACACACATACAGAGTACATCCAATACTCGCTTTCATTGGTGTAGTGGTATTGTCACTGGGCTAGTAATCCAGTGACCCAGGGTAATGCTCTGGGGACCTGGGTTCCAATCCCACCGCGGCAGATGGTGGAATTTGAATTCAATAAAAATCTGGAATTAAACCATTGTCAATTGTTGTAAAAACCCATCTGTGCCCTAAAAGGGAAGGAAATCTGCTGTCCTTACCCAGTCTGGCCTACACGTGACTCCAGACCCACAGCAATGTGGCTGACTCTTAAATGCCTCCTGAACAAAGGGTAATAAGGGTGGGCTTTAAATGCTGACCTGGAATAATTTCAAGCCCCCTTTATGTATGTTGCCAGTCTCAGTTGGAATGTCGAGCTAATAACAGGTACAAGTCGGGTAGACTCATTTCTGTGACAGGGGCCCTCAAACTGGGTTCCATCAATTCCTTGGAGGTCCAAAGAGACTTCCCAGGGACTCTGCAGAATAATGTGAAAGTGCTTACCCATGGCTTAATGGTCACTGGGGGGAGGGTTAGTGGTGAATGACGGACTTGATGCAAGCTGGGCCCAGGGGGAGGGTGCTGAGGGGTGTTGGTGATGTGGTGAGGTGGGGTTGTAGCGGGAGAAGAATACAGCTGGCTTGTGTGCACTGCAGCATGAGCTGTCTGTCTCATTTCGGAGGAGAGCGTGTGTGGAAAGCAGCAAGAAGATGACCAGTGAGGCCACAGCTACCAATGCTGACGGTAGGCACCAAATGAGTTCAGCCCCATTCAAGAAGGGAGGGATGTTGAATGTTTAAGTACTGCAGGAAGGATGCCAATTTACAAGCAGGTACACTCTCACTCATATCTGCAAGTAAATGCCTGTTTTATTAAAATCATTACTAAAACACCCATTACAGACAGGGCGTGCACAGTTTATACTTTCGATTTAGAGGACCACTTCCCCTGGACAGATTGAGCTACAAGACTGCTTCGGGGAGAAAACCTCGAACACATTGTAAAGTTTTAGCTGTTAAAATGTTCCTGAGTATAGTAAACCCAAAATTAAAGGTAGACTAGCTGTCACTGGCGTGTGTGACTTGAAGCTGTTGCTTTAATACCTAGTTGGGTTTCAAAAGAAAGCTTAGGAATAAAATTCGTTATGTTTTTGGATTCTCTCCCCCTCTCGTTGCCGGGGTACAGAGCCAAGACAGTCGGTCGCTCGTGTCTTAGTGCCTCCACCAAGTTGCCAACTTTCCTGTGTCCACTTAACGGTGTTGACTGGCCATTTGACCATGAAGGGCATCAAAAATGAGCCCAATCCAGGCTTCACCTGATGCCCAAACACTTTCAGTTTCAAGCAGGGTTCACTGGGTCAGAAGAGAGAGCCCATCTAATTTCCCCGCTCCCATAATCCCAAGTGTTAAAGCCAACTGCACCCACAGAACCATGGGAAAGTTACAGCACAGAAGGAGGCTGTTCGGCCCATCTTGTCCATGCCAGCCCAAGGACACCCAGGTGCCCTTTCTAATCCCACCTTCCTGCACCCAGCCCATAGCCCTGCAGCTTAACTCTGTGCTCCCACTCTGGCTGATAAAACAGTCCCAAGTTAGTGATACAGTAACCCTGAGCTGCCTGAATACTCCTCAACTGAATAACAACAAGCTGGACTCAGTGACAGTAAACAAAGGGCAAGTGAATGTAACTGGGGTCAGAAGACTTTTAGTGTACAGTTTAACCACGAATGTTTAAAAACAACTTGGCGGCTAGAGGAATTTAAATTCAATTAGTTACAAATCTGGAAATTAAAAACTAGTCTCAGTAATGGTAACCATGAAACAATCAGATTGTTGTAGAATCCCATCTGGGTCACTAATGCCCATTAGGGGAGGAAATCTGCCACCCTTACCCGCTCTGGCCTACATGTGACTCCAGACCCACAGCAGAATGGTTAGCTCTTAACTGTCCTTTGAAATGGCCCCAGTGAACCACTCAGCTGTATCAAACCACTACCGAAAAGTCAGAAAAGGATAAAACCGGTTAGATCTCATGGCATCGACCTCCTACCAGCTAGGGATTTGTGCCTCAGTTGGGAGAGCGAGCCCACAAACTACTCTAGCCACAGCCTGACATAGTTATGCTGAGCGAATGATACCTTACAGACAGTGTCTGAAACACATCCACCACCGTTCCTGGGTATGGCCTGTCCTACCAGCAGGTGGCAGCACAGTGGTATACCGTCGGAAGCAAGTGGAGTATTCACTACTTGCCTGGATGAGTGCAGCTCCAACAACACTCAAGAAGCTCGACCCCACCCAACACAAAGCAGCCCACTTGATCAGCACCTCATCCACCAGCTTAAAAATTCAGCCCCTTCATTTCTGACTCAGAGTGGCTGCAGTGTGTACAAGATGCACTGCAGCCACTTCTCAAGGCTGCTTAGACAGCACTCTCCAAACCCATGGCCTCTACCATCTCGAAGGGCAAGGGCAGCAGACACATGGGAGCAC
Source organism: Isurus oxyrinchus (assembly GCA_026770705.1). Taxonomy (NCBI): domain Eukaryota; kingdom Metazoa; phylum Chordata; class Chondrichthyes; order Lamniformes; family Lamnidae; genus Isurus; species Isurus oxyrinchus. Next base: position 113,473,083 of record JANJGN010000017.1, read on the forward strand.
CTGCAACTTGCCTTCCTAACCACAGACTATCCCGACTTGGAACTATATCGCTGTTCTTCCATTGTCACTCAGTTGAAATCCTGGAACTCCCTCCCTAACAGCACTGTGGGTGTACCTACACCACAGGGACTGCAGCGGTTCAAGAAGGCAGCTCACCACCACCTTCTCAAGGGGCAATTAGGGAAGGGCAATAAATCCTAGCCCTGCCAGTGACATCACGTCCCCTGAACGAATGTTAAAAAGTGTCCGTGTACTGCACTATGTGGTTGTCCTGGACTCGTGGAATTCTGCATTTTTATACCATGGTTTATGAATCCACTCAGTTTTTCTGAAGGACGTTGTATGGTTTGGTATAAAGACAGGAAACACAACATTGAGGGTGGAATCATCCCAGGTTTGCACTCAGTGCAAGCTGGAATAAAAGTGGTTTTACCCCCCGACCCCCCCACCCCCCCACCCCCCCACCCCGGCCACAATGGCGGGTTTTCACGCTGCATCATTTCACTCCCAGCACGTCCTGCCTCGTTAATAATGCATTCATGGGAAACGCACGGGATCGCTGGTGGCACGGTCTTTGATTCGCCCGCCCCGCCTTCACCTCAGGCCTTCAATAATCAGGGGGCCATATTTAAAGGGCCACCCTCCCCCCCGTACAGAGCTAACAGTCTCGAAGGGATTGGAAGCTGCTGGAAAATCATGGCTGCCAAAGGGAGGAAACATGCTGCCCCCAAATTTAGCGACGCCTCCCTCGGGCGCTCGGTTGTCACAGTGGAGGCCCTGGGTGAAGTCCTCTAGCTCCAACTCTGGGCAAGGACCAGCAAGCAAGGTCACCAAGCCACATGGGAGGTGGTGGCAGTGGTGGTCAACGCCAACATTCTGCAAAAGAGGACAGCCACTCAGTGCCGAAAGAGGGTGAGTGATCTCCTCCGTTCTGCTAGGATTAGTCACAATTCTCATCACTCTCAACTCACACACTCACAAACCCATCACATCTCCACAGGGATCTCACTCACTGCCAGCTCAAGGGTCCTTGCCACTCACACACATCTTTATCTGCCCTGTAGATCATGTCCTCATCCTGTCCATGGCACCACTCACCATCCACACATGCCAGCCATCCTTCTCACCTGACCTGGTAGGCTTCCCTGCTTACACTCTCTCCACCTGTATTCATGCAGGACAAGCTGGCACACAACAAAAGGGAGAGGTCACAGGCTGGTGGAGGAATGTCCAACATCAAGGTCCTCACAGACTTCGAAAATAGAGCCATCCAGCTGGCTGGTGACAATCTGGACTGTTCCTGTGCTGACAGTGAGGTCAGCAGTGCTCAGCCAAGTGAGGCTCCAGCAGTGCAACATCCATCAGACAACCACACTGTGACTCAGTTCCCCTGTTCCGCAGCCCCCGGCCAGGCACTAATTATCTCTCCTTGCTTTCACAGGCACATCTGGGAAGCAGCCGAGCGGGTCCACGAGCCAGGTCCTTGACTCAAGCCCCGCAGACACCTCAGAAGAGGAATCAGATGAGACCCTAACTGAAGACAGGTCACAGAGCTCACCCACACCCTCCACCAGCACAGAGACACACACCTCGGTGGGACCTAGTTCTAGAGTAGCTGCAGGGACACAATCTGGTGAGCGCATCGCACTGTCTGATCCACAACAGGCAGCAGCAGGAAGGGATGTCCGCTGCACCCCTTAGATTGCAACACACAAAGGAGGTGTCTGTGTGAGCTGATAATGCTGGCATGCCAACACACCAAGGTCAACACTGGTAGGATGGCAGTTGGCATGGAGACCTTGGTTCAGGACATCAGTCCTGCACTGCTGCTTGGCCTCAACCCCATGACTGACGCCATAGTTGGCCTCCAGCACTGTCAACACAAGAGGTGTGCTGGGCAGCTCGGTCTCACTCCAGCTTCCCCTTCCCCTCAAGGAGTCAGCCAGGGGCCCTCAGACGCCCACAGGGAGGAGGATCATCAGGTGCACACCCCAGGGCCATCCACCCAGGTGACTCCAGGAGTGTCCGGCCCATCCAAATCCCCTCTTCCTGTGATCTCAGCAGCTCCAGCTCCACAGGCCGAGGAGGGGTCACTGCCACACAGCAGGACCCCGAAAGCAGGCCAGGGCCCTCTCGGCCCTCCAGAGGATGCCCGTCAAAGTCATCACAGACAGGGCGATACAGTCAGCAGGCTGCCCCCACCTCCACTGTGGATGTCTGGAGAGCACCAAGACGCAGTGGCAGGGTGAGGCAGTTTAAGAAGATGCAGTTGCCCAGTCTGGGCATGGGTGTTAATCACTTGTACAAAATGTTCACTGTTGTACATAAACTCCCAAGAATGTCTCCTTGCCTCTGGCTCCGAGCTATGATGAGCAGAGTTTGTGTCACTTGTGAAACCTTGGTTCCTGCACAAGATAAAGGCAGGTGTCTCAGTCCAGGGCCTCTTCCCTGTGCAGTGTGTAACCTTCAGAACAAAGTATCACAGTATCTTTACAGTGCAGCAGGAGGCCATTCTGCCCCTCGATCGATACTGCCTCCACCACCCTCTCAGGAAGTTTGTTCCAGACTCGAGCCACCCTCCAACCAAACGGATGGTCTGGCTTCACGCTCGCTAGACATGTGCCATGGGATCTTTTACATCCACCTGAGAGGAAAGGAGGCACCTTAGCTTAACATCTCATCCAAAAGTGTCAGCCTAGAGTAACCTGATGAAGTCTCTGGAGTGGGGCTTGGACACATTGCCTTTTTATTCAGGAGCAAGACCCCCACACTGAGCCCAAGTTGACAGCTTCCTTCATGCCAGATTTTGCCCTTAGTATAGAATATGGAGAATGCAATACTGAGGAACTTTTGCAAACAATTACCTTGTAATTTATATTGTGTGCTGAACGTTGGATTTGCAATCATAGAATCCATTGGAGCAAGTAAAAATCCAAATGATAAGGGCTTGCAACAGATTGGTAAATAAAGTTATATGAAAACCCTGTCTCATTTCTTAAAGTTTTCTACTGTTTGTACCAGTGTTTCCAAATACTCTCTTCGCGAAAATCAAAATACATAGCTGCTTCTGTTTTTTTTTTGGCAAGCAACTCATACTTAAAGGTAGAGAGACTCACAGTGGAATCACCTGGTCCCACTGGCACTGGGCATCACGGCGGGCGTGGGGGTTGGGGGAAGCAATATGGCAAGAAAGTCAAAACTCGGTTGTGAAGCCAGTTTGTGACTGTCCGCTCCACCGTTAAAGGCTGTTAAAGGTGTCAGCTGCTGCCACAGGTTGGGAACCTCATTTCAATACTTTGTCAACTCATCATAAGCCCTTCTTACCGGAATCATCTGCCCCCCACCCCCCGCCATGTCTAATTTACTGCTCATGTTGGCGTGACTTCAGAAGGGTGCGTTGCCTGTACAAGTCCCATACCTGGTGACCTGGGCTTTTCACAACCAATGGACATCCCAAAGCTCCTTACAGCCAATTAAATACTTTTGAAGCGCTAACAATCCCAGAGCAGACCCCCGATACTTGCTACGCTCCTGTTAGGAAGCAGTAGCCTTTTTTTTTTATTAAAGTAGATTAAATTTGCAATGCTGGTTACTCATGAAGAGAATAAAGGCACAAGATTCCAGGGTTTTAAACAAGCAAGAAATTTTACTCTACACTCTAACATCCAGGACTAACAGGCAGTGCAATTGAATTATCAAGCATAATGTTGCTGAATAAGCTAGGCATTAAATGGCAGACACAACGAAGACAGATCCCATGAGTTTCTCAGCAACCACTCAGACATCAACGATCACTATGGGGAGAATTTCCTCCCCGTCGGGTGGGCTGGTCAGGAGTGGGCAGGGAGCCAATCAGCTGCGCGTCGTCATTTTGCGTGGGCGGGACTATAAAGCGCTCAGCGCTACCTGTGCCGGTGGGGGGGGGGAGGGGGGGAGAGTCGGGGCCAGCTCCTTTCCGCGCAAGCGCGCTGATGAGCGTAGAAACCTCCCTGAGCTCACAGAGCTGCCTCAGGGAGATCAACTTCAGTGTTAAACCTGCAATAAATAAAAAAAGTAAAATTATTCAGACACGTCCCCTCATGTGTCGGTGGGTGCACAGCTGACTCTGGCGCGTGCCGGCTGAATGGAAGATCAGAATGACGGGCGGTGACATCAGGACACACGTCACTTTACGCAAACAGAAGATTAGGGCCTATAAGTCACAAAATCCTTTAAAGGTTGTCTTCCTTGCTCCTCTTTCAAGGCTGTAAATTCTGATTGGCTGAGCAGCTGCTCCAGCTCAGGCTGTCCCAACAACTGCTTGTCTCCCCCAGGTGCTCGATCTCTTATCCCGAGACTGTGTCCCACTGGCTTAGTAAGGCTGTGCTCAAGCATCTAGTTACCAGCAGGATTCCAGCTCTCTAGCTACTCTAAGAAGAACACCACTGCTCACAGGATTCCCTTTTCCCCAAGTGTCAGCCTTATGGAGCTATCACTGCCCCCTCCCCACCCCCCTCCCCCCAATCCCCCCAACCCCGGGCTTCCCTGAGCCTGAGCTCCCTCAGACCACGGAGCTAACAGCAGCACTTCGGCCGCATGGAACTGACCCTCGTCTCTGTCTGCTCCCCATGGGCTACTATTCACTCTGTCCCTTGAACTGATCTGCGTGACCTGTTAATATCTCCCAACGGGGGTCTGCCCCTATTCTTAGGCAGGGTCTAAGGTGGGTACATTCTGTACCTTAAATTTTACCACCTCCAGTCAAGCAAAGGTCGACCCCTCACCTCCCCCCCCCCGAACCCCCCCCCCCCCCCCCCCCCCCCCCCCCCCCCCCACAGACTCTAATTTACAAAAATCCAGGTTCCTTCACAAAGTGCAGTTTGTGTAGGGAGTGTGTAGGGAGTGTGTAGGGAGTGTGTAGGGAGTGTGTAGGGAGTGTAGGGAGTGTGTAGGGAGTGTGTAGGGAGTGTGTAGGGAGTGTAGGGAGTGTGTAGGGAGTGTGTAGGGAGTGTAGGGAGTGTGTAGGGAGTGTTTAGGGAGTGTGTAGGGAGTGTAGGGAGTGTGTAGGGAGTGTGTAGGGAGTGTGTAGGGAGTGTGTAGGGAGTGTAGGGAGTGTGTAGGGAGTGTAGGGAGTGTGTAGGGAGTGTAGGGAGTGTGTAGGGAGTGTGTAGGGAGTGTAGGGAGTGTGTAGGGAGTGTGTAGGGAGTGTAGGGAGTGTGTAGGGAGTGTGTAGGGAGTGTAGGGAGTGTAGGGAGTGTGTAGGGAGTGTGTAGGGAGTGTGTAGGGAGTGTAGGGAGTGTGTAGGGAGTGTGTAGGGAGTGTGTAGGGAGTGTAGGGAGTGTGTAGGGAGTGTGTAGGGAGTGTGTAGGGAGTGTAGGGAGTGTGTAGGGAGTGTGTAGGGAGTGTGTAGGGAGTGTGTAGGGAGTGTAGGGAGTGTGTAGGGAGTGTAGGGAGTGTGTAGGGAGTGTGTAGGGAGTGTAGGGAGTGTGTAGGGAGTGTAGGGAGTGTGTAGGGAGTGTGTAGGGAGTGTGTAGGGAGTGTAGGGAGTGTGTAGGGAGTGTAGGGAGTGTAGGGAGTGTGTAGGGAGTGTGTAGGGAGTGTAGGGAGTGTGTAGGGAGTGTAGGGAGTGTAGGGAGTGTGTAGGGAGTGTGTAGGGAGTGTAGGGAGTGTGTAGGGAGTGTAGGGAGTGTGTAGGGAGTGTGTAGGGAGTGTGGCCAGCTAATTTGTGTGCAGCAACAGTAATGTGAGAATGAGCAGATCATCTGCTTTTTGTGGCTGAGGGGTGAACATTGTCAGGACTCTGTGGATTATTCCCTGAACTTCTTGCAGATTGTGCTGTGGGATCCTTTATGTCCACCTGAGAGGGCAGATGGGGCCTCAGGTTGACATCAGAAAGACAGCGCCTCTGACAGTGCAGCACTCCCTCAATTCTGCCCCGGGGTGCCAGTCTCGATTGTCGTGCTCAAGCCCTGCATTGGGACTTGAACTCCCAGCCATGTGATTCAGGGCTGAAAGTGCTACCAACTGGGCCGCAGGTGATACAAAATGCAGGCTCTTCCTTTCTTAATGAATGGAAGACAATACAGCTTGACGAGTGCAGCACGGTTTAATAGTGTACTCTTAACTTACTGTTAGTGAGTCTTCAGTGGTATGTGTTCACGATGGGTCAGATGATCTGTTAGGAGTTGGTGGGAGCCAGTGGAGTAAGTTGAAAATCTTTTGATTGGTTCCTGGAAAATGTTAACAGCTCAGACAAGCATGACAGATGTTTTGTAATGTGGACATTTTAAGATGTGATGTGTACTACCTGAAAACGTTCAGTCTATCGCTAGTAAATCTCCCTTGATGTTACTCACGCCTGTCTTCCAGAACCAAACAACATGGGGTAAGCAGCCTACACGCAGAGTTTAGTGGAAAAGGCTCAGCAGATGTCTCAGTTTGGAGTAGAATAAGAGCACTTGGCGTCGGCATACAAAAAAAATCAGGAATACATAATAGGCTTGGAAGAGACGGTCATGCTACACGTAAGCAAGCTCTAGGACAGGAGTGAAGTCGAGCCTGAGTAGATGCATTTTTATAGATCAGTTTAAAGAAAAATTGTGACTACTTTAAGCCATCTGCAGCAGAGGGATGTGTTCCAGCTTCAGAGGGGATGTTAAGCTACTCATATTTCAAAGTTCATTGGGTGGGGGGGTGGTGGGGGGAGGGGTGCGGGTCTACCAGTTTAAGATAGAATGTAAACTGCCCACCCCAACAGGGGGTAAGTTGGACTGCTGCCATTGTATTGGGAATCCCAGTGGAGGGTTTTGGTTCCAGAAAGCATATGGCTTCCATTCCTCCAGTTATTGGTAATGTTAGCCCCTTCTATAAAGGGCCAGCACTCTGCACCAAAAATCCTTGGTATTCAGTGATGTAGTCCAAGATCCAGACTTGGAGAGCCCACACCCCCAGCCCCCAAGTGACTCTTCCACATAGGGCTTTTGGCTAATGCAGTCTGGTCTCTCCAGGTAATCCCACTGCTGAGAACATGCCAGATCCCTTTCTGGGCCAAGAATGGGAAAGTAAAGCAGCAGTTTTGGGTGTACTCAGCCCCATTCCCCTCGTACGTTGGAGGCCTTGCTTAGGGTTGGCAGTGGTTCCGCCTCCAACCCCCCCTACCCCCCACCCCCCCAACAGGCCATTCGGTAGTCGAAAAGAGGATACGATAGTTGCCTGGAAATGTGAAGTATTAGCAGAAAACGGTGTCCTCGAATCAGCAGGTTATATTAGCATCCGCGGAGAGAACAGAGTTAATATTTCAGATCCGTGACCTTTCATCAGAAGCACTCGGGCTGTTCAGTAAACTCTAACTCAATGTCAGCGCTTAGTGTGACTGTATCTATGCTCCATACACAGATGTTCCACCAGGGTTAAAGGGTAAGTACATCAGAGAACCGTGGGTTTTTGGTCCCTTTATTCTTGGTGCTATATCCTCAACAATACGATGGCTGAAATATTTTGATCTTTTAAGGGATTTCCTGCCACTTGCTAATTTTCTATTGGTTGCTTTTTGATTTCTTTTTCAGACATTGTTTTCCTAGCTGCTCAGTAATATTTTATGCAACCAACATTCTTCAGTTAACAGTGATTTGTTTCTTTTTTATTGTGAGTCTGATATGAGTTAAACTTGATGAACATACACTTTCCCGGTGTGACACTTTAAAGTGTGAAGGACCTATGCTGAGTTTCAGCTATGTAGATACGAGGCTAGAAATTACTTTTGGTAATATTTAACTTCAGATGCATTTGTAAATATTGGAATGGTAATTTCTGTGCATTATTAAGCTGTTATTATTTATTTCATGGTGCTGCTACAGTGTGATGTAAGGGTCAAAGATCAAAGGTGCAGTGCACCTGCAGCTGCTCCATATCTACTTGGCTTTAGTTATTCTGGGGCCCTTAGCTACCTATTAAATCACATTAAACGTAGTTGAAGAGCATTTTGGAGTGCCAGCTATGAACAGAATATTATATATTGAGTTTAAAGCAGAAAAATAGTGGTTTATAAATTACTTTCTGCCTAATCAACAGAACCCACTTTAAGCACTTGGCATCATTTAAGAGCCAGTTGTGTGCTATGTAGGAAAGATTGCAGGTTTATCTGCATGACTGAGCTGGGAAGGACTGATTGTCCTTTCCCCTTGGTATTTATCTTGTGATCTTGTGGCTCATTGCTAACCATCTATTATCCTGTATATATTCATCCCAGAAAGGAAATGCGATCCATGCAATGTGAAAAGACCATTCACTCGATCAAGGCTTTATCTGTTATTCTGTACATCCTTTGAAATCTAATTTAGTCTTGTACTGCTGCGCAAACCCTTACACCGGTGAATTCCTTCTTGAAATGGTGTAGAGGCTCTGACTGCAGATAAATACAGGAATGAGGATGTTCCTGCTCTCTCTAGGAAGGGGCTCCCAACACTAAGTAGAGATATATCACATGCTTCTCTTAAGCGTTTAAGGGCACGTTTGTGGTGGGGTGAGGGCTCCATCTTAGTAAAGGTTTGCAGTATTTGCTTGCATGCCTCATAAATCCCATGATTTCCAGCTCAGGGGCAGGCCCTTAACAGAGCAGGCTTGATGGTCACACAAGACTTTTTCCTCCATTATTCCTTCATGGGATTGAGCATCATTGGCAAGGCCAGCATGTGCTGCCCATTCCCTGAGTCAACCACATCGCTGTGGGTCTGGAGTCACATGTAGGCCAGACCAGGTAAAGATGGTAGATTTCCTTCCCTAAAGGACATTAGGGAACCAGATGTGTTTTTGTGTCATAGTTACCATTACTGAGACTAGCTTTTAATTCAAATTCCACCAGCCCACAGTGGCGGGATTCAAACCCATGTCCCCAGAGCATTAGACTGGATAGTGATAATATCAGTGGATTGCTAGTCCAGTGCTATTGCCACTACACCACTGTCTCCCCACGATACAAAGAACAAAGAACAAGGAAAAGTACAGCAAAGGAACAGGCCCTTCGGCCCTCCAAGCCTGCGCTGATCATATTGCCTGTCAAACTAAAACATTTTGCACTTCCGGGGTCCGTGTCCCTCTATTCCCATCCTATTCATGTATTTGTCAAGCTGCTTCTTAAACACCACTATCGTACCTGCTTCCACCACCTCCTCTGGCAGCGAATTCCAGACGCTCACTACCCTCTGTGTAAAAAACTTGCCCCGCACATCTCCTCTATAGTTTTCTCCTCTCACCTTAAATCTATGTCCCCTAGTAATTGACTCTTCCACCCTGGGAAAAAGCTTCTGACTATCTACTCTGTCCATGCAACTCATAATTTTGTAAACTTCTATCAAGTCACCCCTCAATCTCCATCGCTCTAGTGAGAACAATCCGAGTTTCTCCAACCTCTCCACATAGCTAATAACGTCCAGACCAGGCAGCATCCTGGTAAACCTTCTCTGCACCCTCTCCAACACCTCCATATCCTTCTGGTAATGTGGTGTACCAGAATTGCACGCAATATTCCAAGTGTGGCCTAACCAAGGTTCTATACAGCTGCAGCATGACTTCCCAGCTTTTATACTCAATACCCCTGCCGATGAAGACAAGCATGCCATATGCCTTCCTGACTACCTTATCCACCTGCGTTGCCACTTTGTGACCTGTGGACCTGTACACCCAGATCCCTCTGCCCGTTGATGCACTTAAGGGTTCTGCCATTTACTGTATAATTCCTGCCTGTATTAGACCTTCCAAAATGCATTACCTGTACTCAACCTGTGGCAGTCATAAAGGTCAACATATACCTGTGTACATCCTTGGTCAACTACGCCCTCCCTCTAGAATAGGCACAGTTGTGCTGACAGACACATTATATTAGTGCACACTGCTGGGGGTACCTTTCGATAAAAATATACATTGGCCTCATCAACATGTAAATTAACGCATAATCCTTGTTTTTTTAATGTAGCAATATCTAAGGCAGGGAACGAATTTGTAGCTGCTTATGTGAGACTAAAAAACCTGTTGTATTTATTTTAGAAAGAGTATAGATTTTTTTTATTATGGTAAGTAAATATAAACAGGAGGCTCTGGCCACTGTCTCATGCAGTCTCCCACTTATAGAAACCGGTAAGACTTGTTTTTCTAAGAGCTTACATCTATAGCAATCGATCATTGCAGATGTTTGTTCCCTGTTTGGTGGAAAGTTGTGCATGCAGTCTAATTCTACCTCATTTAGATAAGAGATGAAAGAGGGCACATGTGGGTGTGAAAGGAAGCTCAAGGCTTGGGACAAGCCTCAGGCCCACTAGACCCCTCACCTTCATTAGCAAAGCTGTCCTGATAAGAGTAATAAGGAAAGGTCATGACATCTCACCCTCTGGCTAGAAGGTGATCCCACTATAGTTTAGCCTTTGAGAGAAAAGGTTCTATGTGAATGCGAGGGTTTGACTGAATAAACTATGTTGTGTAAAATATGAACCTGTCAATGAATGAGGTAAAGAAAAATATCTTTAAGCATCGAGGGTTTGCAGTGAAAATTCAATATGACCATTTCAGATGAACTTACTAAAAATGTTTGGCATAAAACTAGGAGTTGGCACTCTTGAACAAAATTAAATTTTAAGAAACAATGTACAGGTTTTTAAAATAGCGTGTTTAAATTATCTGTCTCTTAGTGCACAATGCCCTCAACTATGAACACAGTCCTGCGTATAAAGTGACCAGTTATATACATTTGTGAATGGAAATTATTTCTAACGCTGTGAATGTAAAGTAACTAAAGGAATTGTTCAGGTAATCTACTTTAACCATTAATTAGAGTGCTTTTGCTTCATTACAAGGATTGACTGCACAGAAGGAAGCCATTGGCCCAATTTCAATTATTTTATCCATTTAAATACTTATACAGTTCCTCCAGTATCTGTTGGGTAGAGGCACTGTAGGAACATAGGACTTAGGAGCAGGAGTAGACCAGTCAGCCCTGCTCTGCCATTTGATAAGATCATGGCTGATTTGATTGTGTTCTTAATTCCACATTCCTGTCCCCTGTAGGTCTCACCTCTCTTGTCTATCAAAAATGAATTCAACCTTGAATATATTCAATGACCTAGCCTCCACTGTTCTCTGGAGAAGAGAATTCCACAGATAACACCTCACTAAGAGAAAAAAATTCTCCTCATGTCCGTGTCAAAAAGGAGATGTCTTTCTTCTTAAACTATGTCCCCTCATTCCAGTCTCCCCCACAAGAGGAAACTCCCTCCCAGTATCCACCCTATCATGTCCGCTCAGAATGTTATATGTTTCAATAAGATCACCTCTCGTTCTTTTAAACTCCAATGGATACAGGCCCAACCTGTCCAACCTTTCTTCATAAGGTATGAAGAAAGAGATGAAACAAAAAAACTGCAGACGTTGGAAATCCAAAACAAAAACAGAATTACCTGGAAAAACTCAGCAGGTCTGGCAGCATCGGCGGAGAAGAAAAGAGTTGACGTTTCGAAACGTCAACTCTTTTCTTCAAGAAAGAGATGAGTTGAGTGAACATTCTCTGAACTGCTTCTAATGCAATAACATCATTTTTCAAATAAGGAGACCAAATCTACACAGTATTCCAGAGTTGGTCTCACCAAAGCCCTGTACAGCTGCAGTAGAACTTCCCTACTTTTATATTCCATCCCCCTTGCAATAAACGCTAACATTCAATTCGCCTTCCTAAAGTCTTGCTGTACCTTCACTCTAACTTTTTGTGATTCATGTACCAGGACACCCAGATCCCTCTTTACCACTGAGTTCTGCAATCACTCTCCATTTCAATAATATGCTGCTTTTCTAATCTTGCTGCCAGAGCAGACAAATTCACATTTTACCACATTATACTCCGGCACCGGAGATGACAAAGGCAAACGTGACTCCTTAGATACTGAAGCAGTCCATGTCCAAATGCAGCAAGATCTGGACAATATCCAGGCTTCAGCTGACAAGTGGCAAGTAACATTCACACCACACAAGTGTCAGGCAATGACCATCTCCAACAATTAATTCAACCATCGCCCCTTGATGTTCAGTGGCGTTACCATCAGTGAATCCCCCACTATCAACATCCTGGGGGTCACTATTGACCAGAAACTGAACTGGACTAGCCATATAAATACTGTGGCTAAAAGAGCAGGTCAGAGGCTGGGAATCCTGCAACAAGTGACTCACCTTCTGTCTCCCCAAAGCCTGTCTACCATCTACAAGGCTCAAGTCAGGAGTGTGATGGAATACTCCCCACTTGCCTGGATGAGTGCAGCTCCCACAACACTCAAGAAGCTCGACACCATCCAGGACAAAGTAGCCCCTTTGATTGGCACCCCTTCCACAAACATTCACTCCCTCCACCACCAACAAACAGTAACAGCAGTGTGTGTACCATCTACAAGGTGCACTGCAGGAATTCACCAAGGCTCCTTAGACAGCACCTTTCAAACCCACAACCTCTACCATCTAGAAGGACAAGGACAGCAGACACATGGGAACACCACCACTTTGAAGTTCCCCTCCAAGCCACACACCATTCTGACTTGGAAATATATCACCGTTCCTTCACTGTCCCTGGGTCAAAATCCTGGAACTCCCTCCCGAACAGCACTGTGGGTGTACCTACACCACATGGACTGCAGTGGTTCAAGAAGGCAGCTCACCCCCACCTTCTCAAGGGCAACTAGGGATGGGTAATAATGCTGACCTTGCCAGCGATACCCGCATCCCGTGAATGAATTTTTAAAAATTCCATCTGCAAATTTTTGGACATTCACTTAACACATTTATATCCCTCTGTAGACCCTTTACGTCCTCTTGACAGCTTTTGTAAGGGAAGTAGAGAGAAAACAGGGAATTATAGACCAGTCAGCATGACGTCAGTAGTGGGGAAATTTCTAGAGTCCATTATATAAGAATTAATAGCTGAGCACTTGGAAAACAGTAGCAGAATCGGACAGAGTCAGCATGGATTCACGAAAGGGAAATCATGCTTGACAAATCTACTAGAATTTTTCGAGGATGTAGAGTTGATGAGGGGGAGCCAGTGGATGTGGTTTATTTGGACTTTCAGAAGGCTTTCGACAAAGTCCCACATAAGAGATTAGAGTGTAAAATTAAAGTGCATGGGATTGGGGGTAGTGTATTGAGATAGATAGAAAACTGGTTGGCAGACAGGAAACAAAGAGTAGGAATAAACGGGCCTTTTTCCGAATGGCAGGCAGTGACTACTAGGGTATCGCAGGGATTGGTGCTGGGACCCCAGCTATCACAATATATATTAATGATTTAGCTGAGGGAATTAAGTGTAATATCTCCAAATTTGCAGATGACACAAAGCTGGGTGGGAGGGTGAGCTGTGAGGAGGATGCAGAGATGCTTCAGTGTGATTTGGACAAGCTGAGTGAGTGGGCAAATGCATGGCAGATGCAGTATAATGTGGATAAATGTGAGTTTACCCACTTTGGTACAAAAACAGGAAGGCAGGTTATTATCAGAATGGCTATAAATTGAGAGAGGGGAATGTGCAACGAGACCTGGGTGTCCTTGTACACCAGTCGCTGAAGGTAAGCATGCAGGTGCAGCAGGCGGTAAAGGAGGCAAATGGTATGTTGGCCTTCATAGCCAGAGGATTCGAGTACAGGAACAGGGATGTCTTGCTGCAATTGTACAGGGCCTTGGTGAGACCACACCTGGAATATTGTGTGCAGTTTTGGTCTCCTTATCACAGGAAGGATGTATTTGCTATAGAGGGAGTGCAGCGAAGGTTTACTAGACTGATTCCTGGGATGGCGGGACTGACATATGAGGAGAGATTGAGTCAGTTAGGATTATGTTCACTGGAGTTCAGAAGAATGAGGGGGGATTTCATAGGAACCTATAAAATTCTCACAGGACCAGACAGGGTAGATGCAGGAAGGATGTTCCCGATGGTGGGGGAGTCCAGAACCAGGGGTCACAGTCTGAGGATACGGGGTAGACCATTTTGGACTGAGATGAGGAGAAATTTCTTCACCCAGGGAGTGGTGAACCTATGGAATTCACTACAACTGAAAGTAGTTGAGGCCAAAACATTGTATATTTTCAAGGAGGAGTTAGAGATAACTCTTGGGGTGAAAGGGATCAAAGGGGATGGGGAGAAAGCAGGAGCAGGCTGTTGAGTTGGAGGCATCAGCCTCGAAGGGCCAAATGGCCTACTCCTGCTCCTAGTTTCTATTTTTCTATGTTTCTATGTTACATTCTGTGTCATTGGCAAATTTAGCTACTATACATTCAGTCCTTTCATCCAAGATATTGATATAGATTGTAAATAGTTGAGGCTGAAGCACTGGTCTCTCTGGCACTCCACTGGTGACAGCTTGCCAACCTGAAAAAGACCAATTTCTCCCTACTCTCTGTTCCCTGTTAGCTAACCCGTCCTTTATCCATGCTAATTACCCCCTACGCCACCTATTTTATGCAGGAACCTTTACCTTATTAAATGCCTTTTAGAAATCCAAGTACGCCACATCTACAGGCTCCCCTTTACCCCCTTGCTTATTACTTCCTCAAAGAACTCTAATGGTTAGTAAAACACAATTTCCCTCTCACAAAGTCATCTTGACTCTGCCTAATCCCATTATGATGTTCTAAGTATCCTGCTATAATTTCCTTAATAATGGATTCTAGCAATTTCCCTCTGACAGATGTTAAGCTAAATGGCCAATAGCTTCCTGCATTCTGTCTCCCTCCTTTCTTGAATAAAAGTGTTACGTTTGCTATTTTCCAATCCAGTGGGACCCTTCCCGAATCCAAGGAATTTTGGAAGATTATAACCAGTGTATCACCTATCCCTGCACCACTTCTTTTAAGGCCCTAGATTGCAGGCTTTCAGATCCTGGGGACTTGTCAGCCTTTCAATCTTAGAGTTTTAATAGTACCTTTTCCTGGTGATAGTGATTGTTTTAAGATTTTCCCTCCCTTTTGCCTCTTGATTTTTCAAGTGTCTTTGGGAAGTTTTCTAAGTTTTCGATAGTGAAGACAGACATAAAATACCTGTTCAACACGTCCGCCATTTCCTTGTTCTCCATTATGAATTCCCCAGACTCACTGTCTGGAGGACAACCACTCGCTTTCGTTACACTTTCCTTTTTTTCAATACTCGTAGAAACTCTTACTCTCTGTTTCATATTTCTATGTATCTTTCCCTCATACCTTAATTTCTCCTTCTTTATTAATTTTTAGTCATTCTTTCCTGCTTCTTAAAACCAACCACTCCTCTGACCTGCCACTAATCGTCACAGAATTGTACAGTGTTTCAGTTTGACACTCCAGGCCGAATATCCTTTATCCATACATCTGGAAACTGAACACATGTAAAAATTATTTTTTGAAGCAACGTGTTTATATTATTAATAAAATTGGTGCTATGAAAGGGGTTTCATTGTTAAGAGGTGGTGTTCAAAGAGATTGGTGAGACAATGAGGATTTGCATTCAATCAGTGGTGGTCGGTATAACTTCAGTAGTTTTCGGGTGTGCAGGGCAGAGGCAATGTGAGATCAAAAGGCAGCTGTAAGCTTCCAACTGGCTCCACAGGAACCAAAGTGAAAAGAACCTCATTCTGAATTTGTGAGGTGAAAATGCTTTGCCTGGTGTTTGGTTAAGTCTATGGGTTGTGTTGCCTTAATGGAGATTATTTTGGGAATTTGTTAAAAGTTATGATAGTAGTAATTTGTAACCATGTGTATATATATTTTAACCTGTGTAAATTAATAAAATGTTTCATTTAGTTTAATATAAAACCTCAAGAACTGGTGGTCTGAATCCTGAATTTAGAGTCACATCTCAAACATAATACTTAAAATTATAGGTTATGACAGTTGTTTAAAGTTTCCCTCTGGGATTTTTAAATAACTCAGCTTTACCAACTGCATCGGTCATAACAGTGGTTATCTTACCAGATTAATGATTCAGAAACATGAGTTCAAATCCCACCATGTCAGCTGGGAACCTGCTGGATTGACATATAAACCTATCTGGTTCACTAATATCCTTTAGGGAAGGAAATCTTCCATCCTTACCCAGTCTGGCCTATGTTTGACTTCAGGCCCACAGCAATGAGGCTAACTGCTAACTGCCCTCTGGAAAGGCCTTAGCGAGCCACTCGGTTGTATTCCAGGGGGCGGCTCACCATCTTCTCAAGGACAATTATGGCTGGTCTTACCAGTGATGCTAATATCCTGAGAATAAATAAACAAAATACATGAGCCTGGGGCTGAAAGTAATGCACTCCTGAGTTAGATTATCAGATCTCTGCCCGTATTTTATCAGATTTCAATATTTTCTGTATTGTTGAGTTAGTAGCGTGTTTTGTGTTAGAAATAACAGTTTTTGCCATGACAGTAGCATTTTCCTTTGGGTAACTGAGGCTCTTTTTCAAAGTTACAACACTGTAGTCTGCCAACATTTGTCAGAGCCTTTTGCACAGAGACATTTGGAAACCAATGCAAAAAATGTAACATATTCTTCAATTGGTCCCGCCCCACTTCCCTTGTCCCGACGTCAAGGCCAAAGATGTGGAAGTTGCTATATGAGGAAGTGAGTGTGTGGAGTGCTTAAACAAGAAGAGAAAATATTGGAAGCATTCAGCAGGCAAAGCGGCAACTGCAAAGCAAGGAAATATGGGTTAGCTTAATTTAGTCACTGTATCACTTGACACCACTCCTATGTCTTTAACAGTGGAAAACAGCTGGCAAGCACTGAGGATGCTTTGAGTAGATTTGGCCTGTATCAAATCACCTCATACCAATCAAGTAGAACAGTAAAATGTAATGTAACCAGTGATTTTTCACTGTAAGTTCCACATGTTTATGCCTTTTTCAGTATTGTGGTGGGGCTGTTTAGTTTGGGCAGACAAGATTGTTTTTGCTTGTGTTTAAGAAGATTCCTGCACAAATCTCGAGTTACAAGAGGAAAAAAGCACTCTGTGATGGCCAGTCTCCTTGGAGTCCTACACACAGCACTCTGTCTTTGTAGGCATCCAATCAAAAGTGACAGGAAACAAATGGGCCCCTGACCCACACACGCCAAGAGGTGAGGTGTCCTCGGGGCATTGTGGAAGATGAAATGACAATGTTATTTTGACACAGTTTCCTTGGGCTGTCAACTGATTCCAGAAACATGCAGCCCCGCGTTACCACAGGTTCTGACACACCAGCTCTCTTGCCTGTTTGGAAGCGTGTTTCAAATGTTTCCCATCCACCCCCTGCCCCTCAGCCTCCTGCTGATACTCACGCGTGTAACCACTAAATTTCCTGATCTTTGTCAGGGTCCATCAGTTTTCTCGAAATATTTTGGTTAAGTGTTGCCTCAAACTGGATCATTCTTTGCTTCCCAGTGTTATACCAGGAGTACGGTGACCATGTTTCCAAAAACAAACACTTGGTGTCTGACCATATTTTACAGTAAATCTACGTAATGAAGGTTGGAACCTTAATCAACAGAAATATTTTAAAACAAAAACACAAGTTAACTTTGGGTTAAGTTTGTTGATGCTCATAGTGTTTTTGTCCTGTTGCTGTTTTTGCTGTATAAGTGCAACATTTCACTGACCTTTCTTTCGATTTTTAATGGGAGATGTGGACGATGGTAATGCGTTGGTCCATACACAAGCCAGGAGATCCCAGTTTGATTCCTGTTCCATGCTGAGTTAGCCAATCTCACCTAACGAACGCAGATAGGAGGCTCAAAACAGCTGCGGCACGATTGACTTAAAAATCAACCAGGTTTCTTGTCCATGATCTTTACCCAGCATGTGGCAAGAATGTGGAACTTGCTACCACATGGACTGGTTGAGGTTAATAGCATAGACGCATTTAAGGGGAAGGTTGATTAGTGCAGGAGGAAGAAAGGAGTAGTAGGATATGGTGATGGGGCGAAATGAAGCAAAGTGAGCGGGGAACCCATATGAAGCATGAACACTGGCATAGTCTAGTTGGGCTGAATGGCCTGTTTCTGTGCTTTATATCCAATTATTATCATGCTCAAGGTAAGTTATGACTGCTCTCCACTGTCCAGCACACGCTGTCTTCTAGAATGCGAACTTGGCTGTGGTACCTATAGGTTACTGTGAAGGAATCAGTGCCTTTAGAAGGGGAGAGAATGAATCGAGAAAGGTGTTGAAATCAGGAAAGGCTTCATCCTCAATTTGGATGTAAAACTTTGAATTTAAATCTGAAAATCTGCTGTGGTATTTGAATGATCAGCGATATCTGAGGGCTTTTTCCAGATGACTTCTGCTGGCTCCTTTAGTTGCTAAAGAGACCCTGAGGTGGCCAAGAGGGGACCTGAAACATCAATTTATCCCACACTTAGCACAAGACACCATCTTGGTAAAGGAGTAGGAGTGCGTGCAAGGAAAAGCCAGCCAGAGGCTTATTAAAGGGCTGATTGCCTGTTAGGGCTACATAGCATTTTTGGTGGGTAACTCCAATGCACTGAATGGTTCATTTTCTTCCCTTTCAGCTCCTTAAAACGACTATAAGAGACATTTCAGCCATGCCAGAAGTGCCTACGTCTAAACTCAGGTTAGGGTCTGAGATGAAAGGGGTGGATGTTTGTGTCAGAGCAGCCCTGATATCGGGTCTTATATAAAAACCCCCTTCTTTGAAAGCTTTACCCTGTGTATTGATCCATGAAAGGGTGAGTCTAGCAACTTTCTCTTTGACACAGAGAATGAAGGGAGGGTTGCAGTTTATAAACAGCAAGCCCCTTGCGGTGAGAAAATGCAGCACTTTAAACAGGATTCCTGTGTAGAACGTAAGACAGAGCATAGGTAAACTTTTGAAATGGACTGGTTATAAAAAAATGGCCAGGGACCCTCACTTAAACATTAAGAAGTTGGGAGTAATATTGCGAGTCTGCACTGCTGGGTAGTAGACGTGTCTCAGATTTGAGCCGGGAAATCATGCGGTCTGCACGCACCAGCTTTCTGTTAGGTACTTCTGAGTGAACATGCGGGGTGGGGTGGTGAGAGGAGGGTGGCGAGGGTGGGGTGGTGAAGGGGGGGTGGCGAGAGGAGGGTGGTGAGGGTGGGGTGGCGAGGTGGGGATGGTGACGGGGGTGGCGAGGGGGGTGTTGGAGAAGTGGGGGGTGGTGAGGGGGGGTAGCGAGGGGGAGATACCGGAGGGGCAGCGCCCCTTAGCCAAGCAACGTGGACTTACAAAATGAGATTATTTTGAGATGCTATACACCTCTTCAAAGTGAGAGGCTCCCACCATCGCCCATCCAATTTTGGACAGACTTTGAGTCATGCATTTGAAGACTTCTAAAATATATAGCAGGTGCCAAGGGCCGGATTTTCAAAGCCCGGTTGGGAGCGGCTGGACCCAGAATTCAGGCACGGTTCCGCTCCCAAGCTGCTGTCATGAGGGCTGGGAGGGGACCTGTACAGCACAACCACCACCTCTGACCAACCTCCCCACCAACTCTCCTGCTCCCCCCCACTCCCCACGGCAAGCGGCAGGTAGCCAGTAATGGTAATTAATTAAGGAAGCTGTGAAGGAGCTGACTGGGATTTTCCACTCAGGAGGTGGGTCCCCTAAGGTGGCCGAAACACAGCCAATGAGAGGAGGTGGCTCCTGGCAACAGATCGGGGGCCCAGCCTCACTCTGAAGGCCGCAGCTGCAGCACAGGCCACCCTGTGGAAAGGCTCCCCCTTCATGAGGATGGCCTGCCAGCTCTTTTAATCTTTGTACTTTAAAAATTATTCATGGGTCACCTCAAGGTGGAGGTGCCCTGTCTCTCCCTCTCCATCTCTCTATCTCTGTCTCCTCCCTCTTTCTCTCCCACTCTCTCTCTCTCTCTGTCTCCCTCCCTCCCTCTTTCTCTCTCTCTCTCTCTCTCCCTCCCTCTCTCCTACATACAGCAGCAGCTCCCCCCTTGGTTGGTGAGTCCAGCAGCGTATCAATGTTGGGGGGCCTCCTATTTGCCCTCCAGCCATGGGAGCTCACCTGTTGTAGTTAATTGGATGCCAAGTGCATCGTTGCACATTAATTGACCAGGCACTGAAAAATCAGGGCCCACCCTGACATGGTGTGGGTCGGGTTAGCAAGCTCTCCTGATGTCAGGTTCTCGACAGCAGCAGGAAAATCCAGCCTCAGGAGGTTTTTTGCTGGCTATATTTTTATGTCTTGTGCAATGGAGTCACTAGGTATTAAAATGTTTCAAGAATTTTTGCCAGCCTCAAAACAGTACTCAGAATTCACACCGTGATTAATTGTATATCCTGCAGCTGTAATACTGTAACAAGGACAACTGGTATTTATATAGATAAAAGCAAAACACTGCGGATGCTGGAAATCTGAAACAAAAACAAAAATACCTGGAAAAACTCAGCAGGTCTGACAGCATCTGCAGAGAGGAAGACAGTTAATGTTTGGAGTCCGTATGACTCTTCATCAGAACTAGTTCATGACCTTATATCATGAACTAGAACATGAGCTGAGTTTTTCCAGTTATTTTTGTTTTGGTATTTATATAGCATATTTAATGTCATAAAACATCCCAGGTTCTTCAAAGGGACACTTTTAAACAAAATGCAACAAGAGCCACGTAGGGAGATATTAGGGCAGATAATCAGAAGCTTGGTCAAAGCGGTAGGTTTTAAGGTGTGTCTTAAAGCCAGGTAGAGATGTAGAGATGAGGAGAGGTGTAGAGAGGGAATTCCAGAGCTTGGGGTCCAGGCAGCTGAAGGCACAGCCGCCGATGGTGGAGTGATTAACATCAGGGAGACTCAAGAGGTCAGGATTAGAGGAGAGCAGGGATCTCGGAGTGGACTAGAGGAGATTACAGGGTTAGGGAGGGATGAGGATGTGGAGGAATTTGAAAGGATTAGAATTTTAAAATCAAGGCATTGCTTGACCGGAAATCAGTGTAAATTAGTGAGTACACAGGTGATGAGATTTGGTGTGAGTTAGGACACAGATGGAAGAGTTTTAGATGACCTCAAACTTATGGAAGGTAGACTGTAGGAGATCAGCCAGGAGTGTGTTGGAATAGTCAAGTCTAGAGGTGACAAAGGGCATGGTTGAGGGTTTCAGTAGCGGATGAGTGATGTGGGGTGGAGTCAGGCGATATTACAGAGGTGGAATTGTGTAGTCTTCTTGGTGAAATCCATCTCAGGGTTAAATATGACATCAAGGTTGCAAACAGACTGGTTCAGCCTTAGACAGAGTCAGGGAAAGGGATGGAGTCAGGACTACTAGACAGTACTTGAGGAACCTAAATTTCTTCCAACTAAATAATGAGAAGACCAAAGCCACTGTCTTTGGACCCAACCCCAAACTCTTTTCTCAAGCCACCAGCTCCATACCTCTCCCTGGCAACCAACTGAGGCTGAATCAAACTCCCTGTCATGTTCGACCCTGAGATGAGCTTCCAACTACATATCATCAAGACTGCCTATTTCCACCTTTATAATATCACCTGGCTCCACCTCAGCCTCAGCTCATCTGTTGTTGAAGTCTTCATCCATGCATTTGTCACCACTACTTCAATGACTGTTTCAATGCTCTCTTGTCTGGCCTCCACATTCTGCCCTCCTTAAACTTGAGCTCATCCAAAACTCTGCTGCCCGTGTCTTAACTCACCCCACGTCCCCATCATCCCCTCTAAGTTTACTGACCTACATTGGCTCCAGGTTAAACAATGCCTCAGTTTTAAAATTTCCATCCTTGGTTTCAAATCCCCCTCATGACCTTACCCCTCCCTATCTCTGTAATCTCCTCCAAATCTGCCATCATGATCATTCCCAGTTTTAACTGCTGTACCATAGGTGACCATACGAATAGCTGCCTATCGTCCCTCCCCCACCCCCCCAACACAAATCACTCTACCTCTCTACCACCATTTCCTCCTTTAAAATGCTTTTTAAAATCGAACCCTTTGATCAGCTTTTGACCATCTCTTTATATATCCTTATATGGCTCAGTGTCAAATTGTGCTTAATAATGCTCCTGATAAGTCATAGGATGTTCTACCACACTAAAGGCGCTATATAAATACAGGTTGTTATTTTGTTCAACTCCAGAGTGAAGGAACAATGTGCACAGTAACTGGGATGTATTCATTAACTCCAGAATAAATGTTTAATTCAGTAACTCTTTTGAAGTCTGCACCGTATACTGCAGAGGAAATGTGCATTCATTTTATCACACATTCAACCTGTTGTCTAATGTGAAATGCAAACACAAGGTTTTTGTAATGAGAACTTTTTTTTAACTTCTATCTAACTACCTATCTTTCCAGCCAGTGAACCATGTTTGTAAGGCAGACTGCACCCTCTGTCTGAACAGAGGACAGAGACACATGCAACGTTTTATTTCAGTGGATATAATTCTCATGCAGGGTGCGACTCATGGTCATGATATTTAAAATATGAACAGCCCCTTAAGAAGCATTGACTCTAGAGCCCTTCAGTTTTAGTGGTTGGTTTCAGGACATGTGTTTAAAGACACTGAACAGCGCTTCTTACGTTTCATTTGGGTACTTTCCTACTTGCCTCGTTCCTCCACCTGCAGGCACTGAACTGACAGTGCAGCCAATTCAGGGTGAAAGATCAGCTTCACAGAACATTAACCTCAGCATATATTCATTTACCAGAAAAGAACAGAAATCGGGTTATGGAAAGTCTTCTAATAAGTGTTACCTTTCCAAACCAGGCTCAGCGTCTGGCTGCAACGAATTGTAGGGATGGAATACTTGTTTTGTGCTGCGAGGGAGCACACTTATTTTATTAAAGAGGCATCCTCCTTCAGACATGCCACGCACACTCACTTACTGGATCTCCCTGGAAGTGGAAGCTAAATGTGCCTCGAATGTAACTGACTAATAATCCTCACATTTTCATATTAAAATGCAAGTCAAAGGGGCCGCATTCCTGTGGGAAAATGCTGCTGAATTAGCAAGGCTGGCGTGGAAGATCAAGTCACACTTCCACAATGGTTCCATGGTGATATGAATTGCACTGCTCAATGCTCGGTCCAGTAACCCCTGCTTTAATCCTGTGATGTGTTAGCTGTTCTATCGAATGGCTCCCACTGGAAAGTGCATGTGCATGGGAGGTGCACCAATACACCACCTGAGGTTTTTTTCTCCCCTGCATGCTGCCCTCTCATTGTGTTGAGGTCAAAGTCTCAGAGGGCTGTCTCCTACCCAGCTAGTTCTCAATGCTGTAGAACTCCTTATTTCCCTTGCCATCCCCTAGTTTATAATTGTTGATTTATCCAACACCTTACCCTATACTATGGGCCGTGGCCATTCAGCTAAGTTTGTCATAAATGAAATGATATCTAGGGCCTCGGAATTGAACACAGAAATCTAGGCTGACAGTCCAGTGCAGTACTGAGGGGAAACTGCACTGTCAGATGTGCTGACATTAAATCAAGGTTTCGCCTGTCCTCTCAGGTGGAGGCAAAAGATCCCATGGCACGTTTCGGAGTGGAGTTATCCCTGGTGTCCAGGCCAATACTCATCCCTCAATAAACATCACTAAAACAGATTATCTATTGTCGCATTTCCGCTTGCGGGATCTTGCTGTACTCAGATTGCCCCATTTCCTATGATACGAAACTGACTACAGTTCAAAAGTACTTCATTGACTGTAAAGTGCTTTATGGCATCCTGTAGTCATGAAAGGCGCTATATAGATTTAAGCCTTTTTTCCTTCTTAATAGTCTCGAATATTCAAACTTCTTGGCAACAGTCTGTGGACTGTGTTGCTGTTAATGCAGCACTGCAAGTTGGCTCTGGACTGTACGATGTGTAAACTCAGAATGCTGCTGAATAACAATATAGATAAAACTTTGGAAATCAAGTGTGATGTACACCCTTTGTACTGATCACACGGTGCTACAGAGTTCACACCTCTAGCTCCTGAGCACAACTGGCTGTCACATGTATGAAGGAATATTCAACTTAATTGGCAGGTTTAGATTTACACCTGCCCTATTTTAGACTTGGCAGCCTAGTTTTTAAGTACAATGTGCAAAAAAAAAAAATTGCAGAGTTAGCACAGCACCAGAAGTCTGCTTTAAAAGCAAGTGACTCTTTTAGTTCCAGGTTTTGTGACAATGAGGAAATTCTCAGTTGTAAAGGCTTCTGATGAATTTTCAAATCTCAGAACTCAGGTTATGGCCCTTTCTTCACTTTCACATTGACCCTTGTTCCTTCCACCTTGGCCACTGGTCAAATACTCAAACGTTTTCCTCATTACTGCACCTTGACAGCGAATTTAATACCTGCCTTGGCCAACATTTCTCTCATTAACCAAAACGACCTTAAAAAAACAATAACTGGTCACTCACTTAATGAGTGGGATCGAATGGTTCCTGCATTTGTTGATATAATAATGATCAAAGTATCATTTATAAAATGGTTTGAGACATTTTAGAGAATCATGATGTTATAAAATATAAGTGTAACTCTTAGGTTAGTATCAGTCAGTTTTTAGCTGTTTTTAAGTACTGTATGCAATTTCTACACAGGTTGGAGCCCTAGTGTGTTTTGACATTATTACATTACATTATTATCATGTCCAGTAATGACACTAATGTTTACATGAATGACTAAATCCTACCTTCATATAATATGTTCATGGAAACTTGGGTGGTCAACGACTGCCATACCTCACCGTTCACAGTGAAGAGGAATCTATCTATGATCGATGTGGTCTATGGTACAAGCTTTGAAGAACCACATTGTAAATGGTGTTGCTGCATTTCTCTCTGTTTCCAGTGCCTGTGCAGGTAGAAAATAAAGCCTTAAAATTGACCATAGTTTGAGCAGTACAGTCTATGCTTGACAACCAATCTAATCTGGGCTTAGTCCTGCTGTCAGTTAGGGCTTTATTGCTAAAAAAAAAAGGACGGCGGGGCAGGGTACATAGAAGTACTCTGAAGAAGGGTCATACAGACTCGAAATGTTAACTTTATTTTTGTCTATCCACAGATGCTGCCAGACCTGCTGAGATTTTCCAGCATTTTCTGTTTTTGTTTCGGATTTCCAGCATCCGCGGTATTTTGCTTTTATTTTACATAGAAGTAAACTATTTCCAATGGTCTTCAAGGCTGTGAAAGTCACTTTCAGGGTTAGTGATTGAGGCAAAGTCTATGCCAATATTCAAGATTAGGTGGGGAGGGGTAAGGTGGGGAAGGGATATGGGAATTAGACTGGGAAATGTGAATAAATAAAAAAAGAAAGCCTTGCATATAAACAGTGACTTTCACAACCTCAGACATCATAGTCAATTTATTCATTTGGAAGTATAGTCACCGTAGTAATATAGGAAAAGGCATCAACCAAGTTACAATCCACAACCTTTCATGAATAGTGATGTGGGAAACGGCCAATTAAAATGTTTTCTTGTCATATTGGTTGAGGGATAATTGTTGTCCAGGCACTTGGGACAATTCAGCTGCTGCTCTTTGATGTTTTGAGACAAATTTCTCAAATGGGCAGGGAACAACATGGTCTGGTTGAGACAAATGGACTGTTTCTACCTTTTGCATAACTTCTACGCAACACTTCAGCTGAGGCAACGTGCCTGAACTGGTATCCCTCCCTGTATGGGGCAGGGGGGGGGAAATTTGCTGAAGACACAAAGATAGGCAGGAAAGTAAGCTGTCAAGCGGATATATAGAGCCCACAGAGGGATTTAGATAGGTTCAGTGAATGGGCAAAAATTTGGCAGATGGAGTACAACGTGGGAATATGTGAATAAAAATGTAGTATATCATTTACGGTACAGATGGATCTGCATGAATCACAAAAATTTAGCATGCATGTACAGCAATAGGGAGGCAAGCGGAGTGTTGGTGTTTATTGCAAAGGGATTGGAATTTGGAAGTAGGGAGGTGTTGCCTCCACAACTGTGTACAGTTTTAGTCTCCTTACTTAAGAAAGGGTACAATTGTGCTAGAAGCAGTTCAGAGAATGTCACTCAACTGATTCCTGGGGTGAAGGGGTTAGCGTATGAAGAAAAGTTGAGCAGGTTAGGATTTAGAAGAATGAAATGTGCGAGATCCCAAGGGGACTTGACAAGGTGGATGCTGAGAAGATGGTTCCCCTAGTGGAGGGAGTCTAGAAATAGACACGGTTTAATAACAGAGTTTCAGGTGAAGATGAGAAGAATTTTTTTCTCTTGGAGGTTCGTTGGTCTGAATTCTCTTCCCCAGAGAGCACTGGAGGTGGAGTTAGATAGTTAGACAGATATTCAAGGCTGAGTTAGATAGATATTTGATTGGCAAAGGCGTCAAGGGTTATGGGGGAGGCAGGAAAGTGGAGCTTCAGCCATAATCAGATCAGCCAGGATCTTGTTGAATAGCAGAGCAGGCTTAGGGGGCCGAATGGCCTTCTCCTGCTCCTAATTCTTCTGCTCTTGTGTACCTGTGATAGATCTGCCAGCTTTGGGCCAATACCCTGCCTGAGCTGGAGTCAGTCCTGTACTGAAATAAATGGTACTCTGTAGTTTCACTGCATTGATAGTTTTCACAGTGTGACTAGACACTAGGACATGAAATCCCGCAGAAAATGCTGCAGTGCATTCTCAATGCCTTTTAACTGAGTGTTCACCATGTTCGCCTAATCATTACTTTGTGCAGTGGGTAAGGACGCGCTGACGAAAGTTTTTAATCCCTTCTTTTTAAGGGTTTCCTGCAGTCTCCTCCTAAGTGTCTTTAAAGCTAATCTTTGAACAAGAGAGAGTGAAGTGGAGCCTGGAGTGGCTCTCCTGCCGGGTTAATAGGGGCACTAATGAAGTTTGGACTCCACTGTTTGTTTTCTTAATGAGTCTAACAGAGAAACAAAAGTTACAATGGTGCATCTTCTCGAATGCCGTTCTGGAGTGATGGCCCCCTGTAGTGGTGGCATTTTGCATCGATTTGCTTGATGGTTTTGCATCACTAACTATAAAAGATGTTTTGCTTTCACATCTTCAGTGAAATGATCTTTAAAATATTTGTTCACTTCCTATTAAAATGTGTTGTCTACAAGAGGCTTTAATGATGCTCGAGCTAAGAATTTACAGGCTTTTAAAACAAGTTTGACATCTCCAACTCATTAATCCCTGATGCATCCTCAACTTTCACACCCCCCACCCGAAACCCCCCACCCACAACGCGCTTTGGGCCTTGGTGGGGTTCTACGCTCAGTTTCTCAACAGAAAATTTCATAGCCACGAAGACTTCAAACAGGACAACATTTCCCATGTCTGTAACGTTGCCCAGCCTGTGGGTCACCAACGCTCCGGGACAATGTGAAGGGGCAGACTGACCTGGGGAATCATATGACATGTCAGAGTGGGCGGGGGGGGGGGGGGCGGGGGTGGGTGGTGGGTGATGATCCTGTCAGAGTGAGGGGGGGGGTGGGGGGGGTGATGATGGTCCTATCAGAATGGTGGGGGGGGGGGGGGGGTAGTGATGAGGATCCTGTGAGAGTGGGGGGGTGGGTGGGGGTGGGGGAGTGATGAGGATCCTGTGAGAGTGGGGGGGGGGGGGGGGGGTGGGGGTGGGGGTAGGGGTGGGTGGTGGTGGGGGAGTGATGAGGATATTGTGAGAGTGGGGGTGGGGGTGGGGGTGGGGGAGTGATGATGATCCTGTCAGAGTGGGGGGGTGGGGGGGGGGTGGGGGTGATGATGCTTTCCTGTAAAATCCTAGGTAGCTGCTCATCCTGCTCATATTTGCCCCTGTTTCAGATCATCAGCTGCTGAAACCCTCATCCCTGCCTTCCTTACCCCTGGACTGGGCTATTCCAATGGACTGGTCTATTCCAATGGACTGGGCTATTCCAATGGACTGGACGATTCCAATGCAATCCTGGCTGGCCTCACATATTCCATTTTTTGTAAGCTGGAGGTCATCCAGAACTCTGCTGCCCGCCGTGTTTTAACATGCATCAAGCCCCTTTCTCCTAGCACCTCTCACTTTCTCCTAGCACCTCTCGCTCACTACATTGTCTTCCTGTTAAGCAGCAGCTTGATTTAGAAATTCTCATCCTTGTTTTCAAATCCCTCCGTGGCCTCTCCCCTCCCTATCTCTGTAATCTCCTCCAGCCTCACAACCCTCTGAGATCTCTGCCCTCCTCTAATTCTGGCCTCTCGTGCATTCTCGATCATCATTGCTCCACCATTGGGAGCCTCCTGGGTCCAATTTCTAGAAATCCCCCCCCTCCCCCCACACCTCTCTGCCTCCCTATCCTGTAAGACACTTGCGAGAAACCTACATCTTTGACCAAGCTCCTATTCACCTGACCTAAGATCTCCTTACGTGGCTTGGTGTCATACACTGTCTTATAACGCACTTGAGAAGTACCTTGGTACGTTTCATTACCTTAAAGGTGCTACATATGTATAAAATGTTGTTGTTGTATGTGCCTGGTCTGGGGGTAAAATTACCCCAATACACTGGGTTAAAGAATTGTGCAGTAATGCTGAGTGTCGAAAGAATAACTGCATTCTTATGCAGCTCTTAAAAACATTCCAAAGATTTCATATTAAATCATTTACATTAAGGCCCAGCTGGGTTTACGCCAGTCTACACCTTTGTTCATCTCACCACATCAACATGTCCTGTATTCCTTTCTCCGTCACCTGCTATCCAGCTTCTTCTTAAACAAACCTATACTATTCGCCTCAGCCACTCCCTGTGGTCCCGAGTTCCACGTTCTCACCACTCTCTGGGTGAGGCAGTTTCCCTGACTGGATTTATTACCTTACATTCATGTCCCTTAATCCTGGCCTCGCCCACAGGTGGGACCGTCTACCCTGCATTTACCCTATCAAGCCCTTCCTTAATCTTCGAGGTTTCTATCAGGTCACCCCTCGGTCTTTTCTTTTCTAACCTGTTCAACCCTTCTTAGTAGTCATGACCTCTCAGTTCCGATGTCATTCTAATAAATCTGGGGGTTTTTTTTGCATCTTCTCTGGGACTTCTTTACGAGATGGAGACTAGAATTCTTCATGTCCCTGAAGTGTGATGTAACCAAGGTTCTATACGCTCACCATAACTTCAGTACTTTGCAATTCTATTCCCCCAGAAATGTCTTGACTGCTTTTTATTTGTGGTCTTATTACCTACTTTTAATGATTTGCTCCTCTACCACAGTTAGACAAGTTGGTTAAAGTTGTGTTGCAGCTTCCTTTTACTCCCAACCCATTATTGTATTACAGAGGTGGCCAAAGTTTCTGAAGCTTACAGCCACATACGATAATCTCCAGGTACTTGAGAGACGCAAGGCACTGACAACCTTTACAGACACATGTTTATTACTATTGTACAGGCTTGTGTGCCCTCTCTTCCCAATCAGTCCCCACTCACTCACTCGTAACCTCCCTCTCCGCTCTACTACACTCAGTCATCCCCTCCTCCTCCTGCTCCACACCCCCTGGATTTCTCCATCTTGGTTGGATGTAGGAGAGCTCGAGTTGGGAGAAGCAGCTGTCAGGGCCCAAACTCCATGTCCCGATTCTCAGCCTCACACCAATCCCCTCCTCACCACCCATCCCTCCAGTCTCTGGCCCTGCTGTCAGCATCACCCCTCCCTACCCTCAGCTGCATTCTCGGCCTCTCCCACACCTCCCCTCTTTCAATCCTCCTCCAGCCCTGCTCTTACCCCAGTCAGAATGATGCAGATTAATCTCCCTGCTTTAATGATAACCCAACTTTATCTGTAAAGATGCATCTTATCTGTAAAAGAGCCACATGCTGCTTGCAAGCTACAGTTTGGCCACCCGTTGCAATATTCATAAGTACCTTGCACTTATCAATATTGAAGACCCATTTGCCAATTATATGTCCATTCTGCAAGTTTATTAATGCCTAGTGTATTTTGTCACTCCCCCTCCTCTGTTTTAACTATACTACCACACCCTGAGTTTGGTGTAATATGCACATTTTGAAATTGTACTTATGATCCTCAAGTTCCAAATCATCTGTGTAAATGGCGAACAACTGTGGTCCCAGCACTGATCCTTCCGGAACCTACTTCTCACTATTTGCCAACCTGATTAATTATCTTTAACCCCTGGGGTAGGAGGTCTCCCAATGGAGGTGTGAATCAGCTCGCGGAACACTGAACTTGGGGGGTTTTCTTTGGCTGGAGAAACACATTTTCTCATCTTCCAAGCCCCAAACCATTTTCATGGGCTGTATGCAGATCAGGAAGGACTTGGGTGCAAAATGCACACACACCTTTTTCAAGGTTGGGGGTCACCATTGTAAGGACTGCAGGAAAATTGTACTTCCTCTTGCAGATAATTTTTGTGTGCTGGTGTGGGTTTTGGAAGCCCCCCAAAAAAACACACCTCCTTGAAGAGTTTGTGACCACTGGGGAAAGCCTGCTGAGGAGTCTTGAACACTCTGAAAGATGTGTTAAATATTTTAACATTTAACTTTTAAATGCTGTATTATAACATAGGTGTGATTTGTTATAGGGACCAGTCCTGCAAAGGTAAATTGACTCCCACATTGACCACCATTGTAAGTGTTATCATGCATTATACTACTTTCTCCTTTGATGGAAGTGCTGTAATGCATTAAAATGTAAAAGAAAATGTCCTGGTTCTATTAAAAAAACTCTGCTTTAGAAAATCGAATCTGCACCCGCTCCTCTCCATTGATTGACGGGCACTCTGCTTTCGAATGGAAATGGAACACCATTCTGTTCTATCAGTTTCAGCCAACTGAGCTGTAAGCTTTTGTTATTATAGCTGTAGCCAAAATGAATGTGTGGTTGGGTTTCAGAAGCCACAAATGGCTTCAGCTCAGCATTTGGTCTGTTGATCTAAGAATGATTGACAATTTTAAGAAGATGTAATAATAGAATATATTTTTATTTGGTTTCTTGCTAGTTTATAAACCTAATAGGCACTTAAAGCATTACAATTTTTTTACACTAGAGTTGTTTTTCTCTTTCCAGTATCAATAATGGTAGGTTTGAATCCAGGGCTTTATTAGGTTGTTAGAGCTTTAATTTTTTTCCCAGTTATTTTAAAATAATTCCCATTGCTATTCCATGGCTCCTGAGAACTGTGTATAGTGCATACTGGGCAGGTGACTATGGAGGCTACATGTGGATCATGGGATGGCATGGGCAATCTGAGGGGGCATGGGGTCTGGGTGGGGAGTGAGGGGGGATGGGGTGACATGGGTGATCTAAGAGGGCATAGAGTGGCATGGGGTTGGGTAGGGGCTAAAGGAGGTGAGGGGTGAGCTTTAGGGGGCCTTAATACGAGCCGGGGAACTAAGCTGCTATGTTACAGAACTGGGGAGTTTCTTCTAACTGCTCCCCGGCTGAATCCACATTCCTTCCACAGACCATTGCAGCTCACAATGTGAGTTCAACCCCTGCGTGAAAAGTCAGAAGTCCTGAGCAAAGTCGCACATGTGTCGTCGGCTGTGCATTCTGAAAGGCACAGAAGGGCACAGGTCGTGTTTTCCAGCAGAAGTCCACAGGAAAATCCCTGATTTCTGCTTTGTAGCTAACCTGTTATCCATTCTGTGATTTATTCCCTGACACCATGGCTCAGGCTTTTAGCCCCAAGGCCAGAACCTGAGGCAGGCTGTCATGGAGTTTTGCGTCACCGGCTCTGTGTGCCGGTCCCCGAGTTCCATCCCATCCCGGAACATTTTCCCGGAGATGGGATGGGGGTGGACAGGGCTACCCTGCCACAAGCAGCAGGTAGCCAACTGAATCATTGAAGGCCTATTGAAGGAGGCTCACTTGGATATTCTAACAGTTGGTGAAGGACTGTTTAGCTCCTGGTGGGAGACTGAGGGGTCCAGCACTTTGGGCAAGCTTAGAGACCCTCCCCACCTGCCTGGGGTTCAGTAGCAGCCTTAGACCTGCCTGGGAAGAGGGAAATTCCTCTACTAATGGAAAAGGAGCATGTCTATTCGTCTAGGCATTTAACAACCGGCTAATGAAATTGCATTCTCAGAGCTTCTAACTATTAGAAAGGGATGTTAGCACAGAAGAACTAAAGTGGCTGACAACATGTTAAAACATGTCCAACAATATTTTCTCAGTTTACCTCACTCATTTTCTGATGCAAAAGGAATGTTGGGCCCCAAATGTACTCACTGATCTGCCTGAAACTATATGCAACGTGAGGGTGTCAGGTGGTTAACTTGACCATTGCCATGTTACAATCAAGGGTGGGTTTAACAGAGAAATTTCTGCTGCCGATATAAGGGGATGAATATAAATATAATTGTACAATTATATAGCACTGACTTGGTTCACTGGCTACTATTTTAGGAAGTTATTCACACTTTTTAGGCAGGTTAATGCTTTTGCTAAAATAGGGACACAGCAATGTCATATAAACGTGTTAAATGTCACCTAACAATGATTTGTCGGTGACTATAAATTATTCCTAGGATCCAGAAAGAGATATGGAGTTAAGGGCAATTTCAAATCATGTGTAGCAGCACTTCAGCTGATTAATGTAATGATTTAAGTGAAAATGCAGCATATATATGTTATCCTCAAGATGTGGGACTCCTGTTCTGTATGTTCCTTGAAAATGGAACAATGGTTTTATTTTTGAAATTAAATTAATCATATCAGGTGTAGCTACAGTAAACATCATTTCAAGCAGAAATATTCCCAGGCAATTTTAATCTTGAAATTAGTGGCATTGATAATACCACCGCTCCCCTACCTTGTGATCCATCACTCCTTGCTGCATTTTCATATCCCATCAATGCAGAAAGAGACATATTGAGATCTTCAATAAAATATTAATAAGTAACTCTCACTGTCTCAAACAGCAGAGATCTAGGGCAGAAAGTCAGTCTTCTGTTAACTGAAAGACAGGGTCTGGACATCAACACAAAGAGGTTTCCAATCTACACCTGTCAGGTTTCAGTGTTGTAATGTAGGAAATACAGCAGCCAACCTGCACTTAACAAACTTTCACCGACTGCAGTGTGATAATGATGACCAGATCATCTGTTTTTGTGATGTTGATAGAGGGATAAGTGTTGGTCAGGGCACCAGGGACCCGGCTCCTCTTCAAAATAGTCCCCATCTGAGTCGGCAGATAGGGCCTTGGTTTAAAGTCTCACCTGAAAGGCGGCAACTCCGACAGTGTAACTCTCCTTCGGCGCTGCACTGGAGTGTCAGCCTTGGTTTTTGTGCTGAAGTCCTGGAGTGGGATTTGAACCAGGAATCTTTTAACACAGGGGCAAAGGTACCTATCAACTGAGAACTCCTAAACCAATCAAAACTGTGGCTTCGTAGGGAGGTCATGTTGGAGTTGTATAGAACCTTGGTGAGGCCACATCTGGAGTACTGTGTGCAGTTCTGGTCGCCACATTATAGGAAGGATGTGATTGCATTGGAGGGGGTGCAGAGGAGATTCACCAGGATGTTGCCTGGGATGAAACATTTAAGTTATGAAGAGAGGTTGGATAGACTTGGGTTGTTTTTGTTGGAGCAGAGAAGACTGAGGGGCGACCTGATCGAGGTGTACAAGATTATGAGGGGCATGGACAGGGTGGATAGGGAGCAGCTGTTCCCCTTAGTTGAAGGGTCAGTCACAAGGGGACATAAGTTCAAGGTGAGGGGCAGGAGGTTTAGAGGGGATGTGAGGAAAAACTTTTTTACCCCAGAGGGTGGTGACGGTCTGGAATGCACTGCCTGGGAGGGGGGTGGAGGCGGGTTGCCTCACATCCTTTAAAAAGTACCTGGATGAGCACTTGGCACGTCATAACATTCAAGGCTTTGGGCCAAGTGCTGGTAAATGGGATTAGGTAGGTAGGTCAGGTGTTTCTCACGTGTCGGTGCAGACTCAATGGGCCGAAGGGCCTCTTCTGCACTGTGATTCTGTGATTCGCCAGTCCTGCAGAAAGCTGTGCCCCATCCCAAACACAGAGAGAAATTCCACCATTACCGCACAATGCAGGGTGTGAAGTGTACCCTCCAGGACAGTGTGTCGTGTTCACACAGCTGCTGTCTGCACTGGCTGCCTGTGAAACTGGGCCCCACCAGTGTATTTTGATCGCAGCTCTATTCGAGGTGGAGGACAGAGATGTGCGGTTTGAAAGATGAGTGGTTGTCAGCTGAGCACAAAAAAGTACCCCAGTCTTTTTATGAAAGTGCACAGGACAAATGTAGGAAATATTTCAATTTATTCAGCAGCTGTAATCTACAAAACTCTTACATTGTCATCTTAGAGAACTCTTGTTCTCGTATCTTAATACTTATATGGCACAAATTTTACAAACAAATTAATTTTGACTAAAATAGCGCACAGAATTCATTTAACGGCAAAATAGACCTTTTTAGACTTATTCAACATTTCAGCTATATTCTTCGCTGTATATTGCATACTGAACATTATATATCCATCACCCCAAGACCTGAGTTGCATTTATATATATGCAATAAAAGAAGGACATGTTGGAAATACACAGCAGGTATTGAGAGAATTGACAAGTTGATATTTCATGTTGGACTTTTTCTCAGACTTTCAATTCTGACAAAGTGTTTTAACCTTTTCCAGTGTATTTCCAGCATCCCCTGCTCCTAGTTCTGATATTCAGTTTTCCTCTTTTTCCTTTAAGCATTTAAAGCCTGCTGTCTTCTTAATCAGACATAAAGGCAGAAGCTGCCCTCCAGTGGTTCCATTCAGGAAGAACCTTTTCTCTTTGAAGATTCCTTAGCCTGTGGTAATATCTGCGCATGTTTTAGAAATGTGCCCCTTTTTCTCCCCCTTGATTAAAAATTCAGAGCTAAATGGTCTTGAGGGAAGCTTTATATCGTCACGTTCTTTCCATCAGATGGGGTGAGCCAAAATGATAGCCTTTCTCTAACCCTAAAATAAAATGTATTAATGGCAATAAAACTGTGAAAATAGACAGGTGATGGCCGGCATTAAATTAGGCAGACAAAATATGTGCTAAGCATCTGTCCACTATTACGAGCAGTAACTTCTGGGTTCTTGTTTTGATATAATGGAACACGGAGGTGGTGTTAACCATGGGTTAAAATCAACTTGCCTCAGCGTGAGGCTGGCCATGTTCAATTGTCAGGAGTTGAATTTGGACACTGGTTTGGATTAGAAAGCGGACAAATCAGGGGGACAGAAAGGATTCGCCATGATCATATTTAAGGAAAAGTTTTGATTGTTTCACTCCCTGATAGACGAGTTGAATGATGGGGAGTAAAATACAAGCTTCCCTCCTGTCTCCTTTAGGTCCGTGTGCAGGGATGGGGGGGGGGGGGCGGTGGGGTGGGGGGGGGGGGGGGGGGGGTGGGGGGGTGGTAAATGGATTTTGCGTTGACTGGCCAGTTAACAGCCAGGCAGCGTGAAATGTGCGCTTGGCGCTGCTGGTGTGAGGGCGGGGCGGTGGGGAGTATGAGCGCTGAAGTGTGCGGGTACATGCGGTAAAAGCTCCCCCGAGGCACAGAGTTGCCTCAGGGAGCTGCAGATTCTTAACAATAAAAACACAGGTTTCAAAAATAATGAAAACATCACGAGCAGAGGCCTGTTAAACACGAGTGTTACTTTTTTATTTTAAATCGCTAGTCGAAATGTCAGCCCGCTAGCGGATGAGGTTTCGCCAAAAATGCAAAGGCCGCTTGGCCTTTTTGCCAATCTGCCAACCGATGGACAGCAAAAAATGCGAGTCAATTGGGTTCTCAAGGGCCGTTTAATCAATGGCGGGACACTCACCCGATATCATCATGCGTCATTTTACCCTCATTCCTGTCAGGTGCGCACCCGCCCAGTGAACACAATATTCTGCCCCCTGTGTCCGTACACTTAATATCCTAAAGAGCCATAGTAAGAATTACAACCACCTTGGCGTAGAAAACTCAACTGTCACAATTATTTGGAAAACTTTGATTCAGCCAGTGACCGAAGTTAGGGCCAAGACGAATGTTTGTTCCAACTCAGGGTTGTCCGACATGAACTGGGAGCATTTTGCTCCATTTCTGGAACGCAAGGTCAGAAGAGATGGTTACAGCCCCACACTTCTGCAGTCGTTCAATTATTACTCGTGCATGCTTTATTCTCACTTTTTGTATCCCTCCACCAGAATGGACACAATGCTTTCAGAACTCAGCTTTCATTACCCTGAGCAGGTAACCGCAGAATTGTACAGGTAACGGCTCACTTACGGCTTTGCCACGAAACGGTGAAAATGACCTGCATATCCTCTACTTTTCTCACACACACACAACCCCTGCTGGGACCCCAAGTGAGAATCCCGGCATTGCGAAAATTGCTGCGTTCTTTGCTCTGAAATAGGACAATTATCCAATAGTAATAATGATTTGTAAAGCTGTACCCACCCAGCTACCCAGGAATCCAGCTTAATTGCGCTTAAGGGAAAGTTACAGAGCTGGGCTCAAAACGGCCGATAGATTTTGAAAATCGTGTATGGCCAGGTGCGTGAAATTTTCACGCTTGGCTTTTGAAAAACACTCAGGGGTCCAATTAGACCTTGTATCCTATCTGGGAAGAGTACTTTGAGCTGTTTGATGCTGGTAATCTTTTAACAAGAACATGCAAAATTCAAACATCCAGCCAGCAACAAAACTCAAATTAAACAGCGTTCTTGACCCACAGGGCCAATTGGAGGCCTGGTGACCTGTTAAGAGTGAACAGCCTTGAGGAACAGTGCCTCTGGCAGATGGAGCCAGTTAGCAATGGAGCAATCTGAAAGTACACCCACCGTCTCCAGAACCATTAATCCTCACCTCCCAATGATTTGGGGCTATCACGCGGTCAGATATAAACTTTAACATGAATAGAGCCCCACAGGAAAACCCACATGTTGCCATGTTTCCTGAAGCCAGCCAAGAACCACTTAGACGAATACTGTTGTGCAGGACCTGAACAGGCTTAGTGCAGGCTCCCGCACTGCATGGCACTAGACTCAAGAAAGACGAAGCAGGCTGAATAAGTTGCATGCGCACTATAACATTCCAATTGAGTGAGCTATGAAATCAGTAGCAGACATTTAAGACCGGGGTGTTGTACTGGTGGACACAGGCCTGTCACTGGGTCTAGGGAGCAATATGAAGAGCATCACACAAGAGGCATACTAGTTTAAATGTAACATTTTCTTCTTCAAAATTATGTTGATACCAAGGCACTGAATAAGCAACAACACTAATACAGTATGACTTCATTATTATCCTGTTCTGCAAACTTGACAAGTGCCCCTGATCATGTACACCTTATGGTCCTTTACAGTTATTATTTACTGACCGTATTCTTCTCTAATATTCACCTCTGCTGTCTCTCTTAAGGTTACGTTTTGAGTATTTGGTGATTCAGTCATGAACAACAACTATTTCTACAGCGCTTTTAATGTAATGAAACATTCCAAGGTGCTTCACAGGAACATTATAAAACAAAATATGACCCCGGGCCACATAAGGAGATATTAGGTCAGATAACCAAATTCTTGGTCAAAGCGGTGGGTTTTAAGGAGTGTCTTAAAGGAGGAAGGTGAGGTAGAGAGGTGGGGGGAGAGGTGTAGGGAGGGAATTCCAGAGCTTGGAGCTCAGGCAGCTGAAGGCACGGCCCCCAATGGTGGAGAGATTCAAATCGGGGATGGCAAGAGGCCAGAATTAGAGGAGAGCAGATATCTCGGAGGGTTGTGGGGGCTGGAGGAGATTACAGAGATAGGGAGGGGCGAGGCCATGGAGGGATTTGAAAACAGGGATGAGAATTTTAAAATTGAGATATTGCTTGACCGGGAGCCAGTGTAGGTCAGCGAGCACAGGGGATGATAGGAGAATGGGACTTGGTGTGAGTTAAGACTTGGGCAGCAGAGTTTTGGATGACCTCAAGTTTACAGAGGGTAGGATGTGGGACACCAGCCAGGAGCGTGTCAGAATAATCGAGTCCCAGGGTAATGAAGGCAGGAATGAGGGTTTCAGCAGCGGATGAGCGGAGAGAGGGGCGAGAAAGAGCAATGTTACGGAGGTGGAACTAGGTAGTCTTAGTGATGGCACCAGATGAAATAGAAGCAGGAAATACTGGAGGAGGGTTGGGGAACAGCAGATCAATGAACACCTGAGAGGAAAAAGGCACACCGTCATTTTGGGTGATACCCTTCATCAGAATGGAGCTGATGCTGGCGAGTCTCCACCTGGAACTTTGATCTGCTTTCTGTCTTCATTTGCTAAGAACCTGCTCCCAGGATCTTTCTTCACCTCTAACAGAAATGTCAATCCCGTTTCTAGCCTCCGCTAG
The DNA here is from genome assembly GCA_026770705.1 of Isurus oxyrinchus. Classification (NCBI taxonomy): domain Eukaryota; kingdom Metazoa; phylum Chordata; class Chondrichthyes; order Lamniformes; family Lamnidae; genus Isurus; species Isurus oxyrinchus. The sequence goes on from JANJGN010000017.1 coordinate 113,511,338, forward strand.
AATCAGGTCTGATGTTGATTTAGAATGCCATCCAGGTTCATTCTGTGTGAAAATGGATCCATACCTGAGATTCATTCCCATCGGATTTTTCATCCAAACCGCTGCATCAATAAAAAAGTGAAAAACACCTGGAAAAAGTGCATACAGAGAAAAACAAAATGGAAGGAGAGCATACGTTGTCCATCTGTCAGCAAATCTGGGCTTTATATAAAAGAAGCAGCGTGAATCACCTCACTCAAAGCAGCTTGAATTCAGCAAGCTTTCCTCCACTGGCAACATTTCAGGGTAGGAACCCTCCTTAGTGCACTCGCTGTACAGGTGGTAGCAACCAGCCTGTATCGGACTGCAGTGCATGGAGACACCTCTCATCCCATTTTGGCCTCAATGCAAAATGCGTAGCATCCTATTGAGAAAACTAGACAGCTTCACTATAGCCTGTCAGCACAGCAGAATTGAAGCTAGCAACAGATAGATCCCTGAGTCAGCTGCAGAGCTGTTGCAGACCTTCTGAAAGATTGATCCTAAAACCATCATAGGAGGAGAAACTCCCATCCATAGTGAAACCCTACCAATCCTCTTTGTTGCCCAGAGCTCCTAGCACTGCGACCTTTAACGGTTAATTCTCTACGTAGCTTGTTGATGTGTGTGCTTCACCTTTAAAGAGCAAACACACAGCTTCCCTGATGGTTCAGTGAACCTATCCACTGAGTAATGGAGTCATATGGACCACAATGGTCCCTGCTTCCAGCAGGAAGCCAATGCCTTCAAGAGCAGAGAAAAGGGAGGACAAAATATGCACACATGCACACATGCACACACACGCGCACACGCACGCGCACACGCACACACACACACACACGCACGCACACGTGCACGCACACGCGCACACACACGCACACACACACGCACACACACGCGCGCGCACACGCGCACACACATGCGCACACACACACGCGCACACACACGCGCACACACACGCGCACACACACATGCACACACACACACACACGCATGCACACACGCACACACACGCACACACACGCACGCACACACGCACACACACATTCACACACACACACGCACGCACACACACGCACACACACACGCGCACACACGCACGCACGCACGCACATGCACGCACACACACACGCATGCACACACGCACACACATGCACACACGCACACACACACACGCATGCACACACACGCACGCACATGCACACACGCACGCACATGCACACACGCACACACACACACACACACACATGCACACACACACGTGCACATGTACATGCACACGCACATGCACGCAAACACGCACGCACACGCACGCACATGCACACAGACACGCATGTGCACACACACACACACGCACACACGCACGCGCACACACATGCACACGCACACACACATGCACACACACGCGCACACACACGTGCACACACACGTGCACACACACACACACACACCTTATACTGGGGGTCATTTTGACTTGTGCAAGGGGGGAAACCCATTTTCCACCTACCCCCATTCTTATTTCAATCAAAGTCAACAAAATGGGAAACAGGCTGCAGACTCAGTGCTGTGCAATAGCAGAATGGCCTGAGCTGTGCTATATGTACTGGCCAGATGCTAACAAAATACAAACACCTCAAAGCGGAACTATCGAATTACTGAAAGCTGCATCTCACTCCAAAGTGCACAACATCTGTGTGTTGCTTAGTAACACGCACACAGCTCAGGGTTCCTTTCCCATTCTACTAATGGTGGGAGCAATGAGCTTTGATTCATTTAATCATGGTGGAGGCAAAAACTGTAAGATGCCAACTTCTGCTTCGCTTTTCTAGGCAGTGCTATTTTTTCATCCAGTTTTTCTTCCCTTTTCTGTCCTTTGTGCCTGAAGGCATTAGTTCGTTGCTGGAGTACAATACAACAGGTACCAGCAGTTACCTCTCCTTGTGTATGGGTCTGGACCACCTAACTTTGAGAAGTCACAGTCAAATCCCATGAAAACCTTAGCCAATGTCCCCAAGTCAAATTACACAGAATTTACAGCACAGAAACAGATCATTCAGCCAGTGTATGGCTCCTTGGCAGCCTCCTCACACCCTCCTGTATCTCACTCCTTTCTTATCAGAAATGCCCCAAAGCTCTTCACGTACACCAGATCTGTTTTTGCCGCCGTTGATTGAAGGAAGGGCATTTGTCGAGGAAGCTACAAGGAGAAGCAGAGCCTTGGGGTTCAATGTCTCATCTGCGGGGTGCTGGTAATCATACATTTTCCACCAGAAGTCAGCAGCTAGCGAACAGGAGCTGGGAACTTGGCTGCAGTCAAAACGCCACAACTCACTCAGCACAGATCAGTGGCTTCAGCCTTATAACGGGGCAATGTTTAGGTCCAGCAATCCATTGCGGGATAGCGCACGAGGGAACCTCTGCAGTTCTCCAGTAGTAAAGAGCATCTTACACCGGCGATAGAGCCAGGAGGATTCATACTTAAAAAGCAGGAAGTGCTTCAACAAACATTATAAATTACAAAAACAAATGTAAAGTTCACACTGAAAATACAAAAATAAAGGACTTGCCCTCCCAAATTGTTCCCTGATATTTTGCCATTTTTCTTTTCCAGGCTGTTTTTTTTATATGATTTCCTTCATCCACAGAGACCAGGGTAGATTTTCACAGCCCCCTCTCAAGTTTTTTTTTAAATCAAAAACTTGACCTATAAATACTTGTTTTCAATTCTTTTCATATTAATTTTTTATGCCTGCTTGGAATGATCTTCCTGTAGGTTCTTCGCTCGGAGACATTTCGCTTCACCTTCACCACTGGGGCCTGTTCCAGGTTGAGGGAAGGGCTGGAATGAGATTTCTTTAAAGTGCTTTCTTTCTCTTCCACGATGCCGTACAGGTGAGCCTCCAGTTTATCCAGATCATCAGTAGCTTCATTCAGCTTAACTTTTAACAGGTTCACGTAAGTTTCAATTCGACATTTCTGTGAACAGTAAAAGATAGAGTAAAATGGGAAGCCCTGGGCGGAAAGGCTCCGGGCTCACAGTGCAACACACCACCCACGTTGGTAAAAAAAATACTAGGACAGGAGATGAGATGAATCAGGACAACCGATCGACTTAAACCCCAAAGGGACATGGCTTCTCTCACCCATTTCTCCAACATCAGACATTCCCTTACCCTGTACATCTCCCACTTCACTAACAAAGGACTTCCACCAGCCCCTTACATTTTCCCACTCAGGCGTCTCTTCACTCCTACATTTTCCAATTGCTCCAGCCCTCTTCATTTAACACCAGGTTCGTCCTCCATGTCATTTCCCTTTGTTTCACCACTGCTGGCTGTTTGTTCAGGTACTATGCTGCTGCTGGAACCCTCAGCCCATTTCCCCTAACTAAGCCACATCCCTGCTTTCAAAACACACCTCAAAACCGCCCTCTTCCGTGGTCCCTTTGGGTCCCCATCGCTATCCCTCTGGCCTTTCCCCATGCTCAGTGTGAAACAACCTGGTACATTTCCCTGAACATGTGGCGTTCACTATGAACGTGAGTTCCTGTTATTCCTTGGAAGCAAAGGAAGAGTAACACTTTATCAGCATGGCTGCCCTACATGCAGTGGGTGCCAGCACAGGTCAATGTAAATGTCTGATGTGCGTACAATTACATACAAGACAGAGTTTACTAAAATAGAATAGGTATTATAATGGCGCATCAGCCCAAAGGTTCAGGAGGTGACTGAAGAGAGTGATATTCAAAAGTTGACATTCTCCACAGGCCTGCATAAACTTGCAGGATGAATGCAACTCGTGCAGTCTTGTTCATGGTGTCCTGTTATTCCTATTTGAGGACCAAATTTATTTATGCAGTTCCTTCAGAAAGTGGACTCTTGTTTCTGCATTTCTAGCCAATTAGTAGTAAACTGCTGTAAAAAAAACTGGTTGGCACCACAATCATCCTCCATTCCTGGGTCCATCTGGCACCCCTCTTTCTATTGGCTGCTTTAAGAAAGCCACATGAAATGAGTTTGCCAATCTGGATCTTTCAGGTGCTCATGTACAAATGTAACCTGTTCAAAAGACTGGATTAAGCCTCCACTGTATTAATCGAGAGAGAAATTTCAAATAAAAGCACTTAGATTTTCTACACTGCGACCGCAAGGTGCAATTCAGGGTCATAGTTTCTCCTGGGCTTTATAGTCTGTAACTGTGCAGTGATATATGGAATGGGATGAGGTAGTATAGTGGCTATGTCACTGGACTACTAATGCAAAGATGTCAAGACGTGAGCTGAAGTCCCACCACAGGAGCTAGGGAATTTAAGTTTAGTTACTTAAATAAATCTAGAATAAAAAGCTAATATTAGGAATTACTGAATTGTTGTAAAAACCCACCTTGTTGATGTGAGTTATAAAAACAAGTTTAAAGTTCACATTGAAAATATAAAAGCCAAGGAGCTGCCCTCCTGCATTGTTCCCTGATATTTTGCCAAATATTTTCCAGACCACCCAATCTAGTCAACACTCGACTGCAGGCCCACAGAAATGTGGTTGACTCTTAACTGCCCTCTGAAATAGCCTAGCAAGCCACTCAGCTGTAACAAAATTGTGATAAAGGTGATTAGGGATGGGCAATAAATGCTGGCCTTGCCAGGGTGCCCATGTCCCACGAATGAATAAAAATAAATCAGCAAAAGATTTACAGTCTTTCTCAATGAGACCACAAGAATGACAGTGGTGCGTTTCTGAAGTCAGGAGCTTTATTCCTACGTACGTTACCTGTACAGAAGGTCTGGACAATGGTGCCAAAAGTGGACACTGTGCCCCAGCTCTAACACTGTCACCTTGAGGAGCACAAAATTCTGTAAATAAAAACCCAAAATTCCGATTTTAAAGTCTTACCTCATATTCAAAGTATTCCTGCTTCACTTTGTACTCCTCAAACTCCTTTGCTTTCCCTTTCTTTTCCGGAAAGTTCATTTGAAGGTCATCAAGGTCATCCAGTATTGTTTGCAGCATTGAATCATGGGATTCGAGCTGTTCCTCCTGAAACAAAACAAGAGGTTTATTATAAAGGTGGGTCTTTTTATTTTATTTGTTCCTGGCATATGGGTGTGGCTGGCAAGGCCAGCATTTACTGCCCATCCCAATGGGCAGCCTGTGATTGGTGTCTTGGCTTTATTCAAGCCCATCCGAAGCAATCTCATTTAGAACGTTTGAGTAGGAGGCTAGAATTTGTGCTAGAATTCAAGTCAATCCCAAAATAAAACTTCACTTTCTGCTTCAAGATCAGTGAAAATCAAGAACAACCTTATGCTCGAACTTGCCCTGATCATAAGCTGTATGAGCAGAAGTAGGCCATTCAGCCCATCGAGTCTGCTCAGCCATTCAATGAGGTCATGGCTGATCTGATCATTCGCAACTCCATTTTCCTGCCTTTTACCCATCACCCCTGATTTTTTTAAATTCATTCATGGGATGTGGGCTTCACTGGCTGGGCCAGCATTTATTGCCCGTCCTTTATTTCCCTTGAGAAGGTGGTGGTGAGCTGCCTTCTTGAACCGCTGCAGTCCATGTGGTGTAGGTACACCCACAGTGCTGTTAGGGAGGGAGTTCCAGGATTTTGACCCAGTGACAGTGAAGGAACGGCCGATATATTTCCAAGTCAGGATGGTGAGTGGCTTGGAGGGGAACTTCCAGGTGGTGGTGTTTCTATGTGTCTGCTGCCCTTATCCTTTAAGATGGTAGTGGCTGTGGGTTCCTCTGGCTTGTTCACATTGGCTTTGTGTTAACCCATGTGTATAATTAACTTATATTACTGAAAACTACACTTTTGGAGTCCTTGAGCTCATTTGTAAAGCTTCATCCTTATGATAATTAGAACACTACATGTTTCAGAGAACACTTGGAAAGATTTCTGTCCTCTTGTGTGACCCTGATAAAGGTGCGAAGTCTGTCGCCTTGTTAATGATGGATTTGGCAAACTAAGGATTAAGCTCCAGAAACGTCCAATCCTACTGTGTCATTCCATAAGGGAAAACTGTCTATTCCTTAGAAACTAGGGGGGTGGGGGTGAGGGGGGTGGATATGGGGGGGGTGGGGGGAATGGGGTGGGGAGGTAAATTTCCTCAGGGATTCTCGTGCTCTGCCATCTTAATGTCGATGGAATTTCAACAAAATAAAAGCAGCAGAAGAATCTCCTTCGAGCTTATAACTGATCAATCCGTCTGCAAAATAGTGATTCCATTGTCACCACTCAAAAGGCAGAATCCTCGGGAGACGGGTTTGGAAGCAGGAGATTTACAGGATCTCAAGTCGGGGAAGCTCCCTGATGTGCTCCCATTTCCAAGAAACCTAACTGGAGACTGAAGAAGAGTCGTATGGACTCGAAACGTTAACTCTGTTTCTCTCTCCGCAGATGCTGTTAGAACTGCTGGGTTTTTCCAGCATTTTCTGCTTTTGTTTCAGATTTCCAGCATCTGCAGTATTTTGCTTCTATTCCATTTGTGGTTCAGGTCCTCAATGAAGCACTTAAATGATGAAATTTATATGTAATTCAGCGCTGGTGGTGTATTGATTTGTAATTTTAATATAATCTTAATTCAACATTACTCTTCCTTTTAATATTGTGCCTGTGAGGTGATACACTTTGGAAGGAGTAATTTGACAAGGAAGTATTCAATGAACAGCATGACACTAGGAAGTACTGAGGAACAAAGGGACCTTGGCGTGTGTGTCCATAGATCTCTGAAGGCAGAGGGGCATGGTAGTAGGGTGGTAAAAAAGGCATATGGGACACTTGCCTTTATCAATCGAGGCATTGACTACAAAAGTAGGGAGGTCATGTTGGAGTTGTATAGAACCTTGGTGAGGCCACAGCTGGAGTACTGTGTGCAGTTCTGGTCGCCACATTATAGGAAGGATGTGATTGCACTGGAGGGGGTGCAGAGGAGATTCACCAGGATGTTGCCTGGGATGAAACATTTAAGTTATGAAGAGAGGTTGGATAGACTTGGGTTGTTTTCGTTGGAGCAGAGAAGACTGAGGGGCGACCTGATCGAGGTGTACAAGATTATGAGGGGCATGGACAGGGAGCAGCTGTTCCCCTTAGTTGAAGGGTCAGTCACAAGGGGACATAAGTTCAAGGTGAGGGGCAGGAGGTTTAGGGGAAATGTGAGTTTTATCCAGAATGTGGTGACAGCCTGGAATGCACTGCCTGGGAGGGTGGTGGGGGTGTGTTGCCTCACACCCTTTAAAAAGTACCTGGATGAGCACTTGGCACGTCATAACATTCAAGGCTATGGGCCAAGTGCTGGTAAATGGGATTAGGTAGGTAGGTCAGGTGTTTCTCACCTGCAGACTCGATGGGCCGAAGGGCCTCTTCTGCACTGTGTGATTCTGTGATTCTGCTACACCCGTGTTACCTGCCGAATCTATTTATCCAATTTTGTTACTGTCTGATTGTTACATGTTTGCACATTTATATATCAACTTTTTGATGAAAGTCACACTGCAATCCACAAGGACACAAGTAATCGGAGCAGGAGTGGAGCTTGTGGGCCATCGAGCATGCTGTGCCATTCGATATGAACATGAGTGATCATGTGCTTCAAATCCATTTTCCCTGAGACACTAGATCCGCCTTCAGTCTGGGAATGTGTTCCTTGAACAAAACAGCATCATTTTTATTATTACGATGAAAGAAAGTTGGAAACAAAGATTGTGGCAGTACAGATCCAGAGAAGGTAACAAAACTAGTGCTGAAAAATGGGATTAGAATAGACAGCTGCTTGATAGCTGGCACCGCCATGATGGGCCGAAGGGCCTGTTTCTGTGCTGTGTGTCTCTGGTATGTGAGCCTCACAGAAAGGTAGAATGAGAGTGATGGAGAAAGTGGAAGATAAAGATATTGAAGGAAATGAGACATTTTATAGAGTGGGAGACAGTTGTGGCAAAGCGAGTCAGTTATTTGTGTTTTGGTGCAATGTTACTGGTGAACCACTTGTCACGGAACCTCTGTGGGTGTTGCATGACCTGCTACCATTTTGGATAGGTCAAGCCGTTGACGTGGAGTTCCTGTTCTGGAAGGAGAGACAGCAGCGATTCGGTAATACAAAGTTCAGTGGACGCAGTGCTGTACCTGTGACTGTTTAGAGGTGGCAGACGGGAGGATGGGACGGCTAAACTTCCTCTTTGATCCAACAGCTGCTGGAAAGGGGGGCGAAGAAAATATAGCAGCCACCAGGTTAATCCGTGTGATCCAGGAGTTCATCTGATCAGCGCTTCTAATGAAGATCAGGAAAGAAGAATTATTCAACGAGTTTGTAGAGTTGAAGGCTGAGCGTTTTGAACATTATTTTTACCTTGTGGATTGGTTTGGGAGGGGCAGCTTCTAAGGGTGGGAAATTTGTGTATGAATGTGCTTTTTGTAAATTCGTCAATGGGATATGGGCATGTCTGGCAGGGCCACGATCTGTTCCCATCCCTAACTGCCCTCGGGCCGCGGGGCTTGCTAGGCCTTTTCAGAGGTCAGGTAAGAATCAACCTCATTGCTATGGGTCTGGAGGTGGGCGTAGGCCAGACCGGGTAAGGATTCCCTTCCCTAAAAGACATTAGTGAAGCAGATGGGGATTTTTTTCTTTTTACAACAGTCAGTGATGGTTGTCAGGGTCACCATTACTGAGACTAAGGCCTGAAATGTCGTAAAGATGTTTGTGAAAATGGCTCCGGAGGTCAAAGTCCAGAAGTCCCGCCCCTGAACATGGTCTCAACCATTTCCACAGGGAGCGGGGGGGAGGTGGGGGGGGGCGGGGGTGTTGTTGGGGGGTTGTGGGGCTTTGCAGGGAAATGGGGGCAGGTTGCAAATCACACATTCATGGTTTATGGAAGCAGCTACTCATATAAAACAGCAGCTGGCTCCAGGCATGTCTGATTTTTGTGACCCAGGACTGGGAAACACAACGTCAGCAGATTAGACCTGATAACAGCAGGTCTACACTTTGCAGAGTCCTTTGGAGAGGTGGGGGACCCTTTTCAGTGTGGTCCCAGGACACCTTTGAGGGAAGCCAGGAGCCCTTTGGGATTGTTGAACACAGGCATGAATGTGCGTAAACATAGAAACATAGAAACTAGGAGCAGGAGTAGGCCATTCGGCCCTTCGAGTCTGCTCCACCATTCATTATGATCATGGCTGATCATCCAACTCAATAGCCTGCTCCTGCTTTCTCCCCATATCCTTCAATTCCTTCTGCCTCAAGAGCTATATCTAACTCCTTCTTGAAAATATACAACATTTTGGCCTCAACTACTTTCTGTTGTAGTGAATTCCACAGGTTCACCACTCCCTGGGTGAGGGAATTTCTCCTCATCTCAGTCCTAAATGGTCTACCCCATATCCTCAGACTGTGACCCCTGGTTCTGGACTCTCCCACCATCAGGAACATCCTTCCTGCATCTACCCTGTCTAGTCCTGTGAGAATTTTATAGGTTTCTATGAGATCCCCCCTCATTCTTCTGAACTCCAGCGAATATAATCCTAATCGACTCAATCTCTCCTCATATGTCAGTCCCGCCATCCCAGGAATCAGTCGGGTAAACCTTCGCTGCACTCCCTCTATAGCAAGAACATCCTTCCTCAGATAAGGAGACCAAAACTGCACACAATATTCCAGGTGTGATCTCACCAAGGCCCTGTACAATTGCAGCAAGACATCCCTGCTCCTGTACTCGAATCCTCTGGCTATGAAGGCCAACATACCATTTGCCTTCTTTACTGCCTGCTGCACCTGCATGCTTACCTTCAGCGACTGGTGTACAAGGACACCGAGGTCTCGTTGCACATTCCCTTCTCTCAATTTATAGCCATTCAGATAATAATCTGCCTTCCTGTTTTTGTACCAAAGTGGATAACCTCACATTTATCCACATTATACTGCATCTGCCATGCATTTGCCCACTCACTCAGCTTGTCCAAATCACACTGAAGCATCTCTGCATCCTCCTCACAGCTCACCCTCCCACCCAGCTTTGTGTCATCTGCAAATTTGGAGATATTACATTTAGTTCCCTCATCTAAGTCATTAATATATAGTGTGAATAGCTGGGGTCCCAGCACCGATCCCTGTGTTACCCCACTAGTCACTGCCTGCCATTCGGAAAAAGACCCGTTTATTCCTACTCTTTGTTTCCTGTCTGCCAACCAGTTTTCTATCCATCTCAATACACTACCCCCAATCTCATGCGCTTTAATTTTACACGCTAATCTCTTTTGTGGGACTTTGTTGAAAGCTTTCTGAAAGTCCAAATAAACCACATCCACTGGCTCCCCCTCTGCAACTCTACTAGTTACATCCTCGAAAAATTCCAGTAGATTTGTCAAGCATGATTTCCCTTTCGTAAATCCATGCTGACTCTGTCCGATTCTGCTACTGTTTTCCAAGTACTCAGCTATTAAATCTTTTATAATGGACTCTAGAATTTTCCCTACTACCGACGTCAGGCTGACAGGTCTATAATTCCCTGTTTTCTCTCTGCCTCCCTTTTTAAATAGTGGGGTTACATTAGCTACCCTCCAATCTGTAGTAAAATGTGCATAAGCTCATTGGAACTGTCAAGGGAGCTGTCAAAAGCAACTGTGAAGCTGTCCAGGCTTTAAAACTCCTGCCCTTTAAATATTTGAAATAAACTATGTGGTGTTAAAAGAAGCTTTTCTATATCACTCTGTCTGTTGACATAAGCCTGAGGGGTATTATTACTGGATTAGTACTGCATGACTGATTTCACAACCTTCCATGATCACAGTGCAGTGTCTGCCATTTCACGTTTGATTGAGAGCTACAAGTGATTATAGACTCTTTAAAGTAGAACTATGAATTCCAATGTTTGTATTTATAAGAGATTAAGCACTTGAAAAAACTGTTAGTTTTTATAGGGAATTATGTAGTTGAAGGAATGTAAATAAATGTAGTGTATGGTTTTTTTTATGAATGAGGGAATTTTTTTTAAAATTAAGTCTGCAATAGCCACTTAGAACTTTATTTCATTTAATCTCAGCATGGGCTCTGAGGTTCACCCATGGTGGATACTGGGTGAGTTGGCAAAGAGGATGCAAGGGCAAAGGTTGGTGGTTGGGGGTATAAGTTGGCAATAAGTTGACATGGGAGCTATAAAGAACAATGGGGATGGGTAGAGGGGCATGAGGTGGCGTGCAGGGCATGAGGGGCCAGAGGTGGTTAAATGGGCATCGGTTGTCATAGAGAATGTGTGTGTGTGTGTGTGTGTGTGTGTGGGGGGGGAGGGGGGGGGGTGCTGGGGGTGTGGGGGCGGTGAGGTGTGGTGGGTGAGGGCTGGAGGTCCCCCTTGGTGTTTTATTCTTTGTTGAGCATCTTGAACAAATGCAGGTCCACCCAGGCTGACCTTGCGCCCAGCCACAGCACTGTTTCTGGGGTCACTCTCCATGACTCACAGAAACCCTTCACAACCACCTACATCTCAAAGTGCTTTAGTACCAACAAAGCACTTTTGACATGTAGTCAATGTAGGAATGTAGGAAACCTGGTGCACAGCAAGCTCCCACAAACAGCAATGTGATAATGACCAAGTGTTTGTGATGTTGGTTGAGGGACAGATATGAGTCTGGATATCAGGAAGGTCTCTCCTGCTCTTTTTTCCAATAGGATCTTTTACATCCATGTGAGAGGGGAAAAGGCAGCTTGGTTTAATGTCTCATCCAAAATCCAGCCCCTCCAACAGTGCAGCATTCCCTCAATGCAGCACCAGAGTGTCAGGCTTGATGTTTTTAGCTTAAGACCTGGAGTGGGACTCGAACCCACAACCGTCTGACTCAGGGGCAAGAGTGTTACCCACTGAGCCACAGATTGCCTCAAGTCTACTCTTCAGTACCAACCAATGCTGGGTACTCTAGATCATAGAGTTACCCACATGTTAACACTGCAGTGCCCAAATAAATAAGTTGGGTTTAAGTCCTCATAAATATTCCATTTGGTCCTTTTGCAGTTCAAGGAGAACTAAGTCACCTTCCAGTTCAAACCAAAGAGCCCTACTCACCAAAGCAATGTCATTACCCCCACCTGAATCAACACAAATATAAATACTGCACGCCCTCCCCTGCACTAGCCATAAATTCACATCTTAGCCTCGCTTCTCTCCTATCTCCGCTCATACCCTCTCCAAGCTCAACTTATTCACGAGACTGCTCACTCCACCCACTAACCTGCCGACCACCTAGATGCCCCTCCTAGCCCTCAAGCTAAAGGTTCTCTCTCTTCAGGTGTTGTCCCTCTCCTCTTCAAACCTGCGGCTGTACCCCTCTCAAGAAACCAACCCTTGACCCCTTTGCCCTTGCAAAGAACGGCCCCATCTCCAACCTCCCTTACTTCTCTAAGTTTCTTGGACACCTTGTCACCTCCCAAATCCATGCCGATCTTTCCTGGGACTCCATGTCTGAATCCCTCCAATCAGCTTTCTGCCCCTGCCATTGTGCCAAAATGATTATTACCAAAGCCACAATTGACACCCTATGTGTCTGTGACAAAGGTAAGCTTTCCCTCCTGGTTCCTCTCAACCTGTCGGTAGCCACACTATCCTCTACTAAAGACTTTCTACTGTCGTCCAGCTGGGTAGAACTGCACTCATCTAGTTCCATTCTTAACTATCTAATGGAAGCTAGAAAATCCACTTGTTTCTCTTCCTGCTCCCTTGCTGTTACGTCGGGTATCCCCCAAGGATTTATCCTTGCCCCTCCTATTTATCATCTACATGCTGCCACTCAGTGAGGTTGTCCAAAAGCAGTGTTAGCTTTCACATAAACATTGACGATGCCCAGCTCAACCTGACCACAGCCTCTCTCAACTCCTCCACTGTTGCTAAATGATCAGACTGCTTACCTGACATCTAGTATTGGAGGAACAGAAATTTCCTCCAATAAAACATTGGGAAGGTTGAAGCCACTGGCTTCAGTCTCCACCACAAACTTCATTCTCTAGCTACCGACTCCACCCTTCTTACGGCAACTGTTTAAGGCCAGACCAGATTGTTTGTAACCTTGGGTATCACATTTGATCTGGAAATAAGCTTCTGACCTCATATCCACGCCACTGCTAAGATTGCCTACTTCCAGCTCCTAACATCAACCAGCTTCTGTTATTATTCATTCATGGGATGTGGGTGTCGCTGGCTGGGCCAGCATTTATTGCCCTTACCTAGTTGCCCTTGAGAAGGTGGTGGTGAGCTGCCTTCTTGAACCGCTGCAGTCCATGTGGTGTAGGTACACCCACAGTGCTGTTAGGGAGGGAGTTCCAGGATTTTGACCCAGTGACAGTGAAGGAACGATGATATATTTCCAAGTCAGGATGGTGAGTGACTTGGAGGGGAACTTCCAGGTGGTGATGTTCACATGTGTCTGCTGCCCTTGTCCTTCTAAGTGGTAGTGGTAGAGGTAGTGGGTTTGGAAGGTACTATCTAAAGAGCCCTGGTGAATTCCTGCAGTGCATCTTGTAGATGGTACACACACTGCTGCTACTGTGTGTCGGTGGTGGAGGGAGTGAATGTTTATGGATGGGATGCCAATCAAGTGGGCTGCTTCGTCCTGGATGGTGTCAAGCTTCTTGAGTGTTGTGGGAGCTGCATTCACCTAGGTAAATGGGGAGTATTCCATCACACTCCTGACTTGTACCAGGTGGATAGTGGACAGGCTTTGGGGAGTCAGGGTGTGAGTTATTTGTTGCAGGATTCCCAGCCTCTGATTTGCTCTTGTGGCCACTGTATTTATATTCACCCCTGATCTCAGTTCATCTGCTGCTGAAATTCTCATCTGTGCCTTTGTTATCTCTAGACTTGACTATTCTAATGTACTCCTGGCTGGTTGTTCACATTCTACCCTCTATAAATTGTAGCTCACTCCAAGTTCTGTAGCCCATGCCTTAACTCGCACCAAGTCCCATTCCTCTGCCACTCTTGTACTCCTGCGCTACATTGGCTCCCAGTCAAGCAACATCAATATTCTCGTCCTTGTTTTCAAATCCCACCATGACCTCACCGCACCCTATCTGTGTAATCTCCTCTAGCCCATAATCCCCCGAGATCTCTGTGCTCACCTAGTTCTGGCCTCTTGAGCATTTCTGACTTTAACCACTTCACCATTGGTGGTCATGCCTTCAGCTGCTTAGGCCCCAAGCTCTAGGCTTCCCTCCCTGCACCTCTCCACCTCTAGCTTGCCTTCCTCCTCCAACAAGCTCCTTAAAAGCTACACTTTGAGCAGGCTTTTGGCCACCTGCCCTAATATTGCCGAACTTAGCTCAGTACCTAATTATATCTCAACAATCTCCTGTGATGTGCCTTGGGATGTTTTATTATGGGAAGTGCGCTATACAATTTGTAGGTAGGTGTTGATGTTCTGGAGGAAGACAGGATGAAGTACGGAGAACTGATGGGTCTGCCAGCCAGCACAGAATACTGACTTCCCTACTGGAGCCATCGAGGAATTATAGTCGGCTTTCTATACAAAAGAGCAGCAATGGAAGCATTGCAGTAAGGAGTCAATTATCATCACAGCAGTGGAAGGTAGTTTAGTCGGTGAGAAGCTCCAACACCCAGGTCTGTTTGCGGTCTTCCACATGACTGAAATAATGGAGCAGTTGTCTGCAGTGCAGTTTGGCACTCCCAGACTGTGACAACAGCCAGGTAACCACACTGGAGTTCATTTCGACAGTAACCAAGGCAGTAGTGCGGTGCAGGCTAATTTAACCTGCACTGATCTTTTAATCCCACATCCGAGTTCCCATTATACTTACTGAGCCTGGAATAGGAAGATCCGCCAATCAGCAGTCTTCAGGCGGAAAACGTGAGGCCGTTTGTTATATTCAGCAGCTTTAGTAGCCAGGGAGTGGTGGATGCTGATCGCCTCCTCAGCTGACTGCTTGGTCAGTTTGTATTCATCCTGCGATACCAAAGAGAAAAACGCATTTCATTGTTTCTGAGCTGACAGTGTCTAGCAGTTCATCGAATCTGATGATATGAAAGTCCTTCCAGTGAGAGGGTGCACAGCTGGAAGCGCTCTTACCACAGGACCACAACTAGATTGCACCTTCGGGTTTGATCGACTCATCCCAAGGGCAGAGAAGCAAGTGTAGTAGCATGGGGAAGATGCTGTTTTTCAGCTGAGCCTTTAGAGGGAGACCCTGACTCTCCCTCGAGCCGCTCCGTACCCAGTTCCTTGAGCCAGTTGTCATCTCTCGTTAAACATTTTGAAAGAGACCGCCAAGTCCTTACCTCCCTTGGTGGCCCAACTCAGTCATGGAGGTTAAACCAGTTAACACCTCTGGAACACTGCACTGCAGTTAGATGCATTTTATAGAGTGATGTCTGGTGTCTCTTTTTTTGACAATCCCACCATGACAGGCCCATTTAAAACTTTCCAGAGGCACGGTAATCAACAGTGCAAGGAGATCCGCTCATAATTTAGCACAGCCATTCAAAGGGTCCCAACGAATGAAGCTTCAACCATGTGAAAGGGCACATGAAGCAGCCTAACCATATCATGTTGTGGAGTAAAAAGATACTGAAAACCAGGACAGATCTGTATGCTCATTGCCATGGCCCGACACTACATGAGGAGCTTTGTGGAATCAGACCCGTTAAAAAGCTTCAGGATTAGAATGTCATTTTTTTGTTCAATGTTTTGTATAATACAGGATGAGATCTCATTCTTTGTGACTTTATTCAGTGCCCCATTTGATCTGGGGCCCACAATTGGCACTAGATGGTGCTAACAGAATGCTACAGCTCTAAGCATGCTCTACTTCAACCCTGTTGCTTGAATCAGTACACACCATGGAGACTTGCAATGTTTACCAGGCTGATTCCTGGGATAGCGGGACTGACATATGAGGAGAGATTGAGTCGATTAGGATTATATTCGCTGGAGTGCAGAAGAATGAGGGGGGCAGATCTTATAGAAACCTATAAAATTCTAATGGGACTAGACAGGGTAGATGCAGGAAGGATGTTCCCGATGGTGGGAGAGCCCAGAACCAGGGGTCACAGTCTGAGGATATGGGGTAAACATTTAGGACTGAGATGAGGAGAAATTCCCTTACCCAGAGAGTGGTGAGCCTGTGGAATTCACTACAACAGAAAGTAGTTGAGACCAAAACATTGTATGCTTTCAAGAAGGAGTTAGATATAGCTCTTGAGGTGAAAGGGATCAAAGGATATGGGGAGAAAGCGGGAGCAGGCTATTGAGTTGGATGATCAGCCATGATCATAATGGTGGAGCAGGCTCGAAGGGCTGAATGGCCTCCTCCTGCTCCTAGTTTCTATGTTTCTTTGTTTCTATGTTTAAAGTGTTGAACTCCTGATCAGAGGTTTGGGAGTTGATTTTTTTTTGTTTTTAACCTGGAGCAGGTTTCAGGCTGATGAGCAAGATCCCTTGGCTGGCCTGAGTTTCCGGTGCTGGCTATTTAAATGTCACTGGACTACTTTCAGCTCAGAACAGCCGGGACAAAAGGGCGGAGAGCCAATGTTGCTGAAGATCAAGCGATCTCTGCTTTCTGCCCAGGGCTGGGCTGTTTGGAGAATCTCACACACGGGAAATGGACAAGGTGGGTGGGTGGGTAGGTGGATGACTGCGATTCCCCATTGCTCTGCTCCTGGCCCCTTAAAAGAGAGTTTTAAACCTGCTGTCTGTGAGGGTGGTGGAAGCACAAACAATAATTTCTAAAGGAAATCGGAGGTGGGCGCTTAAAAAGCAAATAAGTGGGGGAGTGGGGCTGACTGGGTTGCTCCATAGAAAGCTGGCACGGACACGATGGGCTGAATGGCCTCCTGTGTGGTAAATGATGCTATGACATGCGTCTGCTAAGTGGGGAGAGCAGTGGCGGCCTCTCTGCATCCAGGCCCGAGGTTAAAATTGCAACTAGTCCGATTGACGTAATAGGATTCCAAACTGTGTATATCTACGGGCTGTCTGCTTCCTCTAAACAGCCTCATTCAGCCTCAAACCCTGCAGGACAAACACTGACTCTGACCTTCTGGCTCATCGTTAATTGCCCACCTCCCTGGCTGGGCAAGGCTAATGTCAACCCTTTGAGTTAAGTGATTGTAAGGCACTGTTATACTGTTGTATATCAACCTGCATTTATTTTGTTTTTAATTACATGGAATTACTTAAGAGTTTACAGCACAGAAAGATGCCATTCAGGCCAAGTGATCTATGCCAGTGCTAATGTTGCACAGGAGCCTCTGCCCCACCCTACTTGATCCCACCCTGTCAGAAAATCCTATTTTCATTGAACGAACAGGAAAAAAGATGTGTTTTCTTAAATCAAGATACATTATGGAATGATTGATTACAAATTGACAGTACTTATATGTACACACAATGAAGTCCTGGCAAAGTTTTGTACGTTTGAGGGACAGAACATTTAAAGAGCATAAGAAATAGGAGCAGGAATAGACCATTCAGCCCATCGGGCCTGCTCTGCCATTCAATAAGATCATGGTTGATCTGCTGTGTTTTGAATTCTACACTTCCATCTACCCCCCAATAACCTTCGATTCCCTTGCCTAACAAGAATCTATCTACCTCTGCCTCAAAAGTATTCAGTGACCCTGCCTCCACCACCTTCTGAGGCAGAGAGTTCCAAAGTCACACATCCCTCTGAGAGAAAAGATTTCTCCTCATCTCTGTCCTAAAAGGCTGACCCCTAATTTTAAAACATTGCCCCCTAGTTCTGGACTCACCCACAAGAGGAAACATCCTTTCCACATCCACCTTGTCAAGGTTGTTCAGGACCTTGTATACTTCAATCAAATCACCCCTCGCTCTTCTAGACTCCAGTAGAAACAAGCCCAGTCTGTCCAACCTTTTCTCATAAGACAACCCACTCATTCCAGGTATCAATCTAGTAAACCTTCTCTGAACCACCTCCAATGCATTTACATCCTTCCTTAAATAAGGAGACCAAAACTGCGCACAGGATTCGAGATGCGGTCTCACCAATGCCCTGTATAACTGAAGCATAACATTCTTACTTTTATGTTCAATTCCTCTTGTAATAAAGGATAGCATTCCATTAGCTGCCTTAATTACTTGCTGTACCTGCATAGTAACATTTTGTGACTCATGTACAAGAACACCTAGATCCCTCTGCACCTCAGAATTATGCAGCTGTTCACCATTTAAATAATACTCCGCTTTTTTGTTCTTCCTGCCAAAGTGAACAACTTTACATTTTCCCCACATTAAACTCCATTTGCCAGATCTTTGCCCACTCACTCAACCTGTCTCTATCCATCTGCAACCTCCTCATGTCCTCTTCACAACACACTTTACTCCCTAATTTTTTGTTATCTTGATCTTTATTTCTCTTTCCTTCTCTCACTGTCCCTTCCCTCATGCAAGCTCTGGAGCCGACACAGGGGCTGATCGTCACAGGAGTGGTCCAGCTCTCAGTATGAGGCAACCAGTGAGGACTGGATCCGAAGCTTAATCAGGAGGGATGAAATTGGGTGTGTTAGTGCCTGCTTTCTGGATGCTCCGGGTGTCCTTCACTTCCCAACATGGCAGTTGTGGGTTAAACTTCTGTCGCCATCTTGGTAAAGGGGTTTAATGGCTTAATGGCTGCTGGAAGTATGCAGACTGCCTGATAACAGCATCAATCAGTACACAATGGGCCAGGCAACACCCACTCTTAACCCCAAACAGCTTAACATACAGTAAGCAGCACAAAGGAGCACCTCACCTTACCTGTACTAAATAAAATATTAGCTACTTACCAGATGCTGGCTGATTTCTTTTGGTTTTTGCTGCACACATTTTTAGTGCCTCCCATAGGCTTTGCAAGTTTGCACAAGTCTACAGGGAGTGTTGTGGCAGGGGCCAACACCCTTTTTTTGGCCAATTTACAGGGCTTTTACATGAATCAACTGCCCCCAAACACGAGTTGTTAACCCTGAAAAGTGTGAGGTGAT